>BSBK01008636.1:1325000-1790000 GCA_027943335.1 Chamaecyparis obtusa
TGTGCTGAAGTACGTTAAAAGTTTCAAATCCCAAAATGCCACCAAGAAAAGAGCTCTCTGGTGAAACTGATTATTTGAAAAGCGGTCTTCATGAAGATTTGTTACAAATGTTTCCCAGTTCAAAAGTAAATTTGACCAGTGTGAAACAACTAACACCAAGAGACCCTAGGGTGAAAGTGGCGGATGGGTTGTATGACACAGGAAATTACATTAAGGATGCTAAGGTCGGTTTTCTTAATGCAAGTGGTGTTTCTGACTTTACTGGGCTCACATTATTTACAGTTGGATTTAGTCAAAGAAATACTCCTGTTCCCGCTTGTAACATATGGGAAAATGACTTGGGTAAGCTTGTAGTGCCAGGAGTTTTTATGGATGCAGATTTAATGACTGAAATTGCTAAGAATTATGACCCTATCCCAAAAGAGATTAGAGGTGTTAGAGGGCAAAAACTGTTAACAATTTCAGCTGATGAAATTAGAACTATTTTCAAATTAAAAGACCCTTCACCTATCTTGGAGCCGATTGATTTCACAGAATTAGGTGAGGTTTATGAGGCATAGAAGCATGTCTTTAGAATTGGCCCGGTAAAGGATTTTTGTACCCGAATTGGGAGAATGATTGTCACAGGATTAGGTGCACAGGAGCTGTTTAAAATGGAGTATTTTGATGTTTTGGCAAGAGGTGCTTACTGGTCTTTGTGTCAAGTTCTTGGGGAAGATGCAAGTGAGAAAATGCCACAACACTTGATGTATATGGTAATCCAGGTGTTGCACCCACATTTGTTACTTACTTTTGATTATGCCCCTGTCATTTCTGATTTAATCCATGATGGATTAATAGGGATTCAAAAGGGTAAAGTTAGTAGATTCTTCTGCTAGTACTCTTTTATGATGTACATGTTTTTGTTTAAAGGTTCTGATTATTTTGAAAAGGAAATGGAACTATCTAAGCAGAGAAATGGAGAAGATATGCCCATGCAGTTGTGGAATTCAAACATGACATGGGACAGAAAGGATAGCAGTTACATACAATTTAACAAGTATTTTGTAGCAAGATTAAAATTATTCTTTGTGCATGACAGTCCTAGAGTCCCTGCTGCCCTAGCTGAAATTGTCAGGCCACTCCAATTTGCAAAGGACCTCAACATTGTGCATAATTGGGGTGATTTTATTTTCTATCCTTATTCAACTATTTTTAGATTATATGGCTATAAAGGAACTCCTTTTATTTTGCCTTTCCAAGTTCCTCTCAAGATTGGTATTGCAGAATTTTTCAGGCAATTGGGAGACATTGAGGAAAATAGTATTGCTAAGGGTAGAGGAACTCTATTCCCAAATATCAGAATTGCCCATCAATTTATAATCACAAAAGGTGGATGGCTCAATATGCACAAGATCTTGGAGCCTTATCATTTGACTACTACAATTGCCAAGACAATAGACCCAAAGGGCTTTTACAATGATATGTTCAGAAGAAAGGTCAGATGTTCAGCAGTGAACCACATTTTCAATTTCCCTGAAGACATCATCAGGAATACTCCGGGATTACAAGATCAAGAAGTTAGGAAGGAAAAGTGGTTAGTGTATAAGAAAACTTTTGATTTTGTAAAATAATTCGATCCTACATATGACCCTATAGGCAGTATAAGTCCTATGGGGAAGAGAATAGACACTCTAATGGGTTGTTTCCAAGATATTTTTAAAACTCTGGAAGAAAAGAAGAGAAGAGCCATGGAGGAAAACCCTGAGAAGGCTAAGGCATTGTTGGGAAAAAATGTATTTACAAAGATTTTGCCTCCTGGCAAGTATATGGTGAAAGAAAAGACTGGCTATGGTATAGTTGTCCCTGAATCTGAAATAAAAGAGCAGAGGAAAGAAAAGGCATATATCCCTTCTTCATCAAAGCAGGGTAAGGAAATTATAGATTTAACACAGGATCAGCCAGATGAGGACATCTTGGATTTTTCACCTCCCACAAAGAAACAGAGGATAGAGGAGAGGCCACAGGATCTAGAGGATCAATACTCTCCTTCACAATCGCCTTTAAGTATTAAAGATGATCGAGAAATCATAGAGCAAGTGCAACAAATGGGATCTCAGGGTCAAATATTCATGACTCGTGATGAAATAAATGAAGGAATTCCTGAGCAACCAAAAGAGCCTGAATTAAGCTTAACAGCAGGGCAACTTGCAGGAACAGAGTTGGATCCCATCATCAAGTTAGCATGTGAAGAATTTTTGGCTGATGATGCTTTTGTGAAATCCAAGGCCTTTTTGCAATTTTTATGGAAGATGAATATCAATAAATTTGAAGAAACTTGTGAGAGGAAACATAAAGAAAACCCTGATGTTGATATTAAGGTTATTGAAGATGAAACCAGGAAGGAAATGATAGATAATTTGGAAAAGATTACTCCAGAACAGGGAAGAATAATGGTAAAGAATGCAGGAGTATTATTCCTCCCTAAATGGGATATAGCTGATCCAATTTTCCTTGATGCAATCAGAAAACAAGTTACACCTGCATACCAAACCAGGGAGGAGGCAGAGCAGGCTGTCAAAGGAGTTTCATTCAGTAATGACCATCAAGCTTTGGTTATATGGTCACTGAAAAGGGATGAGAAAAATAAAGGAAAGCAATTGATTAAAGATAATGTTTCCGGTGGTCTTATAGTCAAGAGAGTAATGGATACTTCAGTAATAGAAGCATCAAAAATGGTTGTAGCAACAGCTCATCTTGCAGAGAAGGTGGTTGAAAGGGAAGCTAAAGAGAAAGAGGAGTTAACAAGAAAATTTGAAGAAATAATGAGGGCATATGGAGAGCTGAGACAAATGTTTGAAAAGGAAAAAATAATTGATGACTTAAGGAAAAGGTTGGGTGAAGGAAGTCCAGTCCATATACAACAACAATTGCAAATTTCTTCCTCTTCTGCTGGTCCTTCCTCATCAAGTCCCATCATTGATTTTCCTATGTCTCCTCTTCCCCCTTCCCTAAGTGGTGATGATGCAGAGATGAAAGGACAGAAAAAGTTTGAGAAAAGAGTACAAGATACTATTCATCATCTTGTTAGAAATGTAAGACCCAAAGAAATTTATAAGTGTGCAAAGCAATTGTCTAACATTTTTCTTTCTTTTGATAAAGAAGAGAATACAGTAGGCCAAATTTTGGATACATGGGTACCTAGGGAGAATATTTTGAAAACTTTAATTGGATCAATTAAAGACCATGATTCCAAGTACCCCGAATTAGCTAGTACTTACAAAATTGTTAAGGCCCTCCTAGATTTTGAAGTAGAAAGAGAGGAGGTCAAAAGGAAGGTAGCTCTTCTAAGGGTGAGATATTTTCAAAGTGATTTCCAAATATTTCCTGGTCTAGTTAGATCAGATGGAACAATAAAAGAAAAGGGAAAATGGTTTGAGCAAATTGAACATAAAATGTTGACCAAAATAGAAGATGCTATACACACTGAGGATACTCTTCCTTTTGTACAAACAATGGAAATGCTACAGGATGCTAGGGTACATTTTACCAAGGTAATGACTGAAGTACTAGGGTACTCTTCCTTTTGGCCAAAATAATGCTAGTTCCCAGGCTCCTTCTCAAGAAAGATTTCATGTTCCACTTCCTCATGAAACTTCTTCATCTTCTAACGATCCTGAGCATGTCAAAAGGGTCACACCAGAGGTCTATATGCAGAAAGAAGTAGTCACAGAAGTAGGTTTTTTCCCTGCTAGAGAAACCCTTGAACAACCAGATGAAACCTATACCGCTGAAATAGCTTCATATGATTCTGAGAAGTTAAGAGAGGAAGTGATTGCCTTGAGAGAAAAGGAACGTGAACAATTAGCAGAAATTGCTAATAGAACAAAGGTAAGGGAACAACAGCTTCGTGAATTACTTCTGGAAAGGGAAGAACTCCTCCAGAGAACCAAGAGAAATGAGACCCATGTTAGTGATCTAAACCAGGATGTACAAGGTTTGGATAAAGACTTGTTTGGTGATATGCAAGCTTTGAGAAAGCAAGCTTAGGATACCAGGCCCCAACAAAGTGAATTTGAGGGAACAGGCCATGTTTTAAGACAATTGAATCCCTCTGAAATCCAAAAAAACAAGGAGATTAAAATTGCCCCCAAGGAAATCCTTGATAAGGGAAAACAATAGGTGGTGAGTGTTGTCATAAATGAACCGAAGAAGGTTGTGCCCATTCCTGATGTGCTTACTCAAGCGAGTACAGATTTAGACAGAGCTAGGAAAGCAAAGGAGGATTTGGCTATGCAACTTGAGAAACTTGAGTTAGAGGCTGCTGTAGATGAAATGAAGAGTAAGATTGCCTTTCTACATGCTAACATGAATACATCTGCTAGTAGTTCTGTTCCTATTACCATAGGAACAACTTCATCCAGTCAGCCTAACATTTCAATTCCAAATACTCAAGCCTTTCACTCTGGACAATATCCATCTGGACAATTTCCTAGTCAAGTTCCCTTTATAGCTGGAGGTACAGTGGGAAATGTGCCATGTCAAAATGCTGCAACAACCCCTTCAAATCAACTTAATATCCCAAGAAGACCAGTTCATTTGGATAGGTATAGGCCCCTATTTTTTGATGGTATTCCTGGTCAACCCAATGCTATTCCTAATGAAATCAGGAAGAAGATCCCATTATTCACTGGGAATAATGTTATTACTTGTGAAGAGCATTTGAAGTTTTTCACAGATAAAGTTAATGACTATGAGATCGAACATGAAGATGTCATTATGAAACTTTTTGTTCAATCATTGATTGAAGATGCTAGGGATTGGTACAGAGGGTTACCTGAGAACAGTATTGCTTCATGGGATGAATTTGTCAGGAGTTTTAAAGAGCAGTATGCTGAACATGTGAATTCTAGTTACATGCTCAATCAATTCAATAATATCAAGAAAAATTATAATGAGAGCATGTCAGAGTTCAATAGCCGATTTCAAAAGGCTATGTATAAATTGTTCCAGGTATTGAGGTTGGATGATGCAGTTTGCATGACAACTTATTTCAATTCCATGGATGGTAAAATGTCTTATCTCCTAAGAGATAAAAATCCCCGCACCCTTAGGGATGCATTTAAATTGGCCATAAATATTGAGAGTAACCGAAAGGCATCTGGCCAAATGTACAAGAGGGATGAGGCTAAATTGTGGAAAGAGACTAGGCCACAACATGCAAGGCCTTTTAAAGAGGAGGATAGGATGGATAAAGGACCGGGTGCTAACAAGGAGTTCCCAATAAGATTTGATAAAGGTGGTAGAAACTTTCAAGATGCAAGACCCCCTTATCAAAGGCAGGACAAGGCCCCTAATTTGAGAGACATGCCTTACAAAACTAATTGGAAGGATGGGAGACCTGTTCTCGACAGCAATGAATTACAAAAGGGGAGAGATACCCCAGATCCCTTAAAGAAAAACACAACACACAATGTAGAAAACACTCCTTGGTGTGTAGCTTTTAATATGCCTCATTCACCTTTCCAGTGTGCTGTGGCCCAAGCCTTAGGAGAAGGGGCTGATAACTTATGTGCAGGAGATTATGAAGAATCTGAAAAGCCTGCCATTAACATGTTTACTATAGATCCAATGGAGGATTTTGTGTCCTCAGATGATGAAGCAAGCTGCCCAGATGTTGATCATAAGAGAAATATTTTCTCTGATTATGAGCAACAAATATTTACTCAATCTGATCCTGAAGAATTTGATAACAATGATTATAAAACTCATATGGTAGGATCTAGATCAGATGAGAAGCAATGGAGGAAGCCCAGTGAAGAGGAAATCAAAAACTTAACTGTGGCTGCCATAACACAAGCAAGATCCTCATACAATTTGAGGAACAGAAAGGTGGATAATGAACAGGGAATTCCTAGATCAGTATTCATCAAAGGTAGTCCTCAAGATAAGGGTTTCCCAAAGCCCAATGTTATAGATGGCAAGGATCAAGAACTTGTGGGTGAAAAGAAGAAAAGGGAGGAAGTTAGTGTTGACAAGATGAAAAAGAAAACTGGTAGGACAAAGGATCAATCTGATTCTCCTGTTGATTCCCCTGCATTTGATATGAGACATGCGTTGTCTCAGATGAAAGTGTCCATCCCTCTGCTTGAAATGTTGAAAATAGAAGAGCACAAGACAGCAGCCTTGGCTCTTATAAATGAGCAGAGATTTGCACCTACCAAACAAGAGGAAGGGAGTTCCATAAAAAAGCCTATTCCCATCTCAAATGTATGTGTTGGGACAATTGTAACACAAGAACCTTCTTCCATCAATCCATTTTATGTCACTCTAATTGTGAATGATTTATTGCTAAAAAATTGTATGATAGACTCTGGTGCTGCCACAACTGTGATGCCATATCATGTAATGAAAGAATTAGGATTGCAAGTTGACACTTCTAATGGCAGGTGTTATGTAATGGATAATAGGGCAGTGCCTATTGTGGGGACTTTGGTTGGAATTGAGGTAAAAATTGCTGCATTCCCAGAAGCTACATACAAAATGGATGTAGTTGTTGTGGATACAGAGCCTCACTATGGCATGTTATTGTCAAGACAATGGGCTGCAGCAGTGGGTGGAAAGTTGGAACTAGATTTATCTTATGCCACTATTCCAGTGAATGGGACTGAAGTAAAGTTGTACAAGGAGCCCTGTTCCCCAGTTATGGTGGAAATGGTTGCTCCGGAAGCCCTTAATTGTTTTGTAGATATTGATATGAGCAATTTTGTGATTGAAGAAGTGATACCTCAGTTGAAAAACACAGACCCAATTGTGGATGAGTTGATGATGCAACAAGATAGCTTGTGGTAAATGTTTTTTGATGGTGGATGCTCCAAAGAAGGATCAGGAGCTGGTGTTGTTTTCATTTCCCCATCAGGTAATACTTTCAAGTATTCCTTTTTGTTGACTTTTAGTTGTACAAATAATACTGCTGAATATGAGGCCCTGATCTTGGGATTAGATGTAGCCATAAAGCATGGTATTAAATGTTTAAAAGTCCACGGTGACTCCCAATTGATTGTAGCCCAAGTAAGATCCCAATATGCCTCAAAGGATGAGAAACTCAAGTTGTATAAGCATGCTGTCTGGGATAGATTAGAATTTTTTGAAGCTTTTAATTTGCTCTAGGTAGAGAGGTCAAATAACATCATGGCAGATTTTCTTGCTAATGTTGATTTGAAAAACAATGATATCACCCTCTCTGGTGTTTCCATGTTGGAAACTAAAACTAGGCCTGCAGTTCCTGACAATGTGTACAATTGGCAAGTTTTTGAGGATGATCTTGATATCCTTAGATTCCTTCAAGGCCTGGATCAATATGAGGGTCAACAGATAGATTTTAATGAGGTACAGGAATGTATTGAAGGAAAAGAATGCATCATGGGAAATGAAATAGTTCAATTGCCTTCTAATCATATACCCAAAGGACTAGTAGAACTGGAGGGAATGTTTAAAATAAATGATGGTTTTCTGTCCCAAAAGTCTAATACAAAATTGGAAGACTTAGAGGAGATAAACCTAGGATCAGAAAATTCCCCACAAATGGTATACATTGGAAAGAAACTGAATAGGGAGATCAGAGGCAACTTGATTAGACTTTTGAAAAGGTACAAACATGTGTTGGCTTGGTCATACGATGACCTCAAAGCTTATAGGGCTGATTTATTTCAGCATGAAGTTCCTCTAAAGGAGGAAACCACACCCTTTAGACAAAAGCAGAGACCCATTAATCCTTTACTGGCCACCAAAATGCAAGTT
Source organism: Chamaecyparis obtusa (assembly GCA_027943335.1). NCBI lineage: Eukaryota > Viridiplantae > Streptophyta > Pinopsida > Cupressales > Cupressaceae > Chamaecyparis > Chamaecyparis obtusa. The sequence continues at coordinate 1,332,780 of BSBK01008636.1, forward strand.
GAGTTGACAAAATTGAGGGATGCTGGTATTATTGAACCAATTAGGCACTCAACTTGGGTTTCAAACCTTGTACCAGTGAGGAAGAAGAATGGTGACATCTGGCTTTGTGTTGATTTTAGGAACCTAAATGTGGCATCACTCAAGGATAATTATGGATTGCCTAATATGGAGGCCATACTACATAGGGTGACTGGATGTGAACTCCTGTCAATCATGGATGGTTTCTCAGGGTATAACCAAGTGCTAGTCAAAGAATCAGAGCAATTGAAGACAGCCTTTACAACTCCTTGGGGAACTTATGTATATGCTCGCATGCCTTTTGGTCTAAAAAATGTTGGAGCAACTTTTCAGAGAGCCATGGATGTTGCTTTCAAAGAAATGATCAATGTCTTAATGGTAGTATATCAAGATGATCTCACTGCTTTTTCCAAAAGGGCTGATAATCATTGTTCTCATTTAGAAAAGATTTTTCTCAAGGCCTTAGAGTTTGGTGTGTCCTTGGATCCCAAGAAATGTCAATTTGCAGTGACAGAAGGAAAGCTACTGGGACACATAGTATCAAAAGAAGGAGTCAGGATTGATCCTAAAAGAGTGGAGGCCATCAAAAAGGTCCCTCCACCAAAGAATATAAAGGGTGTGCAATCATTTTTGGGGCAGATAAATTTTGTGAGAAGATTTATTGCTAAATTTGCAGAGTTGGTCAAGCCAATAGTAAAGTTCCTTAAAAAGGGAATGAAATTTGAATGGAGCTTGGAAGCTCAGCAGGCTTTTGAAAAAATTAAACAAACAATTCAAGAAGCTCCTGTTTTGGTATCACCTGACTATTTAAAACCTTTTTCTCTATTTTCTTTTGCATCTTTTCATACTATTGCAACTGTCCTTCTGCAGAAAGATCAAGAAGGATATGAACATCCTATAGCTTTTTTCAGCAAGTCTTTGCAATCTGCTAAATTAAATTATGAAATAATGGAAAAGCAAGCTTATGCACTTGTGAAAGAAGTCAAGGCTTTCAGACCGTATTTGGTTTGTGCAAAGGTTAATGCTTATGTACCTCATGCTGCAGTAAAGGATATCTTGATACAGAGTGAAGTCATAGGGAAGAGATGTAGATGGATAAACAGGATTCAAGAGTTTGACCTTGAGATTCATATTACCAAATTGGTAAGAGGATTGGGACTTGCCAAATTAATGACTGAGGAAAACATGGACCTTGTCCAAATAAACAATGTTGCTGCTAATGTTGATACAGTTACTAGTATTGAGATGCAACCCTGGTACAAGGATGTTGTTTATTTTATTAAAAATGCTAAATGTCCACCTGAATTGAATGATAATCAGAGAAGAAGCTTGAGATTACAGGCTCAAAGATATGTACTCATTCAAGGTGATTTGTACTGGAAAGACAATGATGGAATTTTACTCTTTTGTTTGGATGAACACCAATCAGAGAAGGTGCTAAAAGAAATGCATTCTGGAATGTGTGGAGGGCATTATTCTGCTCGGTCAACAGCTCATAAAATTTTGAGGGCAGGATATTATTGGCCTGTATTGTTTAAAGACACTCACTCTTATGTTAGAAAGTGTGAACCCTGTCAAAGGTTCTCAAAGAAACTAAAATTTTCAGGTGCACTATTATTAAATCCAGTTGTTGCAGAAGCCCCTTTTGCAATGTGGGGTATGGATTTTATTGGAGAGTTCTCTGAAAAGTCCAGTGGAAGACATAGTCACATTTTAGTGGCTACTGATTACTTTACCAAGTGGATAGAAGCTATTCCCACTAGAGGAGCAACAAGTGCTGTGGTAATTGATTTCTTGATGAACAACATAATCACAAGATTTGGTGTCCCAATTAAATTGGTTGTAGACAATGCAATGAGTTTTAGGTCTCAAGAAATTACTAATTTTTGTTATGAAATGGGAGTTATCTTGTCTTATTCAAGCCCATATCACCCACAGGCCAATGGACAAGCTGAGTCTAGCAATAAGAGCATTTTGCAAATCTTGAAGAAGACCTTGGAAAAGAATAAAAGGAGTTGGCATGAGAAGTTAAAGTTAGCACTATGGGCTGATAGAATTTATGAGAAAAAAGCCACAGGGAAGTCCCCCTTTGAAATGGTATATGGTGCAAAGACAAGATTGCCAATTAATAATCTCCTTCCCATCTACAAGTTTATGCAAGAGGAAGATATTGAAATCAGTAACCCACTGCAAGATAGGATGGTTCAGCTGATTGAGTTGGATGAGATAAGAAGGGAAGGGTAGAAAAATAATATAAAATTGCAACAAAAAATGAAATATCTTTTTGATAAAAGGGCTACTGTGAGAAAATTTCAGCCTGGTGACATGGTTCTTCAGTGGAATGCTAGATATGAAGACAAAGGGAAGCATAAAAAATTTGAGTCCTTATGGATGGGTCCCTTCATTGTTTGTCAGATTCATGGCAAAGATTCTTATTTTTTGCAAGGTATGGATGGTGAAGAGCAAGAATTGCCAGTGCATGGACAATTTTTGAAATTTTTCTTCAGTTGATTCTTTTTCCGTGCACAGTAGGCTTGTATTATATGTATAGGTGTGTTTGCTCAAGTTGTGTGTTTGCTTCTTGTTCTTGGTCGAGTTTTTGTGGTCTACCTCCCAGAGATTCGTGGTTTCTTGCTTTGATTTTGCAATCAAGCATCCTCAGATAGAGCCACTGTTGGGTATCTTCTTAATTTTCTAAATTTCTTGTCCAACTTTCGGTTCTTGCTTCCTTTTTCTAATCTTGTGGTTATAGATGTCAGAATGTTTTCAAAATTTTGTCACAGACTTGTTAGAATTTCTTGTCTTAGGTCTTGTTCTTGAGAAGGCACAAATTCTTCAAAATATAAAACCCTAAAACTTGGCCATTTTTAAATAACCCCTAAGCCGTTCTCTTAGATTTCTATTTGAAGGTTACTTTTTGAAAGTTCACTTAAGTTAATGTTGAGAGCACGTGCTTTAAATATCCTTTTCTTTGAGTCAAGAAGCCCATTGATTTAATTATTTTATCCTATGTCCTTGGTGCTTAGAAATTTTGCAAAATGGCGGTGTTTTAAAGTCTTGTCGTATGGTCGCATAAGCTTGTTAAAGCCTTATGCGACTATGCGACTAAGTCTTAATCTTGCAATTAATGAAGCGGCAAGTGGTGGGACCATGGGTGAAGGTGCTCAGCAAATAGTATTTTAACGGCTGGTGATTTCTTAAAGGTTGGCGGTGTTTTAAAACTTAGTCGCATTGTCGCATAAGCCTTCAACAAGCTTATGCGACCATACGACTGAGCTTCGTGCTTAACTTTGAGTGCTAGCGGATAAATTTTGGAGGCTAGTCGCATGGTCGTGTTAACCTCTAACAAGCCTATGCGACCATGCGACCAACATGTGTTTGAAAAGGGGTAACCGCTGAGGGATCACCGCCGGAAGGGATGTAACATTGAAGGCTAGTCGCATGGTCGTATTAGCCTCCAACAAGCCTATGTGACCATGTGACTAAATTATGCGATCGTCTGTCAAGAAAAATCTACGGCCAGATTTCAAATTGAAGATGAAGTGGGTGGCAAGTCTAGGCTAGCAATAGTTTCATCTCCCGCAGAATTAATGACTAAATCATGCGAGGTAAAGTGCCGAAATAATTGTGAAGTGATTGCAAATATTTCAGAATCTAGTTTCACTCAGAGAACTGTAAAGATATAAGAGATTTGTAGAGAGCTCGGCGAATTGAGTTGCAGAAATTAATTCTTGTGTTCTTGGGTTGATAAAACAAGGTTGGTTACTTCTGTGCTTTCTTGTTTGATTAAAAAGAGTTGCTTTGTCACCATTTTTCTTTTGTGCCGAAGTACGTTAAAAGTTTCAAATCCCAAAATGCCACCAAGAAAAGAGCTCTCTGGTGAAATTGATTATTTGAAAAGGGGTCTTCATGAAGATTTGTTACAAATGTTTCCCAGTTCAAAAGTAAATTTGACCAGTGTGAAACAACTAACACCTAGAGACCCTAGGATGAAAGTGGCAGACGGGTTTTATGACACAGGAAATTACATTAACGATGCTAAGGTCGGTTTTCTTAATGCAAGTGGTGTTTCTGACTTTACTAGGCTCACATTATTTACAGTTGGATTTAGTCAAAGAAATACTCCTGTTCCCGCTTGTAACATATGGGAAAATGACTTGGGTAAGCTTGTAGTGCCAGGAGTTTTTATGGATGCAGATTTAATGACTGAAATTGCTAAGAATTATGACCCTATCACAAAAGAGATTAGAGGTGTTAGAGGGCAAAAATTGTTAACAATTTCAGCTAATGAAATTAGAAATATTTTCAAATTAAAAGACCCTTCACCTATCTTGGAGCCGATTGATTTCAAAGAATTAGGTGAGGTTTATGAGGCACAGAAGCATGTCTTTAGAATTGGCCCAGTAAAGGATTTTTGTACCCGAATTGGGAGAATGATTGTCACAGGATTAGGTGCACAGGAGCCATTTAAAATGGAGTATTTTGATGTTTTGCCAAGAGGTGCTTACTGGTCTTTGTGTCAAGTTCTTGGGGAAGATGCAAGTGAGAAAATGCCACAACACTTGATGTATATGGTAATCTAGGTGTTGCACCCACATTTGTCAGTTACTTTTGATTATGCCCCTGTCATTGCTGATTTAATCCATGATGGATTAATAGGGATTCAAAAGGGTAAAGTTAGTAGATTCTTCTGCTGGTACTCTTTTATGATGTACATGTTTTTGTTTAAAGGTTCTGATTATTTTGAAAAGGAAATGGAACTATCTAAGCAAAGAAATGGAGAAGATATGCCCATGCAGTTGTGGAATTCAAACATGACATGGGACAGAAAGGATAGCAGTTACATACAATTTAACAAGTATTTTGCAGCAAGATTAAAATTATTCTTTGTGCATGACAGTCCTAGAGTCCCTGCTGCCCTAGCTGAAATTGTCAGGCCACTCCAATTTTCAAAGGACCTCAACATTGTGCATAATTGGGGTGATTTTATTTTCTATCCTTATTCAACTATTTTTAGATTATATGGCTATAAAGGAACTCCTTTTATTTTGCCTTTCCAAGTTCCTCTCAAGATTGGTATTGCAGAATTTTTTAGGCAATTGGGGGACATTGAGGAAAATAGTATTGCTAAGGGTAGAGGAACTCTGTTCCCAAATATCACAATTGCCCATCAATTTATAATCACAAAAGGTGGATGGCTCAATATGCACAAGTTCTTGGAGCCTTATCATTTGACTACTACAATTGCCAGGACAATAGACCCAAAGGGCTTTTACAATGATATGTTCAGAAGAAAGGTCAGATGTTCAGCAGTGAACCACATTTTCAATTTCACTGAAGACATCATCAGGAATACCCCAGGATTACAAGATCAAGAAGTTAGGAAGGAAAAGTGGTTAGTGTATAAGAAAACTTTTGATTTTGTAGAACAATTCAATCCTACATATGACCCTATAGGCAGTATAAGTCCTATGGGGAAGAGAATAGACGCTCTAATGGGTTGTTTCCAGGATATTTTTAAAACTTTGGAAGAAAAGAAGAGAAGAGCCATGGAGGAAAACCCTGAGAAGGATAAGGCATTGTTGGGAAAAAATGTATTTACAAAGATTTTGCCTCCTGGCAAGTATATGGTGCAAGAAAAGACTGGCTATGGTATAGTTGTCCCTGAATCTGAAATAAAAGAGCAGAGGAAAGAAAAGGCAGATATCCCTTCTTCATGAAAGCAGGGTAAGGAAATTATAGATTTAACACAGGATCAGCCAGATGAGGACATCTTGAATTTTTCACCTCCCACAAAGAAACAGAGGATAGAGGAGAGGCCACAGGATCCAGAGGATCAATACTCTCCTTCACAATCGCCTTTAGTATTAAAGATGATCGAGAAATCATAGAGCAAGTGCAACAAATGGGATCTCAGGGTCAAATATTCATGACTCATGATGAAATAAACGAAGGAATTCCTGAGCAACCAAAAGAGCCTGAATTAGGCTTAACAGCAGGGCAACTTGCAGGAACAGAGTTGGATCCCATCATCAAGTTAGCATGTGAAAAATTTTTGGCTGATGATGCTTTTGTGAAATCCAGGGCCTTTTTGCAATTTTTATGGAAGATGAATATCAATAAATTTGAAGAACCCGTGAGAGGAAACATAAAGAAAACCCTGATTTTGATATTAAGGTTATTGAAGATGAAACCAGGAAGGAAATGATAGATAATTTTGAAAAGATTACTCCAGAACAGGGAAGAATAATGGTAAAGAATGCAGGAGTATTAGTCCTCCCTGAATGGGATATAGCTGATGCAATTGTCCTTGATGCAATCAGAAAACAAGTTACACCTGCATACCAAACCAGGGAAGAGGCAGAGCAGGCTGTCAAAGGAGTTGCATTCAGCAATGACCATCAAGCTTTGGTTATATGGTCACTGAAAAGGGATGAGAAAAATAAAGGAAAGCAATTGATTAAAGATAATGTTTCCGGTGGTCTTATAGTCAAGAGAGTAATGGATACTTCAGTAATAGAAGCATCAAAAATGGTTGTAGCAACAGCTCATCTTGTGGAGAAGGTGGTTGAAAGGGAAGGTAAAGAGAAAGAGGAGTTAACAAGAAAATTTGAAGAAATAATGAGGGCATATGGAGAGCTGAGACAAGGAATGTTTGAAAATGACAAAATAATTGATGACTTAAGGAAAAGGTTGGGTGAAGGAAGTCCAGTCCATATACAACAACAATTGCAAATTTCTTCCTCTGCTACTGGTCCTTCCTCATCAAGTCCCATCATTGAGTTTCCTATGTCTCCTCTTCCCCCTTCCCTAAGTGGTGATGATGTAGAGATGAAAGGACAGAAAAAGTTTGAGAAAAGAGTACAAGATACTATTCATCATCTTGTTAGAAATGTAAGACCCAAAGAAATTTATAAGTGTGCAGAGCAATTGTCTGACATTTTGCTTTCTTTTGATAAAGAAGAGAATACAGTAGGCCAAATTTTGGATACATGGGTACCTAGGGAGAATATTTTGAAAACTTTAATTGGATCAATTAAAGACCATGATTCCAAGTACCCCGAATTAGCTAGTACTTACAGAATTGTTAAGGCCCTCCTAGATTTTGAAGTAGAAAGAGAGGAGGTCAAAAGGAAGGTAGCTCTTCTAAGGGTGAGATATTTTCAAAGTGATTTCCAGATATTTCCTAGTCTAGTTAGATCAGATGGAACAATAAAAGAAAAGGGAAAATGGTTTGAGCAAATTGAACATAAAATGTTGACCAAAATAGAAGATGCTATACACACTGAGGATACTCTTCCTTTTGTACAAACAATGGAAATGCTACAGGATGCTAGGGTACATTTTACCAAGGTAATGACTGAAGTACATCCAGTAGTGACCAAATGGAAGAAAATCTTACCAAAAAGGGATGAAATTCTAGCTTTTGATTGGCCTACTGAGGATATTTTTTCAGTTTGGGAAACAACACTTTTGTCAGAAGAAAGTAGAGAAGAAGACAGATCTTCTGAGGATGCAACGGATGCCACCACCCTAGCTCTTTAAAGAAACAAGCATTTATGTAACATGTGGCAGAGGGCAAACAGTTTGGAAAATGGTAACAAGAAAATATCCACTCTAGCATTTTGTCCTTTCAGAAGAAGAAGATGAGTAAGATGCAGTTGGCCCCTGATCCAGAATATGAGGGAGAGCATGTCCAGACAAAGGATGATGTAGGTTAGCCTGTAATGGCAGTCATCATTCATGTAACAAATTTAGTAACTACTCTGAAATATCTACAGATAAAGGGGCCACCTGTGAAAGTTGTTAAGGACAATTGAAAGTGTGCCTTACTATTTTTGTCTTCTTTCTTTCTGTTTGTACTGTCTTTTGTTTTTAGTACAAGATCTTTTGATATCCATCCGAAGCTTGTTGCATCCTTTCAAGGATTCCAGGATGGCTGATCAGTATATATAAGAATTCTTGCTCATTCTTAAGGGTTGGAAAATGTTTTTTGTAAAGGAGAGGTCCGGAATATAGAACCTTATTTTCTTGAAATCAAGGAAGACTGTATCAATGCATTTGATCAATTAATACAATACACTGGAGCTTTGTTACTATTATTTGATTGTCTTTATATGTGGAGTGTTTTAGTTTTCTTATGTATTTAGATTGTAAGGCAGTTTAAGTACATCTTTCACAAGGTGAATGTAGGGGTTGAGCTTAAGTTTCTTTCAAGGAAAGAGTAAAATCTTAGGGGAGGTCTCTGGGAATTAAATATCTATATGTGGATTTGATGACAGGTGTAGGAATGGGAACAATGATATGTTAGGCATATCATTTGAGTTTCATTGTATTTGTTTTAATAGATATATGTGAAGGTAGAGTTCGACTCTGATGCCCAGCGGATAAGGGACTAGTTTTAGATCCATTTACATTGGTTTACCATCCAAGATATAATTGACTAAAATTTTACTTTATATGCATAATTTCCAGACTTGAGTCATTTTATGACAAGTTCATAAATATGTATTTCAATGCTTTGAAGAAGCAATAAATGAGGTTAACCTTTCCCTGAGTTTAACTCTAAAAGGAAGAAGGATGAATATCCTTAAACCATTGTTTCATGTTGCTGTTTATATAGTCCACATCATGATGTTGTGTATCAGGATACTTTGGGTTATACTCAGAGTTTTAGCAACTTATTGAGTTGAATTTTGAAGGCAGTAACAAAGCAGTGAAGGAGCAAGTTCTCAATTCAGAGCTCAGTTGAACATTGAATTGATAGAGGTACACCCGCCTGAGTATATATTACTCAAAGTGAAGAAGGTCTTAACCTTAATACCTTAGTAGTTTGTAACTTGCTAGGTTATAGCCATTGGAATTATTTGAGTAATTGACTAATCTGCAAGTTCAAACACTAACAGGCTATAAGTTTATTTTTATTGTAGAAGTGTTTTTAGTTTGAATAGAAGCAAGAAGAATCTTGCATATTTCTCCATTATTTTGTGTCTGCCCTGTTTTGGGGATTTCAAATTTATTCATTTCTAGAACAGAGCATATTTTTTGTGTTTCCAAAATATACTTTTTCTCTCTATATATTCTTTACACGATATCAGAGCTAATTGGCCCTCAATCCTTGTGAGTTTGGGCATTTGTTTTTTCTAGGTATTTGTTTATCTTGCATAGGAGACATGGTTGGAGATGTAGGAAAGAGTTGGCAGCAGCCACCATCCTTCAATGGACAAAATTATGATGTTTGGGAAAACAAGATGAGGACTATTATGATAGCAAATGAGTTGTGGGAGCTTTTGGTCAATGGATTTACGGATGTAACTGACCCAGCTCAGTTTGCTGGCCTCACAAACAATCAAAAGACTCTGTTGAAGGAGTCAAGGAGGGAAGATGCAAAAGCTTTGAGCTTGATAGAAATTTCCTTGACAAAGGCAATCTTTCCTAGAATAGCAGCAACTAATTATTCCAAAGAAGCTTGGGATATTCTACACACAAGTTTTAAAGGGACTAAAAAAGTTTGTTTAGTGAAGCTCCAAATGCTTTGAAGAGAGTTTGAGACTCTCCTCATGAAGGAAAATGAGTCCATTTCAGATTTTAGCTCAAGACTCTCTGGTTTGATAAACCAGTTGAGAACCAATGGAGAAACCATGGAGGAGAAAAGAATAGTGGAGAAAGTTTTGAGAAGTCTGCCCTCAAAATTTGATAATTTAGTTATTGGCATTGAAGAGGCAAAGGATCTCTCAGTAATGACTATTAATGAGTTAATGGGTTCTTTCCAAACCCATGAGCATCGCATTAATAGGTCTGCAAATTCTTCTCAAGAACAAGCTTTTAGAGCTCAAGCCAATGCAAGAGGCAGGGCAAGAGGAAGAAACAATTTTGGACAAAGTTCAAGAGGCAGAGGTTGTGGTAACTTCGAACAACAACATGATGGAGGAGAAAGCTCAAAACGAGCATCTACATATGAGGGAGCTAGCAGCTCTCAAAATAATTCCAAAGGAAAGAAGAAAAAAAGCTTAGACAAAGGTAATATTCAATGTTATTATTGTCATAAATTTGGGCATTATGCTAGTGAATGCTGGAAAAAGCAAAGTAATCAGTCAAAGCCAAGTGCAAATGTGGCTGATATGAAAGTGGGTGATGGAAATAATCCCACAGCCTTCATCATGTGCAATGTTGGTGAAGAAGGCAGCCCTGAAGTCTTGTATTTGGACAGCAGTTGTAGTAACCACATGAGTGGTAGTGAAAGTCTAAAGCACAAGCAAGGTGAGAAACAAGAAATTCAAAATATTTACTTTGCCCCAGGTATAAAGCACAATTTGATGAGTGTTGGACAACTCACTCAAAATGATTATAAATTGCTGATGGAGAATGACCAATGTGTCATTTATGAGAAGGATGGGAGTAAGAAAATTGTTGCAGCAGTTCAAATGACAAAGAATCAAATGTTTCCAATGAAGATAGAGATGTGTTTCTCTTCACAATCAGCAGTTGCACCTCCTAAGAAATAATGTACAGCAATACAACAATCAGTCTTCAAGAGCATGATTGAAGACCCCTCCAAACTATGGCATTTAAGGTGTTAGCTCTTTTTCATGTAGAATCACCAATTTAGCTATTAAGCTTGACTCTCAAGTTCCCAATTCTGGATTCTTACAAGGAAAAGGCTAATTGATAAGGACCAAACCCTTCTTCTACTTCGGGCTCCAAAGACCCAGGTGGGTGTACCTATCTTTAGACTCACTGCTTCACAATGAAATCCTATAGTGGATTAGGGGTTCTCACAATGATTCACTAATGTCTTTTGCTGCAACTGATGCAGAGCTTAGAAAGCCAATCCATGATATTAACAAAAGTAAACACTCATTGTAGAAAAATGGCAAATGTGACAACAAGGATAAACTCCTTCTTTTCAAGCTTTGAAACTCAGGTAGGTTAACCCATTGATTCTCTCTACAAGGAATCACTAGAATGAATTGTACTCCCTGAATACAATCAGACATGAAAGTTCATAATAACAAGAAAGTAAAGTGATTTCAATTAATGCTTGATGAAGAAAAATTGCTATTCGAACCAGGACCAGTGCCTTGTCTATTGGGCAACAAAGTCAACAAATATGCAATCCCAGAAAACTTAAATCCAAACTCCAAAACCTGAATGGAATGCCTTGCAAATCATTCTTCTCATTTCAATACCTGGACATCAAATTCATATATAAATCTCAACTTCTCAGATCTTGTATTTAAGACTGACTCTCTCCTTGAAAGAAACTTGAAAACAAGATCACAGCTACCTTATAGCCAGTGCATCAAAATGCCTTACAAACTGACACACAAGAAACAAGACCAAATATACAAAGACATCAACAAGAACTGAATAGGGATTCTCTTATTTTCATTAAAACTTATCTGAAACTATACATTGCTAAACTATGAACACAAAAATACAAGACTCAAAAGCCTGAAGTTGTCCTAGCATAAAATTCAACATCATGTTACAATCCGAAGAAAATCAAGATATAGGAGAATGGAAGAAAAACTCCAATCACCGACACCTATCTATCCCCAAAATATCTGCAACCTTCCTCTCATCTCATCTACCACCAATTCCCAAGCTGATCTGATATTTGCGAACTACTTCATTTCCCACCAAAACTGATCTTGGAAACAAAATCAATTACTGCTCCTTTCTGTTTGCCCAAAACTGACTTCTGATGGTGCCAATCTAACCATTGTCTCGCGGCATTTCCAACGGTATACTACACTTGCATATTTGGACAAAAAATGAGTCATCAAGGTCATTTTTAAATTCCAACTCCCAAGCCAATTTGTTACATTCAAAATTTCAAAAATAACATAAAGTTTAGACTTTATGAATTTGTTTAAAAACTTGCACATTGATTTTAATCGGGTGGGTCCCACATGTGCCACATGGCACAATTTGATTCAGTCGACCTACCACCTCATCTCCACTTGGATGTCACGTTTCACCTTTCCCACTTGGCACTGTTTGGTTGGCCTGTGTCTCCACCTGGACATTGTCGCCATGTCACCACATCACCACATGGCAGCCTGGTCACATGATCACATGGGCCAGAAATGGCCCATGAGATCATGCGACCACCTTAACCATTGGGAATTCAGAGAATATGCGACTAAGTAGTTCTCTAAGTCGCTAGATGTTTTACCTTGACCACCAACTATTCGGCAAACACGTGACTGCAACATCTCCGAATCGCGGAATGCTTGGCCTTAACCATCAACTACTTAGCGAACACGCAACTGTAGCTTATTCTCCAATTCGCCAGATATTTTCTTCTGTCAGCTAACCATTCAGAAAACTCATGAGAACCCGCCATGTGTCACCTTGTCGTATGATCGCATGGGCCAGAAATGGCCCATGTGATCATGCGACCACTCTTCCACACAACCGCTGCTACCACATTGGGCTACCACGTGTCAGCCTATCGCATGTTCGCAAGGGTTAAAGTTGGCCCTCGCAATCATGCGACCACTTGACACATGGCCATCTTTGACCAGTCACCGCCACCTGCACCACCTCAACACTGACTCATCCGCCACCTCATTGGGCTGCCACGTGTCAGCCTGTCGCAAGGGCTGAAGTTGGCCCTTGCGATCATGCAACCTCTTGACATGTGTCCATCCGATCACCACACTCCGTCTACAAAATTTCTTTCCTGGGCCTGCCGGCATAGAAATTGAGGTGGGTGTCGCACATGCACGTGGAGAGAGCTTCTGGGCTTTCTATTTACCTCTATTGTTTGTGCACTTGGTAATAAACATTATTTCTTCCCCATTCCGGATGAATGTGGGATATTAGATTTTGCTAGTTTTAAAATCTTCATACATTTTCATGCCAAAATTAGGGGCCAACTTGACATGTTGCACCCTCATTTCAGAGGCCCGCCAAGTAGCACCTCAATTTCTACTTTACAATGTTGGAGAGTGTCAGAGCATATAAACTCAAAAAAACACAGCCACCCACCGAATGTGGGATAATGGCTATTTACACTTTTCAAAAGCATGAGCTCCTCTTTCATCATTGCATTCCCTAGCTTTTTTATGGTCTCTTTTGTGTCTTGTGTGATCTGCCCAAATTCACATTGAGCGAGCATTGTTTCAACTCCATGGGGCTCCTTTTTGCAAATTTAGTGCCATGCACTGCCAGCCCCTTACCATGTTTTGATGCGGACTCCACTCTCATGTGTTGGTATCCATATTACATGCACTCATCCTTACATTTCTAACTTGTCGCATGATCGCATGGGCCAGAAATGGCCCATGCGATCATGTGACCACTATGAGAGAAAGGGCAGTCTTTGCATTGGCATTGCCTCCATCATTTATTTCCTCTAATTCAAAGAGCATCACTGCAAGGAGAGAAAGGATCTCTACAGGATTTCCAACTAACACAACAAGCCTCAAGAAGTGGTCTCAAAAACTAACTAAAAAGCCTCATAGGAAAATGCCATCTGGGGAACAAGTTCACCTCTGATACATCAACACATCCACCAAAGGAAAAACCATGAAAAATTATGAGCAAAAATACTTTGCCAATCAAACATAGCCACTTTGAAACGTTGTCTGTGCGCACTGCTAGAACTCCTAAAATTGCCCCCATAACTGGTCTTGAAAACTAACATAATCACCTGGGTGCAAGATACAAGCTGTCAAAGTAAGCTTCTGGATAAAATGCATATTCAGGCCTTAGTAAAATAATGAAAATTGCAAATGGATTTGCTTTTGGAAATGGGTCAAACAGATTCATCAGGGGCTGAAAATGGATAGGCCAAAAGAGAAACATGTTTACAATACAAATCCATCATTAATTCTTCTTGACCAATCATTGGGTATTAGATACAACTTGACAAACAGGCCCTTCAGGAATTGTTGAACAAGTGCATTATGCAATTATGAGAAAACACGTCCGGTAGGGGAAACACAAGACCTATCAAAACTTGTCACTGTGACCTAAAATCAGGAACATAGGTCAATTAAAGTACACTAAAGATGCCCCCACTCTTGGATTTGCATGACACTCATTAGAATTCAAGTTATTCAACCCTCAACTGGCCCTTCCCGGTGAATTTCACACTTAGCAATTTTCTGATCTTGAGACCTCCTAGAACCAAACTGATGAAAACCCATTTCAAGATGTGGACTAAGGACTCCAGAATAAACCACTGAAACATATGAAAGGCAATGGATAACTAAATTTTATGAAACTACCTGAAAAACACTCGGTTCTCACATGCATCCTGAAAGCAAAATAGTACAAATGCATGCTAATGTGTCTCATTACTCAAAAATTTTAAGGGTGCCAACATAAGGTATGGACATCTTGGCTATGTTGGTTTAAATTTATTTTCCAAGAAAAGAATGGTAGATGATTTGCCATGTATTAAAGAGTTCAGTAGAAAGTGTGAGGCTTGTATTTTGGGTAAGCAACATAGGTTGCCCTTCAATTCTGGAAACTCTAGAAAGACAAGAGCACCATTAGAATTGGTGCATACTGATTTAGTTGGCCCTATGCAAATCACTTCCATTGGGGGGAGTACTTATTTTATGACTTTCATAGATGATTTCAGTCATAGAACATGGGTTTACTTTATGAAAAATAAATCTAAAGCTTTTGATAAATTTTTAGAATTTAAAGCCCAGGCTGAAAATGAAAGTGGACAAAATCTTAAAATCCTAAGGTTAAATAGAGGGGGGGAATATACCTCCAATATTTTTGTAAAGTTTTGCAGGCAGAATGGCATAAAGAAGGAGCTAACAGCTAGTTATACTCCACAGCAAAATGGAGTGGCTGAAAGAAAAAATAGAACCATTGTTGAGATGGCAAGAAGCATGATGAAAGAAAAAGGACTCCCAATTGAATATTGGAGAGAAGTTGTAGCAATAGCAGTCTATTTGATAAATAGAAATCCTACAAAAGCAGTTTGTGACAAGATTCCATTGGAAGCATGGGCAAAGCATAGATGGATGGTTGAACACTTGAGAGTGTTTGGGTGTGTAGCATATGCACACGTGCCAAAGGAGTAAAGGAAAAAGTTTGATGATAAAGGAGTGAATTGTGTCTTTACTAGTTATAGTCCAAAATCCAAGGCATACAGATTGTATGATCTAGTTGGTAAAAAGATGATCACTTCAAGAGACGTGGAGTTCATTGAAAATGAGTCATGGGATGTCTCGGTGGACACATCTTCAAGCACTTCAAGTAAAGTGCCTATTATTGATGAAGATGGTGAATTTAATGATCAGCAAAATGATATAATAGCAGATATAGAAGGCTGCAAATTGGCCCCATAGAGAGCAGTAGTAGCAATACTAAGAGTTATGATCCTACTCTCACCTCCCTAGTGCCAATAAAGACCAAGAGTCTAAGGGAAATATACCAAGATGAAAGGTATGCAAATGAATTTGATAAAAATATTAATTTTGCATTATTTTCTCATAGTGATCCAATTTATTTTGAGGATACTAAAAAAGAAGAAAAATGGTGTAAGGCCATGGATGAGGAAATGGATGCAATAAAAAGAAATGAAACTTGGGAGCTCACTAATTTACCTCCAAACAAGAAAATTATTGGAGTTAAATGGGTTTACAAGACCAAGAGCAATGTTGAAGGAAAAATAGATAGGCATAAGGATCGATTGGTGGTCAAGAGGTACAAACAACAGTTTGGCAGAGATTATGATGAGACATATGCCCCTGTTGCTAGATTGGAAATCATGCATGTTGTCATAGAAATTGTAGCCTAGCACAAATGGAAGGTTTATCAAATGGATGTGAAGTCCGCCTTCTTGAATGGAGTATTGAAAGAAGAGGTTTATGTGGAGCAGCCACCTAGTTATGAAGTTTTAGGTCATGAAAGTAAAGGGTATAGGCTGAAGAAGGCTCTTTATGGGCTTAAGCAAGCTCCATGGGCATGGTATAGCAGAATTGACTCATATTTTATGAGCAATGGTTTTTGCAAAAGCGATCGTGAGCCCACTCTTTACATCAAGGTAACTAATGTAATATTTTAATTGTTGTCTTGTATGTTGATGATTTAATTTTTACTGGGGATAATGATTTCCTTATTTCTAATTTTAAAGAGGCCATGAAAAGTGAGTTTGAAATGTCATACTTAGGTCTCTTGAAATATTTTATAGGCATATGGTATTTTTATCTCTCATGAAATATATGCAAATCAGATCTTGGAGAGATTTAAAATGAAAACTAGCAAGCCTACCCTAACACAACCTTCAGTACGTTTAAAGTTAAGAAAGAAAGATTGCAGCAGCAATGTGGATCCAACTTTATATAAAAGTTTAGTTGGAAGTTTGATGTATTTAACAGCTACTAGGCCAAACACTATGCATGCAGTAAGTTTGATTTCCAAATTTATGGAAACTCCAAAGGACTCCCATTGGAAAGTGAGAAAGAGAATCCTAAGGTATGTGAAAGGCACCAAGGGATATGGTATTTTGTATACTGTAGCAAATATTTTTGATCTTATTAGCTACACAGATAGTGATTGGGCAAGGAGTTTGGATGATAGGAAGAGCACTTTCAGATATATCTTTCACATGGGTTCAGGTGTAATCTCATGGGCTTCTAAGAAGAAACCCATAGTTGCTCAATCTATAGAAGAGGATGAATATATAGTATAAAATTAGCAGCATGTCAAGCTATTTGGCTAAGAAGAATCTTGGCAGATTTGAAGGAAAAATAAGAGGATGGAACCACAATATTTTGTGACAATATTTTCTCAATAGCTTTGTTGAAGAATCCAGTGTTTCATGGAAGAAGCAAGCACATTGAAATCAAATATCATTTTATTAGAGAACTAGTTGAGAATGGTGAAATAAAAATGGAGTTTTGCAAGTTAGAGCAGTAGCTAGCAGACATTTTTACCAAGCCATTGGGCATTGCAAGTTTTGAGTGCCTAAGGAGAAATCTAGGCATAGTCAGTTTGGATCAAGCATGATCTTGTTTGTTGGCTCAAGATAATGGGGGAGTGTTGGATTTTTAGAATAAAATTTGATTGTCTTTAGCCTCCTTATTTGACTTTTAAATTGATAAAGTTTTAAGCCTGATATTTTTTAATGGACTTTGAAAGATAAGTTCAAATCAGATTTGGGGAAATCAAATTTCTTCCTTGGACTTCCAATTTCTTCTTTTTGGACAGAAAATTTTGGATAAAGGAAAGAAAGTCTTTATTCTTCCATAGAGAATAGAGAATGAATGTAAGAAATTCTATTTTGTATGCCACAGCAAGAGTTAAAGTTTTTACTCTATTTTTTATTAGAGAAGTATATGATTATTCTGTTAAGCAATGATTGCTTCAAATAATCTTGTAAGAGCTCTAGGAAGCTTGAAGAATTTTGTATGCAGCCCCAATGGCTGTAAGTTTATTTTTATTGTAGAAGTGTTTTTAGTTTGAATAGAAGCAAGAAGAATCTTGCATATTTCTCCAGTCTTTTGTGTCTACCCTGTTTTGGGGATTTTGAATTTATTCATTTCTAGAACAGAGCATATTTCCTATGTATTTCCAGAATATAGTTTCTCTTTATATTCTTTATAGAAGGTACAAGATGAAGGCATTGGGACAAGCTATACCAATAGAATCATCGGTGTAGCTATGTCCATTTCCAGAACACATTTTGAGCTATCCCAATACCCAATGAGATCAGTGGGTTAACCTACACTGATCAAAGGAGAAATAATTCATCAACTTATATTATCCTGATGCATAAAGTAAAGCTGAGTTGTTGTATAGTCACCAAAATTATATATACCAATCATTAACTGTCAGAAATATGGCATGGTGATCAAGTGATGTGATGAAAAGGACATTTGCGTAAGGCACCTGGAGAAAAAAAATAATAGGAATGACAACTACCATAGAAAATTTAATTGAAATCTTGGGTTATAGCCTGGAAATTACATATCCATATGAGAACATCCATTTTCTTTAGGGTCAAGATCCTATGAAATCTAAGGAAAATAAATGATGATAATTATTTAAACACATTTTGAATGTGTGAACAATTTCCAATGGCCAAAGCCAATTAAATGAACATCAATAAGTATTTACAAAATCTCATTATAAAAGAACCACAAGTGGATATACAATGTGCCATTAGAAAAATAGTGAGTTGAATCTTCAAGAGCTATAATGATAATCATGGGTCTCCCTAAAAATAATAGCTTTTGGAATGAGAATCTGCAACCAGTGGAGAAACCAAATTTGACTAAGGCTGAAGAGGACCAGTTCAATGTTATAACTAGCCTTTATGTTTCTTCCTGGGATCTGCAAAAGAGTTATGAAGGATACAAAAGTGACATATCCGAGCTTGAAGCCAAGGAAGACAGAGTCGAACAAAGAAATGGAATGGCAGAATTACAAATAGAAGACCATGAGTATCAAGAAGAAATGTTGGAATTCCTCAGGCTAATTCACATTAATGAAGTACCAGTGATACTATGAAGTGGGAATTACTTTCTTTTTTGTGTATAATCAGTTCACAATGAACGATTCCAGCTAGTGACTAGGTGCTTCTCTCCTTTGATGGAATTGAATTTTTGATGAGGTTTACACCATACATGGATTAATTTCCAAAGCTTCTAGCCACCATGCAGATGCCAGTCAGTCAAAAAAATTTGGGGCCCATTCAAAAGTGTAGCATTCTTCTAGGGGTTATTTTTTCTTTGAGTCCTTTAATGTTATGTTTTAGTATATTTTTATGTAAACCAGTTGTTCTATAAATAAGTCAAGTAGTTATTAGTTAGGATAAGTTCTCTTGGTGAAAGGGTATGCCCTTTCATGTAGAGTTGAATCCTCATCTATATAAGGAGGATCTTTTGTCTACATCAAAAAATATATAGAATCACAAATACAACTTTTATTTATAAAATGCATTTTGGACTTGTCTTTTGAAGATGCACGACTAGAAAATAACTATTACACATTTTGTATTCATTTGGGTTTAATCATACTTATTTCAATATAATTCTAGGTTTTCTTTCATTCCTGATGGTATTTATATTCATTTAATTTGATATGTTCTCTGTGATAATCTATTTCATTCAGATGCTTCAATGTGATATCTTATGACATAATGATTTGAATTAGTTTCAGTTTGAAGATTGGTTTTCAAGGATTCACTTTGTCTTATTGGTCTTTTGTAAAGAATTTAAAATCAATAAGACTAATTGTAATAGTACATTTAAATTATTATGCATATAGATGCCTTTGGGGTGATGGTCTTGCTTGAGAATTAATTTTTTTAAACTATCTAACAAGGTTATATGTAGAATCATTTTAATTGAATTGATAATACTCTACAAAGGATAAAGGCATTGGTCTAATATTGATTTAAGGTGATATAATCAAGTATCTTTAGGGAAGTTCCAATCAAGAATCATATTTACATTTTGCAATTCACTTATACAACCAAGCAATCATTTTCACAAAGCATTTTCACATAAAAACTAAATTCAAAGTTTTCATAAAGTATTTAAGTGTTGTATGAAATACAATAAGGTCCATCTCAAGAGTAATTTCCATCTTGAGAGATCATCAAGCTTAAATCTTGTATATAAAATCCTTCAACCAACAAATTAAGGTTGAGGTAAGGGATCACCCACCTTGGTCTAGCGGAGCCAAAAGTGCAAGGGAATTAGATCAGTAATCATTCCCATTCATTGGCCAAAACTAATTAAGGAATATTCAATAAAGGAAGAGGCAAACCCTTTGGATTTCCAATCTGTGGTTTTGGGAACCAACACAACTATAAGGGGAAAGAGGGGGTCCTCATTTTCAATGTGGAGATGGTTTGAAAACCTTACAAAATATGGTGACTCCACTAAGGATATGTTCCTAAACATTTCAAGAATATAACCTTATTTGGAACCAAGAATATTTGATTAATCTCATTCTCACTAGTCAAATGCCCAAGAAATATACTCAAAATAGAAGAAAACATGAATTGAGCTAAGAATATTAATCTTTAGTTACCCATGTGTGTGAAAGTGTATTCATTACGTGCTCAACAAGAACATTAAAAGTACCTAAGATCCATTTTAATTAGCTATTTGACATCCATACTTTAAAAGAATCCTACATAGAGCCTCATCGTGATTTGGGCATCCATAGTCTCGATGAGGTTATTTTTGTGATTCCACCACAACACTACTCTAATTAGGTGAAATTTTCATTGAATAGTACCAGTAGAGATATTCACACTCCTAAACCCAAAATTCCTTTAATTTTTACTTATTTTCTTTATTTTTTCAAAGATTCAAGTCAGAGAGTTGAATTCAAGATCAATAGGGAGCATACCCACTACCCAAACCAACTCAATTCCCTATCATTAGAACTTTACCTAGACTAACATTTTAATATTTATTTTGGCCCATAATAATTGAAGCTTATAATGGGTTTGGAGAAACCACAGTGATGTTGAAGTAGGTGTAAGATCTTTCACTAATTCTATTTTCTCCTAGAAGACTCCAATGACTTGGAATGATTAAGTGTCATTAAAATTTTGTAACTAAAGAACTTAGGTACCCAAAACACAATGAATGAATCCATTCCAAATTTATGACAAATCCTTTTTGAAGGGTCAGTTGTTAGGAACAATCTCCCATTCAAGAGATCCTCACAAAAAAAAATCAAGGAAATGGATTGATCATACCCAAAAGGAGTATACCAAAAGTGTGTGCTTTAATAATATATCACCTTTGTCACAAATGGGGTCCCTCTCCAATCCAACCTACCAAAACAATAAAACCTAAGCTACAACAACTAGACCTAAGCAGACCAAACCTAGAGTGAACTAAAATACTAGAACTAAAGATCCTAGGAATACCTAAGACAACTAAACTACTACCTACAACACCAAAACTAACCAAAGACAAATATACAAACCAAAGTTACCTAAACTACCAAGAAACACTAAAAACCTCTACTCTAAGCTTGGAACCACCAAAGATCTCAAATCAAATGATTGAAGGAAAATTAACCACATGGATCGTAAGACACCTAAACTAAAATAATGGAAAGGAAACCTTCTCTAACTATGTACAAAAGACCTCTGAAGGGAGACCTATGTTTGGAAATAATTCTTAGTGAATTTCCCATTAATAGGTAATGGGACATCCTGTCCAATCAATATTTTAAGCTTAAAAGCATTCTCTCCCAAAATCTTAGAAATTTGATATGGAACTTTCCAACGTTTGTCAAATTTTTCATTATCTCCTTTTTTGTCATGTGCCTTATCCTAGTATAATACTAGGTCAAAAATTTTAAAGTCATTGATCTTGGCTTATCTATCAAACCATATTTTTAGTACCCCTTACTGTTTCCCAAATTTATCTAGGCCTTCATCTCTCTTCTCATCCAGTTGCATTTAAGTTGGGACAATCTTTCTCAAACCCTATCCTCATTGTCTAAGTATTCCTAGATGAACTAAAAGGCTAGGATTTTCAATTGAACTAGGAAGACTAGATCTTGTCTGTACACCAAATGGTATGGAGAAATCCCTATAGAACTTATCCTAGTTTTATAGTTTTGTCTTCCCACAAAGAAAACTTCAAGTGTGTGTTCCAATCTCTTGGAATTTTTTTAATAGTTTATTTATAACACTTAATAGATTTTTATTGGTTGAGACAACTAGGCCATTTCCCTAGGGATAATAATTAGATGAAAATTTCAAAGTAATCCTATGATTAAAATCCTAGTTAGCTTATAATAGCAACATAAGTTTATAAATGGTCACAAAATTACATATCACGATAGGTCCAAATTTGAAAAATAGAAAACTAAAGACTACATCTTCCTCTTTCCTCTCCTACTGTAAATCAATTTTTTAGGCCTTTAACTAGTAGGTGTTGAGGTATCTAAATGATGATTTTTTATTCTCCATATAGGTGACTCCAAGGTTCCTTCAAATGGTGGACTTCACTCAATTGCAATGATTTGATATGATGGTATCATGAGGGGACTTATGCTAGTTCTCTAAGATGAATCAACTTAACTTTCAAATGATATGGCTTTAGAATGTGCAATGAAAATATTTTAACTTCCAACTCACAAAATGAAATGCAAATAAGCTTAAACTTAAGGATATAAACTATTTCTACTTCTACGATTGGATGCAAGAAACTTGTGAATATCCCAAGTTTCTTTTCCTTGTCAATCCTACTCAGGAATGTGTCAATTTCCTCAATATGATGTACTTCTTCTACTCTATTTTTTTATCTTCATGATTTCCCATAACCAATATAGGATAGTGGACAAACCTATCACATCATCTAACTGATCCTCCTCATTTAGTCCTCTCAAATATTAAATGATCGCATTGTCAACTTCCTATGTGTTGAGACTAGGTTGCCTCATAGCATCCCCCAAACCAACTACCAACTACCAACTGCACAATGGAAGATTTTGGTAATATCTCTATCCCTTGTTGAGCTTATTGTGATGATGAAGATTCTCCTTGAGCTACCTAAGGTAGAATATCAATATCATTACCTTATTCTAAACTTTGTTTGATATCCTTCATTTTCATTTTTCTCATTAATGAAGAACTAGTAGTGGAAGAAGTTATGGTAGACCTGTTCCTTTTACTTATATATTCCCCATTAATGATTCCCTTATTATTTCTTGTGATGTCTCAGCCATGTTATCCCTCTTATTTGAATTTTTTCCTTCCTAAATATTTTTCAATCCTTGAATGTTGAGTGTCCTTTCATTGTCCATAGAAGAAGACTCCTCATTATACATCTTGCCATACATGAAGGTAATACCTAGCCTTCTCAATTTTTTTATTTGTCTAACCACCCATTCTCTTGATCTATAAACCACCTCCCTCATCAAAATATCTAACTTTGTAATTTCCTTAACCTATGAACAACTAGGTGGCTGAAAGTTTACTTTTCTTATTCTCATAATGGAGTGAATATGATTCCCATCATCCTTGACGTGATCGAGAATAGGTAAAATGTCACACTTCCTCATGAAATCTAGTGACATATTGTACCAAATATTACTCCTTATTGGATATCCATCTACTAGTTTAGCCCAATAGTCATCTATGTCTTCCTTATGCCTATATTTATTTCTCTTATATGTGTGGGTTTTCTGGAATGGATCAAACTCTCTCCTTTCCTTAAAGGATCCAAGATAATAAAACTATAATTTTTTAGTAACTATCTTTGTTTCTTGTTTTGAAGTACATGTCTCAAGCATTTTCAAAAATATAATAGAGGAAGGCATAACCTACTTATTTTTCTCCTTCTGAATGTGGTCAAATTCTGATAATTGCCTTACCACCTCAAGAAACAACATCTTATCCATAGGATATCTTGGAAGTTTGTAAGGTTTTGAGGTGAATCCTTCAATCCTTATGTAGGTGAAATTAGGAAAATGAATGTATAAAAATCCATATCTCTCCACTAATTTCATTTCCTCCTTAGAAAATCTTCTATGTAGTCCTCTTCACAATGATCATGTGATAAGCATGGAAAAGGCATCATTAACTCTTCTAGAACCTACAATTTCATGAAGTTGAAGCTCAAGATGAAAACCATATACTTTGAATCTCCCTTTATCATTCCTCACTACACCCTTCCATGTAAGTCTTGGATATAGGTTGTTCCTTTCAAACAAATAGATCACATAGGAACTTATATAGAATGTCTTCATTTTTATGACTTCCTTAATTGGGTTTCTAATTTTTCACTTATTATCCCAGCCCAATTAATCATCATTTTCCATGTTGAAACCTTATTTATAAAGTAAAACATCCAACTCTCAAATCTAGCACCATGTGGTGTTCCCATGACCCTATTCATCATGAAGATCATGTCACTATATTCATCCTTAAAATTTGTGCTTACAAGTTTATTAGGTTATTTGGAATGGTGTCTTCTATTAGAATAATCAGTCCCAAAGATTACTAAGAGGGGAGGTGAATCAGTAATCTAACAATAAACACAAATATGATCTTGAAAAACTTATCCTTTAAATCCTTACCACATGTATGTAATAAGTAACCTTTAATTTTTTTAAACATACACCAAGAAATAAGAATATACACATAACACCAGTATTTTTATCATGAAAACCCAAATTCAGAAAAACTATAGTGGGGATGGCACCCACTAAGAAAAATGCACTCTTCTACAACACACCCGGTTAAGAGCTTAGCCTTGTTATAAGCTTACAATTAAGTCTAGTTAAGAACAGACCCTTTTAGGAGCCACCCGGTTAAGGGATTTACCTCTAGCCCCATTAGGAGATTTACTTGATTAGGAGTATCCTTGTAAAAGGACTTCAGATACTAGCTAAAGTGCCACCCTGTTAAAGGATTTTACAAAATGATCTATTAGGATCTACCCGATTAAGGGATTTTGACTTGCTGCAACTATTAGAGAATAATAAGAAGGTTTATCTATAAAATAGAACCAATTCCATTCTTGTACAAATCCAATTAGGCTCACACTTATTTCTCTCTTTTAGATTCCCCTCTCCTCTGAACCACACTTCCTCATTTACTATTTGTCTCTTCTACACAGAGAATCTTTGTTGCTTATTTTTCCATACACATTAAAAAATACATTACCAAATGATATAAATACATTTACAATAATTTGGGCATACACCCACCTAAATATTACATCTAAAATTCAAATTTTCATCCATAGAAGTTTTCCAAACAAGTTGGAAACATTTTCCAACTAGCACCATCATCAGAATCTAATCACACTTCAATTGGAAACCAAAAGGTCAAATGAATTACACTTCCCTAGGTTCATGCACCTCTTCATAAATTAATGATCAAATCAACCAATAATAATCATACCTAACATTCCATGTAATCTTAGACATGTCATCACATATTCTGGAATACTCAACCATCTTCGCAAATCAATCTTCCTTCAATGATTAAGGATCTAATCGATTGTTCTTCATAGTTATTTCCTTCTTCACTTGTCTGAACTTTAGAATCTTGTAACTTTGTCCATCGATCATCAATCTTTATGTGATTTCAATAGTAGTCCAATAATATCATCAATATCACACACATTTGATCACAACACCTAGTTCTATTCCTATGAGACATACTAATCAAATGTTTCTTCTCTATGCCTTCATTGCTAAACCAATTCCTTATCTTCACCACAATGACTGTAACTTTCATAAAACTCATCATACACATATACGATCATAGATATAGCATTTTACATGCCTCTAGAGTCTATGTACCAAATTGCACACTATAATTCATAACACTCTCAATCAATCTTCTACATCATAACTTGGTACACCAAGAACATTTTCATCAACCTAAGTTGACATCAATGACAAAAACATAACTAAAAAAATACATCATCAAGCCATCAACATAATTATTCATCTCATCTACATAATTTATGCCAACAATATCCCCCTTTGGCATTGATGGAAACACCCCAAGCAATATCAAACATGTTCTTGAACCACAACACTTTTCTTCATCTCCATCTAATGGAAACACACCAACAGATAGGAACACTCCCCCTTTTTATCTTCTCTTCATATTTCATCTGCACTTTTCTATCTTATATTCTATCATTCTTCCATTCTCCCCCTTTGGGAACAATTCCAAAGGTTCCATAGTGCTCAAGAATCCATCTATCTAACTTCTCCCCCTAAGGAGTAGTCCCCTTTACATCAATCCACTAAAAAATAAAATAGTAATACAAATTGGCTTGATGCAACATTTGCATCTTAATTCTGCTTAGGTAGGGGCATGACCCCTAGCTTACTTGTAAGGTACTCAAAAGTATCCTTAGGAATTAGTTTGGTAAAGATATCTATAGTTTTCTCTTTATTTGGAATCTACTCCAACCTCACCACTTTCTCATGCACCTATTCTCTCAAGAAATGATACTTAATAGAAATGTGCTTGTTCTTTGAGTGCATAACTGGGTTCTTGGAAATGTTTATAGCACTAGTATTATTATAATAAATTTTCATCAATTTTTTTACCTTCTCCTTGATCCCTTCTAGGATTTTCTTCATCCAAGCTACATGTGTGCAATTGATAGCTACTACCACATATTCTACTTCAGTTTCATATTAAGATATGCAATTCTATTTCTTTCTTGTCCAAGACACAATCTTGCCACCTAGAAAGAATGCACCACCACTTGTGCTCTTTTGGTCATCTACATTACCAGCCCAATCAACATCATTATAAATACTTAGTAAAAAATCACCTTCATGAGCATACCATAATCCATAATCCACAATGCCTTTTAGATATCTAAATATTCTCTTTACTACAACCATGTGTGACTCCTTTGGGTTTGACTAAAAACTTGCAACTATGCCAAATTCTTGTGCAATGTATGATCTTCTATGTATAACATAGTGTAGCTTTATGATCATGGACAAGTATAAAGTGGCATCAATGGACTCATATTCATCATCCTTGGATAGTTTACTATTACAAGTAGTGGTTGTCATTGCACCAAAACTTTGACTTGTTAATGCCCGATACAACCACTAGACTTATAGAAGACATAGGAGGCAATTAAGCCATGTCATGAATCTCGAGGGGAGCATTGACCATTTTTCCAACAATCTCCCCCCAGCATTACCTGAGGGGATTCGAACCTGTGACCAAGCTCTAATACCACTTGTTACAAGTAGTGGTTTTCGTTGCACCAAAAGATCAACCTGTTAATGCCTGATACAACCACTAGACTTATATAAGACACAAGAGGTGGTTAAGCCATGTCACAAATCTCGAGGGGAGTGTTGACCATTTTTCCAACATTTACAACTTGTAATCATGGGGGTACCAACTGGTTTATAATCTTCCATGCCAAAAGTATTCAACACCTCCTTCACATATTTAGATTGACATATGTATATTCCATTACCCAATTGTGATACCTACAGTCCTATGAAGAATTTGATTTCCCCTATCATTGACATTTCAAATTCTTTCTTCATCTCATCAGCAAAAGACATACTCATCTCATCATCACTATAAAAAATTATGTTGTCAAAAAAGATTTCAGTAATGAATATCTTCTCATCTTCAATCTTTAAGTAAATATTACTATCATTAGAATTCCTATTGAAACCAATCTGAATGAGATAAGAGTGTAATCTTTCATACCATGCTCTAGGGAATTGCTTCAGACCTTAAGGTGCTTTTTGAAGTTTTCATACCATGTTTGTGTACTTAGTGTTAATATAATTTAGAACAATAGAGAGGGGGGTGAATTAGTTGTTCTCAGGTCTAGATGTACCAATTGAACTTATAAACACTTCTACAATCTCATATCTAATCACCAACACAACTCGGTCTCTAAAGAATATATATACCAAAAACATATAACATGCAGTCCACTGTCCAATAGTATTTGTCTTGCAAATTATAAAACATACACATGAAAATATTCACATAAGTATAACACCAGGATTTATAGTGGAAACCCAATTTGGGAAAACCCACTTTATAACATGTTACTGATATTTTCACTCTTTTGAAGTGAGCTCTGTGAAAAGCCAACCTTGTTAAAGGTTTACAAACACACTGCTAGGTGTGACCCTGTTAAAGGATTTCAATCACCCTGTTAGGAGTGGCCTTTTTAGAGGACTTAAGTACATTCCATTAGAATGCCACCTTGATTAAAGGATTTAAACAATGAATGTTAGATCAACCTTGATTAAAGGATTTAGACTGATACAATGGTTAGAAAGTAGCATTATTTTCTGATCTGAAAAACATACCACTCACTTTGCAAATAACAGATCCAATTCACACATATATGCTAATTTACTGACTGAGTTCCATTTCCATCTCCATCTTTGATCTACTCAGAATTAACTTCAAGCAATCACGACTCTAATCAACTCCTTCACCTTTAGCCTTCTGCTTAGACTAATCAGTCAATAACATCAACAACTCTAGCATACTCTGTAACCTCACACTTAGGTTTTCCTTTATACCTCCTCAATAGGTAGATCCATCTTTTTCTTCTTAATGTCCTCCTTAGATCTTAGGTTTAGGTCAAATTCATTGAATCCTTCCAACATTTAAGTTCTTCATCCATCCTTCTATAAGCATTTTCAATCTCCTCATTGAATCCATAATAAAATGATTTACCATGCATTAAATTCTCCATACAATTAATTAATAAAGTCAACACAATTTACATAACCCAAGAATTCAACTATGTTAGCTGGGAATCTAAATTCTTCCTCCAAATGTAAATTACTGATGCTCAATCAATATTGTGTTCATCTCCTCGGTCATCACTGCGTAACTTGGTCATCTCTTCAAACTATCTTCCTTGGCTAACAATGTCTTGCTTAGTAATTTCATGTCACTCGATATTTCCTGATGTTCGGTAAACACTAAAGTTACTCAGCATATACTCACGCTCAATCAACACTAACATCACTCGGCTTAAACTATATTTCTTCACTTTTTCTCAGTTAAGCCTACTTCTTTAGTCTTTCTTCTTACTTAGATAAACAATACATTATGTTAGCATTGTGCCAAATAATTAAGTATTCATTGAAGTATCAAATAACTCAACCTTTCCCTAGGTTATATTGTTATCTCACTTGCCCTAATCCTTTTCATCAATCAATAGATATAGTACTTTCTTAGATAGCAATTATCTTACCAGTTAAGGTTTGACATCAATAACAATACAACAATTGCTTCAATTGTAGTTTCCAATAATCTCCCTCTTTGGCATTGATGGCAACACCATATGAATAACACATGATTTACCAACCTCCAAAACTTTGTCATTGCATCAAAAATATTTATAATATCCTTAGCTTCATTCTGATTCTTAACCACTTAGCCTTGGTTGCTTGACCTTTCGCATAGCTACTCCCTTTGAATCTTTTATGTCTCTCCCTTTATCTAAATCTCTCCCTCTTTGGCAATAATACCAAAGTAGTTTCTAGAACTTACATCTTTCATCTGTAGATGTCATCTTTTTAGTTTAGTATCAGTATTTCTCCCTCTATCATCTTGCTTATTACTATTTATTAGCTTTTTGTTCTTTTCACAACTCTAGGAAGCTCCCAAAGTGTGACCTTTCCTGCATCAATTTTTCAGATACATTGTGCAACACATTTGATGTAGTGCTCCTATCTTGAGTAGGTAGCCTCAGTTAGGGGAAGAACCCCTAATTTACCTCTAAGATATTCATGATCATCCTTAGGTAAATCTTTTTTGAATATGTCTACTAGTTGTTCCTTTGTATTCACATATTTCATTCTCACTGCTTTATCTTGTACCAATTCCTTCAAGTAATGATACTTGATAGCAATACATTTGTCTTTGTGTGCATCACTAGATTCTTTGATATGTTGATAGCACTTGTATTATCATAGAATATAACAATCGGTTCAATGATCTCTTCTTTCATACCTTTCAACAATTGCTTGATCCATACCAAATTTGAAAAGTTTACTACAGCTGCTACATACTCAACTTCTGAAGTAGATTGGGAAATGTAGTTTTGTTTCTTGCTTGTCTAGGAGACTAACCTCTATCCATGAAAGAAAGCTCCGCCACTTGTACTTTTCCTATCATCAACATTTCTTGCCCAATCTACATTAGTGTAGACTCTCAGTTCAAATTTCTCATTCTTCTTGTAATATAATCCATACTCTTTTGTCTCTTTCAGATATCTTAGTATTTTCTTCACAGCCATCATGCGATTTTCTTTAGGATTGGCAGGTTGAATATTGCCACAATCCCAACTGTTAGGGCTATATCTAGTCTAGTGTGAATAACATATTGTAGCTTTCCAATCATGGATCTGTACAGGGTTTGATTTACTTCAGTAGTATCATTAGTTTTAGATAGTTTATGTCTAATGGCCATATGAGTACTCACTGGCCTTGAATCCTCCATTCCAAAAGTTTTCAGTATCTCTTTAACATATTTAGATTGTGTGATAAAGATACCTTTCTCCATCTGATATACTTGTAAACCAACATAGAATTTGATCTCACCAAACATAGACATCCCAAACTCAGTTTACATCTCATTTGAAAATTTCTAACATAGCGCATTCTATCCTCCAAATATGATATCATCTACAAACATTTTAGATAAAAAAATCCCTTTACCTTCTTCAGCTTTCATGTCCAGATTGTTGTTATCATTTTTCCTTGTAAAGAAAATCTTTATCAAGTAATTGTGCAACCTCTCATACCATGCTCTAGGGGCTTGCTTCAATCTATACATTGCTTTGTTCAATTTCTAAACCATATTTTTCTTGTCTGGATCAACAAATCCTTCTGGTTGTTCAATGTATACTTCTTCTAATATACCGTTCAAAAATGCAGATTTAACATCCATTTGGTATACCTTGAAATCTCTTTAACAAGAATATGCAAGTAGAGTTCTCACTCCTTCTAATCTTGCAATAGGGGAAAATATTTCCCCATAGTCTATTCCTTCTTCTTGTGCATAACCTTTGCATACCATCCTTGCCTTGTTCCTTGTGACTTGTCCATGTTCATTAAGCTTGTTTCTAAATACCCATATTGTTCCAATAACATTCTTGTTTTTTTGGGCAAGTTGACTATACTGGTGTATATGACTTCATATAATGTTTTCATTATGGGAAAAAACTCATATGATGTTTTGGAGTCAGCGCTCATGATAAGAAGATCAAAAATTGGCTAAGTGTTGAAGACTGGACAATGTACAGAGTACCTGAAGGTCAGAGCATCAACGCACATGCATATGAAATAATTATGGTATGCACCCTAGAATTTAAGTTGGTAAGACCATATTCATGCTAAGTCTAAGATCACATGATCAGAAGATTCAGTATGAGGAAGATACAGAGAGTTCAAGTTGTACAGACAGTGAATGCCAGAGAAGAACAGTGCAAGCAGCCAACTATTGGTATTTTGGTTAGCAGTTATATTATTGTTGTGTAAGGGCTATGTGCCTATTGTAATTAGGTTGTAGACATATAATTATGTTTATTTGTAAACACACTTGAGACAATTCAATTGGAAGCATTGTGTGTAATTGGTTAAAGGGCCGACCTAGTTAATTGTTTTGTATGTGCATATAAATATTAGATGCCCCATTGTAATGAAGCATGGAAGTTGATAGAGAGTTGAAATAAGTAGAGAAGAATTATGCGAAGGGTTGTTAAGATGTATTAGAGCTTTTTAAGAGGTCAAAGCATTAGTGCATCAAAGGAACTGATCAGACAAGCAGTGTTATAGTGCTAGTTCATCTAGTAGATATAGTGTGTATCTAAGATCAGAAGGTTGTAGCCTTCACCACTTGAGTAGTGAGCTATAGGATAGTGTGTCCACACCCCTAATAGGGTTATTTTAAAACACTCCTAATAGGGTCTAACCCTTGATCAGGTCACTATACTATATACATTGTAAAGAAACTCCTAACAGGGTTAAGGATCTTCTAACAAGGATCATAAAACACTACTATAGATTATTAGTGGGTGTCAATTCCCACCGGGGTTTTTACCTATTTGGGTTTCCCCATAACCACATTGGTGTTATGTGTTGATTTCATGTTTCTTATTTATGTTAATGTTCATTTCAGTACTTAAGCATTCAAGTCAAGTTTAAGAAGTAAAGAAAAAAGATTAAATTAAGTGAACACTGATTCACCCCCCCCCCCCCCCCCCCTCTCAGTGTTCCCATTCCTAAGAATTGGTATCAAAGCTCTGGTCCTCAGCAAAGAATTTTAACCACTTGAGGAGATCATCAAAAAATCATAAATGAAACATCTGAAAATAAATCTTGAAGCTTCTCTTGAAGACCTAGACAGATCTAAAAAAGAAATTGAAGAACTAAAAGAAAAAGTCAGTGATGCTCAAGCAGTTATCAAAAGGCTAAGAAATGATTTGAAAGAATGCTCTACCAGTGATTTAGGGATAATGATCAAGAAGCTTAATGTAGAAAATTCATCCCTAAAATAACTAAATGAAGAATTGGATGATAAGCTAACTAACAATCAGGAAGTTTATGATGAACAGATCAAAGAGAACCTTCAACTGAATGAAGAATTGAGGAAAGAAAACATGGAAATTTTGGAGCTAAGAAACAACAAGGAAAGCTTTGAATCTGAATTAAAAGAGGCTAAGAATCAAATTGATAAATTACACACAAGAAAGGATCTGATTGAATCTCAACTGTATGCTCGGAAGCTTAAAGGAGATACCGGCGACATTGGATTCAATGAAGCACAAAATCATATTGACAACATGCAAGCAAGAATGAAAGAACCAGAAGACACCACAGATGCTAATGAGACTAGAAGTTAGACTAAAGATCATGTTGAACCATCCAAGAATGAGCACAAGCTAGTAGATCGAACCTATTATGCATGTAACAAGCATGGACATATAGCAAGGAACTGTAAAGAGGTGAGACCTCTCAATGGTTACTATTATTCATGCAATAAATTTGGTCATAGAGCTATGAATTGTAAGACAAGTCAGAAGAACAAGACACAACATAATTAGAGAAATCAAAATCAGCCAAATATAAGAACTTCTCAGAATGTTACATGTCAAATATGTAACTATAATGGTCACTCAACTAGACAATGTAAAATGGTAACCCATGTCAATGCACCAAGGAGTATAAGGCCTCTAGTCATTTATCACTCATGTAACAAGGTTGGACACATCTCAAAGTTCTGTAGATCAAGGATGCAAAGTTAGGAAAACCCTAGAAAGCTAGAAGAATAAATACTGGATACCGAAGGAGAAGTCAAGTTTTTGAAAGCTTCAGAAGGTGCGATCTTGATTTGGTCAGAGGCAAAGAAGGATAAGGTTAATGATAATATATTGGATGCATCCATAGTGGATGCACCCTCTACATCTGGATGAATGGCCCTCAAGGTCATAGGGGGAGCTAATTTAGCTCTAAACCCCTACACGGCTGGTATACTCACTCTCTGAGTATGCACCTTTGGACTTAACCTTTTGGAGACTAGCAGAACCTGTGTGTAAGAGCGCACTAGCTGATTGATTACACAATGAAAGTTGGAAATTATCAGTGGTAGCCTGGTTTACACAGTAAGCATTAATGGTAGAATTATTACTTTAAAGTACATAGAAGCTTTTAGATCTCTCATTGCATTCGAATTCAAAGAGATTGAAGAGCAGAGGAGCCCTAGCATTTGAGTGTGAAGGATTGCAAATTGATTCACCAGTGTTTAGCAAGTGCATTTGATCAATTTTGGAAGCCCTAATCCATCGCGTCAATTCAAAAGTCTTTGAGATCATTTGGAAAGCAATATACAAGTAAGTAATGGCTACTCCCATTTTATTTGCTGTGGTAGAGAAGAAGAGATATGTGTTTAAGAGGCATCCATTCAAATCCACACTAGATGACCTAGAAGGTGCATTCTCCCGCACTCCCATGGGTGTTATGCATGTGGAAGATATTAGGGCATACATATATTGCAAGAAGGAACCAATAGGTTTGGATATAATAAGAGTGCACATGGAAACAATGATGAAACCTCATATAACCTTTATGGATGAGTATGTGCAGCTTGAAAACCACTTGATAATTGAATATGTGACTGCATATGAGTTCTATGAGTTTGAATGGATAAAGATTCTACTTAGCAAGATTCATGATGACCTATTCTGGATAGGTGAAGTTCCAGTAAGGATCACAGGTGACCTAATTCATGAGATGATAGGTCTCTCTAAGAAAGGCATCATTCTTCTAGTAGGCAAGGATGTGAGAAAACTAGTTGAGAAAACTTGCAAATCAAAAAGTGATAGGCACGGAATGACAATAGAGCCTATAGAGGAGAAAGACATCAAATTGATGTCCATGATACTGGGATACATGCTCTAGCACACCAGTAGAGTAAACAATGTGTTAGCGGCCACCATTCTAGCAACAATAAGGTTGGTAAGAGATAATGGAGAGTTTAATCTGTGCGAGATCTTGTGCGCATAGCTAATAGACAACATAAGAGCCATCAAGCATGACAAGACCAAGATATTTAGGTTTGGGTCTCTAATAATCTATATGTACTTCCATATTCTTGGAAAGGTGTCTAATTTATAGCTAGACAAATCTATTCCCACTATGCCATAGATATCCTTTAAGGCATCCACAGAAAGTACCCTTAAGGATTATATGGAATTGGAGTTGAAAACATTCAGAGTGAGAATGTAGATGAGGTATAGGATACCTAAAAAGATAGTTGAAAAATACAAGGATAGTATTTGTTTCATGGTAGAGATTGATACAACATGCATGGAGGTTGTTGAACCAAGAAAAAAGTGGATTCATCCACTAGGATATGAAGTTGAAGAGCCTATTCTAGAGGCTTATGCTCAAGTTTTATTGTCAGCACCTAAGGACATCAATGAACCTAGGTGGGGGACTTATGAAGAGAAAACAAGAGAAGTAGATGCTATATTGAATAGAACATCAACAAAAAGAAAAGTTGCCAAGGTTACTTTAGAGATTTTGAAAATTCATTGAGTTTCTCAAGCAGACCTAGACAAAGAAAGGCAAGAGAAGATTGCTTTGGAAATAGAGAGTGCAGCTGCAGCAAACACAAAATTTGATGATCCAAAGATGAAGAAGGTGAAAATTGAGAAATCAGATGATGAGAAGGGTAAATCTAATGTTTCCCCTCTTGTGCCCACAGTAACAATTGATCTTACTGCTCCTTCGAAGTATAAGACAATAGCAAAGAGGAAGAAAGAGATCATCACTATTCTTTCATCCTTGCAAGTAATAAGAAGTAGGAGAAACACTCAAGCACCTCCAGAAGTAAGTTTCAAACCTAGTCTCAATGTGTTAAGTACAAGGATTGTTGATGAAGGTAGAATTGATCAAGTAGGAAAGTTCTATGAGAAATACAGTGAGATTGACAAATCAAAGATTCATGGAATGATTGTCAAACATATGTTGAAGTTTAAAGAGATAGTCCTAGAACTAAAAATAGTGATTTCAGAAAATGTATGGAACATTTTGGAATTCTTGAAGAGATAAGCAAATGAGGAAGATCTAAGAATAAGAGAGAAAATTCTAGATGAAAGTCTCCTAGTGTGTTTTCTTGAAGAAAAATCCCTATTGTTAGATTTGGTGAAACCACACCTCTGGACTAAGATAGGAACATTGCATATCATGGATGAAAATTATGAGTTAGTAGCCAAAGAGACAAAGAAAGCCTTTGAGAAGGTATTCTTGAATAGACACATGTATCCATCTACTACACACACAACTCAAGTGCCTCCTAAGGAATCCAAGGAGATAGAGACCACAAAGGTATCAATGATAGGTCCTCAGGATTCAGCACCTGCAGTAGAAACACATATAGAGGTAGAAAATTCTACGCCCATGACAGAGTCACTAAAAGATAACACTATCATCATTTACAATGTAGAAATAGCCATGGCAGCCACAAATAGAGACTTGGATAAGTTTGAGGAAGCTTTTGTGAGCATACAAGAAGTTGAAATCCTTTGCGGTAACAACTCACCCAAGCCACAAGAAGAAGTACACATTGAAGATATAACAAATGAAAAAGAAGAAGAGAAGGAAATAGAAAAAGAAGAGCAAGAAAAAGAGAAAGAAAAGATGGAAGAGGAGAAAGAAAAAGAAGAGGAAAAAGGAAATGAAACAACAGATAAGAAATCTATTGAAATACTAAGCAAAGTAAAGCAAGAAGTGATGGATAACACAACTATCACTCCCTCAGCATCATTATTGTCAAGCTTGACACCTGACACCACTAGTTTGGACTCATGGGGAGAAGAAGACTTGATCAAGTTTAGTCTCTTAGATATGGAGAAGGCCAAGGAGAAATAGGTAATGAGGAATCCCCTCTTTGTAGAATCAGTAAATATCCTGAACAACTTGTTACCAAAAGATAAGAAAGTGTCCAAGGTACACTCTGTTGATGATGTAAGTTCAATTCTTTCACAATTCAAGATTAATTTCTCTAACTTGGAAGAATCAGCATCATTAGTTATAGAGGAGAAGTATATGAAGAAAAGACTAAATGAGTTGGTCACCAACTTCTCACTAGACCTCAGTTCACTCAAAGTTGGACAAGCAACTTTGAAAGAGTTTGAAGCAAAAGGAAGGAAAATTATTGCTGACTATATGGATCAAGATAAGTTGACAGCCGATCACTAAAAGAAGATCCAAGAAGCAAAGGCCATGATTGAAAAAGTGAGGAAGTTAGTAGAAGATCCCTCTACTAATTTAAACATGTGTAACAATGTATATCAAGGACAGATTGACAAAATTGAGAAGGCAGAAAAGGAGATGTCAAAGATAAGGGCTAGATAGACTTAGCTTAGAAATGCTCTTGTGCCCTCCCTATATGTGTTGAATCATAATATTAAGGAGATTGATGCCACCATGGTGACATATGATCAAGGTCATAGTTCAGATTTGGAGAAGATGGAGAAACTACAATATGCCTTATGCACCCATCTCCAAACAATCAATGCATTGATTGCATTTTGGAAGCAAGAGATCCAAAATTTATAGATCGCATACCTGGATGTACTATCAATGTAAGTACTTGTACAAATTCAGTTTTGTAACACCTTTTTCATTAGTGTCAAAGGGGGAGTATGTATAGAATATGGAGCTATAGCTATGTAAAGAAAATATATAGTAAGAAGTAATAAGGGAGATATAAGATAGAGTATGATTAAGTGTTTTTTGTATCAAGGAACAATTAGTAACTTTGCCATATTCCTTTGTTGCCATCAATGACAAAGGGGGAGATTGTTGGAAAGTTGACTATACTAGTGTATATGACTTAATATAATGTTGTCATTATGGAAATAAATTCATATGATATTTTGGAGTCAGCGCTCATGATAAGAAGATCATAAATTGGCTAAGTGTTGAAGACTGGACAATGTATAGATTACCTGAAGGTCAGAGCATCAGTGCACATGCATACAATAGAATTATGGTATATGCCATAGAATTTAAGTTGGTAAGACCATATTCATGCTAATTCTAAGAGTGCATGATCAGAAGATTCAGTATGAGGAAGATACAGAGAGTTCAAGTTGCATAGACAGTGAATGCCAGAGAAGAACAGTGCAAGCAGCCGACTCTTGGTATTTTTGTTAGCGGTTATATTATTTTTGTGTAAGGGCTATGCACCTATTTTAATTAGGTTTTAGACATATAAATATGTTTTTTTGTAAAGACACTTGATCCAATACAATTGGAAGCATTGTGTGTAATCGGTTAAAGGGCCGACCTAGTTAATTGTTTTATATGCGCATATAAATATTAGATGCGCCATTGTAATAAAGCATGGAAGTTGATAGAGAGTTGAAATAAGTAGAGAAGAAGTATGAAAATGGTTTTTAAGATGTATTAGAGATTTGTAAGAGGTCAAAGCATCAACGCATCAAAGGAACTAATCAGAGAAGCAGTGTTACTATGCATGTTCATCCAGTAGATATAGTGTGTATCTAAGATCAGAAGGTTGTAGCCTTCACCACTTGAGCAGTGAGCTCTAGGATAGTGTGTCCACACCCCTAACATGGTTATTGTAAAATAATCCTAATAGGATCTGACCCTTTACTAGGTCACTGTACTAAATACATTGTAAAGCAACTCCTAGCAGGGTTAAGGATCTTCTAACAAGGATCATAAAACACTAGTACATATTATTAGTGGGTGTCAATTCCCACTGAGATTTTTACCTATTTGAGTTTCCCCATAACCACATTGGTGTTATGTGTTGAGTTCATGTTTCTTATTTATGTTAATGTTCATTTTAGTACTTAAGCATTCAATTCAATTTTAAGAAGTAAAGAAAAAAGATTAAATTAAGTGAACACTGATTCACACCCCCCCTCTCTCAGTGTTCCCATTCCTAATAGTTTTTTAGTCTCGACACCAGAGTCTAGGTATCATTATTTTCTATTTGATCTATTTATTCATTCATAGCTTGAATCTAGTCTTCATTTTCCAAAGCATCTTTAACTATCTTAGGCTTAAACTCACATAATAAACATATAGGTTATTTCAACTTACTTCTGGTCAAAACTCTAGTTTCCTTGTCTCCAATGATTTTCTCAGGCTTATGATGTCTTCTTACATACTATGCCAGTGTAGGTTCAGATTTATTTTCTCCTTTCTCTTCAGGTATATCATGAAAATTATCAGATTCTACTTATGATTTCTTGGCAGCATCCTCCTTATGCTCGGTAGCATTCTCCTGATACTCGGCAGTATCCTCCTGATGCTCAACATTTCTTCCTTGTGACTTTGCATCTGGTACCGATGTGTTACTTGCCTCTCCTTCTTCCATATAGATAAAAGATCTATAGTCTTTAGGTTCTCTTTTTCCTTCCTGTAAATTTCTCTTTGCATATTCA
The DNA here is from genome assembly GCA_027943335.1 of Chamaecyparis obtusa. Lineage (NCBI taxonomy): Eukaryota > Viridiplantae > Streptophyta > Pinopsida > Cupressales > Cupressaceae > Chamaecyparis > Chamaecyparis obtusa. The sequence continues at coordinate 1,371,233 of BSBK01008636.1, forward strand.
TCAACTCTCACATTTACACTTTCCACAATTTTTTTAGTGTTAGAATTCAAACACTTATAAGCTTTACTCTTTGTGGAATAACCTAGGAGTATGCCTTCATAACTTTTTGTATCAAACTTTCCATTTCTATTTTCCTTCAGTATTGATGTAGTCAAGGATGGTGGATCCAATTAAGGATAGTCCAAACCTTGCAGCTTCAGAACAACATAGCAGAATACTCAACAACACAACAATAAATAATTATTTAACTCCTAATTTTCATTAACATGCACGACTGTAAGGCCTTCCAGGTTAGGGCCAATTACAATAAAAAACAATTTTCCAAGATCCAAATAGATCCAGTACAATCTTAGCTAGTTTAGCTCTAAAGATGATCAGAAGCTGATGGAAACCCTAAGAAGGATCTAAACTTGAGCTCACAAGCCTCCAAGAAATCCCCTTGTCTCCAAGTGTGCAAACCACTAGCTCTGCAACTACAAACTATCAGATGACAATCTGATCTGCAAGATCATGCAAGATCTTTTCCATAACTTCACCAACTCCAACTTTTAGAACCTCAGATCTTATTTGCTAAGTCTTCCAAGTCATGAACTTCCTTTATCTCCTGATGATCCTAAACATCTACCCAAACACCCCCTTAAATACTAATCATCCACCACAAGTTGGATGGATGAAACCATTAACTCTCCCTAACAATTATTAAATGCAATATAAGTCACCATCAAAATAGCCTTACAAACATTTAATCCAACATGTCAGCTTGTAACAATAGCTACCAACAATAAATGCACCAAGTTGGCCCAAAAAATCACATAGAACTCCAGTCGATAAACCAGAACTACCGAGCAACTAAACTTCCTTGATCTCTTGATGATCCTAAACATCTTCCCAAACACCCCCTTAAATACTAATCATCAGCCACAAGTCAACTAGATGAAACCATTAACTCTCCTAACAATTATTAAATGTAATATAAGTCAGCATCAAAATAGCCTTATAAACATTTAAACCAACATGTCAGCCTATAACAATAGCTACCAACAATAAATGCACCAAGTCAGCCCAACATATCACATAGAACTCTAGTCAGTAAACCAAAACTACTAAGCAATAGTGAAATAACTAAGCACGCCAAGCATCATCGAGCACCAGTGTTGATTGAGTACCATAGACATCACCAAGTAACACTTTCACCAAGCACTAGATATTACCAAGTTCCTTCAGTGACCAAGCTTCCTTCAATGACCGAGGCTGTCAGTCAAGGCTGCAACTGAGTAACACCGGCCAAACATACACCTCCCATGTAGATTCATTGAGTACCCTACAATGCCCCTACATTAGACACCCCATGTTTTAAAAGATGTTCATATGTGAGAAGAACATCTTTCAGGATTCAGCACATAAACCCCGGACTAGTTCTTCACATACAAGTCCTCCACCTTTTTAGCTTGCATACTCTTCCACTTCAGCTTTCTTTGTCTCTTCAAGTCTTTTCTTGACAACACACGGGTCTGTTCTCCATATTGATCATTCATTTTCTCTAGATCTTCCAACTCAACATGGCTACCAATACTCAAGCTTCTCCTACCGAGTGTTGTATCTAGCAAAGGTATCAAGGAAAACTTAATGTCATCCTTCTCAATAGTAAACACATTTCTTATATAGTCATACATAGCTCTGCAATCATATTTCCAAGGTCTATCGAGAAATATATCACAACTATTCATCTTTAAAATGTCACATAACATAAGATCCTTATACTGGCCAATCTGAACATCAATAAAGCACTATTCTCTTACTTCTAGAAAATGAAAATCTTGTAACCAGCCAATCCTATAAGGACAAGGATGCTTCATTCTATTCAACCCAAGTTTCTAAACCATGTCCTTAGCAACAAGGTTGTCAGTACTACCACTATCAATAATAACATCATAGAGTTAACCTCCAGACTTGCATTGGGTCCTAAACAAGTTACTCCTCTAACAAGTTTCCTCCTTTGTACCGAGCAATGTTCACCGAAGTAGCAAGTTCTCAAATTCAAGTTCATTCTCATTCACCATAGCAGTTTTTTGGTCACCAAGCTTCTTCTATGTACACTCAAAAGAATGGTGTCCTTCCTCTCCATAGTTATAGCAAGTACCCTTAAAGATAACTCTACATGTCTTGTTCTTTGGTTTTACAGGTTTCTGTTCATCTTCTACATCAGTTGGTTTATCCTTCACCGAGTGATCAATATTTTCCTTCCCTCAGGGATTACTATGTTATTTCCTCTTCAACTTATCTTTTGCCTTTAGAGCATACTGATAAGCATCTTCAATAGAATCAATCTTTAGCATATCAAGCTCATCCTGAATATTGAATCTCAAACCATTCACATACCAAGCTACCTTTTTCTTACCAAGCTCTTGATGTCCAAATTGAATAGTAAGTTTTTAGAACTCCTTAGTATAATCTTCAACAGATAGATCCTTCTATTTTAGATTCTACAACTTCTTAAACAAGTCAAGCTCATAGTCAGAAGGTATGAACTTAGCTTTCAACTTAGTCACCATCAACCTCCACTGATTGATCTTCATTTCACCTTCATGTTCTCTATCTCTTTGTAGTTCTTTCCACCAAAGAGCAGCATGTCCTTTCAAATTTTTCTATGGTAATCTCACTCGAAGAGGATCTTCAATTTCTTCCAACTCAAAGAAATCTTCAAGTTCACCAATCCAATCAATCAAGTTCTCGAGCTTCAAAGTACCAGAGAAAGTAGAAACTTCCATTCGGTAACTGTTTCTTAACCGAGCTCTGGATCTAGGCAACTAAGTAGTTTTGCCTTCACCAGATCTATCCCTCTGGTCATCACCACTAGATCCAATAGGTTCAAAATATTCAACAGCTTCCTCATAACCATCTTCAGTACCAACATTCTGAGGTACACCAGCAACAACTCTCATGATATCGGTGACCATGTCATTCTTCATCAACTCCATCTCATATCTAAAATTTGATTTCACCTTCTCTGTGATTGGGGATTCCATAGTATCACAAAGATCATAAATAACTCTAGGGTCCAATCTTCTTGGAGGCATCCTTAAATATATGCAAAATCCTCTACAAAAAACCCTCACCGACCACCTTGTGACAATATCCAAGTTGTGTACAAGTCAGATCGTAATCTACCACCTTAAACAAACAACTAGGGCAAGATCCACAAGTTCAATGCTCTAGATCTGCAATCTCAATCATAAAATCTCTTCACTAGCCAGATCAACTTTGCAAGATCAACCTTGCTAGGTCAACCTTCACTCCACAAGATCAACTCTCACTCTAATACCACCTGATGTAGTTAAGGATGGTGGATCCAATTAAGGACAGTCCAAACCTTGCATCTTCAAAACAACACAGTAGAATACTCAACAACACAACAATAAATAATTGTTTAACTCCTGATTTTCATTAACTTTCCTGGCTGTAAGGCCTTCCGAGTTAGGGCCAATTACAATCAAAAACAATTTTGCAAAATCCAAATAGATCCAATACAATCTCAGCTAGTTTAGCTCTGAAGATAATCAGAAGCTGATGGAAACCCTAAGGCAGATCTAAACTTGAGCTCGCAAGCCTCCAAGAAATCTCCTTGTCTCCAAGTGTGAAAACCACTAGCTCAAACTATTAGATAACAATCTGATCTACAAGATCATGCAAGATCTTTTCCACAACTTCGCCAACTCCAGTTTTTAGAACCTCAAATATAATTCACTAAATCTTCCAAGTCATGAACTTCCTTGATCTCTGGATGATCCTAAACATCTACCCAAACACCCCCTTAAATACTAATCATCTGCCACAAGTTGACTAGATGAAACCATTAACTCCCCCTAACAATTATTAAATGCAATGTAAGTCAGCATCAAAATAGCCTTACAAACATATTCACTAATTCTTTCAAGTCATGAACTTCCCAAATCTTTGGATGATCCTAAACATCTACCCAAACACCCCCTTAAATACTAATCATCTGCCACAAGTCGGCTGGATGAAACCATTAACTCCCCCTAACAATTATTAAATGCAATATAAGTCAGCATCAAAATAGCCTTACAAACATTTAATCCAACATGTCAGCCTGTAACAATAGCTACCAACAATAAATGCACCAATTCGGCCCAACAAATCACATAGAACTCCAGTCAGTAAACTAGAACTACTGAGCACTAGTGAAATAACCAAGCATGCCAGGCATCGCTGAGCACCAATGTCGACCGAGTGCCACAGACATCATCAAGTAAAACTTTCACCGAGTGCCAGAGATTATCGAGTTCCTTCAGTGACTGAGCTTCCTTTAATGACTGAGGCCATTGGTCAAGGCTGCAACCGAGTAACACCAGCCAAACATACACCTCCCATGCAGATTCATCAAGTACCCTAGAATGCCCTTGCATCAAGTATATAGCATTTACTCCCAAATATTCTAAAGTATTTCACATTAGGTGCATATCCATGCCACAATTCATAAGGTGTAACATTTGTACCTTTCCTTATTTATACTTAGTTTAGGGTATAAACAGGTGTACTTATAGCTTCTCTCTAGTACTTTTGTGCAACATTCTTCTCAATCATTAGTGTCCTTGCACAATCCATAATAGATCTATTTCTCCTCTCAGCTATACCATTTTATGGAGGTGTTCTAGGTGAAGACATTTGTCTATTGATTCCTCTATCATTGTGGAACAAATTGAACTCATTTGATATAAACACTCCACCTTGGTCAAATCTCAAACATTTCAGGCTTCTACCTATTTCTTTTTCAACCCTTGTCAAATACCACTTAAACAACTGAAATGCATCAGATTTTTCTTTTAAAAACATTACAATCATCATCCTAGTGTAGTCATCAATAAATAGAATAAAATACTTAGCACCACAATAGCTTTGTACACCCATAGGTCCACAAAGGTCAGTATGAACCTGATCCAAAGCATTCTCATAAGTAAATGTCTTTCTCTTGAAACTAGACTTAGTCATTTTACCCAACTAACATTGTTTACACATTACATTATCAGGTTTCTTCAATCTCAGCAAACCTCTAACTTTCTTCTTTTCACTAATACTCACCAGATTGTCAAAGTTAACATGACATAGCCTCTTATGTCATAACCAAACATCATCAAATTGTGCAAACAAACATGTCTCTTCAGATAGATATAGATAGAACAAATTACCTCTAGTTTGTTCTCCACTTCTAATTAGTTCACCAGTAGCATCAAATATTTTAGCCTTCTTGTGGTGAAATTCCACTCAGTAACCAATGCTATTAAGTTGTGCAACACTCAATAGATTATAGTTAAGACCTTCAACCCAATAGACATTTTCTCATGTGATCTTATCAATTAATTTAATTGATCCTTTACCTCTCATAGGACATGGTGCATCATTACCAAACTAAACACTTCTACCTTTGTAATGATCTAGGGTTTCTGTAGACACCTAAATTTGTCCTTTAACATTAATTAAATTTTATTTAATTAATGACTCCAAATAACATTATAGTTAAATTTTAATTAATTATATTTGTTAAATTCATCTTTTTATTTAATTAAATTTATTTAATTAAACAATTTCACTAATTATATTATTTGAATTAAATTTAAATACTACCTTTTATAATGTATTAAATTTAATTTAATACATGTTCCTCCATAGTCCCCTTTTAAATAAATTTTTAATTTATTTAATTCCCTCACATTCTTTATTTCTACTAAGCCATGATTAAATTAAATTTTATTTAATTTAATCCTAAATCCAACCTAGATGTTATCCTACACACATCACTTTCTATTTAATAAGCCTACTCACTAATTAACTAAGGTTAATTAGGCTATTTTTTGGATTCCTGCATCCATTAGTCCTAATTATTTGCTCACACGTGTGTGAGCAAATTTCCAAAAATTGCCTTTTCAAAATTTGCTAAAATTTGCATAAACAAGGCTTCTTACATTTTTTATGACACTTTTTACACCTTCTAAAATGGTGAAAATGGACTTTTTCTCTTACACATCTCTTACACACACTTACACATGTACTTGAAGTACACATTGACCTCTCACATCCCAAGTTTCTCACACATGTGTGAGCAAGTCTTTGACTTTTCTTGGCTTATGTGTCTCCTTAATGGCACCTATGTGGATTCCACATAGATGCCACCTCACCTCAGCCCTCCAAAATCCTATAAATAGGACCCTTGTCTCAAGCAAAATCCATTCATTTTTGCATTAAAGTTATCATGCTAGTTTAGACTTAGAATTGTTTTCATATAGTTTTTACTAACCATTTGGTATTTGATAGATTTCTTTCAAGATTATAGACTAAGTTTACTTTAGCTTCATTTGCATACTTGCATGTCATTGAGCTTAAGGATTTCTTTTATAGCTTCTCCTTGAGCTTCTTTTGGCCTCTTGCATTGAGTGTTTGAGAGTTTCTTCTATAGCTTCTTCTTGAGCATCTCAATCTTCATTTTACCTTGCACACATAGTGGGATTCATACTTGTGTTGGGAGAGCACACCCACAACGTCTCTAAGAGCTTAAATCAAGCAAGTCTTGGGTGCACTTTCTTCATGCTCATTCGAGGTTATGGTGAAGATTAGTGTTTTTTTACAAGTTTATGAACATGTTAGAGTAGATTTGAATATTCTCTTTATCATTAACATTTTCATGTTTGAACTTGTTCTTAACAGGTTGGTTTTCATCATATACATTTTGGCATGCTTGGTGGGACCCACAATCCCATTTTTTAAACTATTTTTCTTTATTTTGTGAAGGTTTCCCATGAATTTTTCAGATAGGAGTCTCTTCTCGACCAGAGGTGTCTCTGCCTGGAAATAGGTGTCTCTGCACAGTGGTGTCTCTGCCTATAGACAAGCGTCTCTGGCTACAGACAGATGTCTCCGCCAAAAAAGAGTTTTTCTCTCATTTTAGTTTGTTCTAATCATTAAAACTTATATTTGGTAATCACATTAAGGCTAATGATCATTAGTAAAACACCTAACTATATCTGCAAATGAAGAAAAATATATGAAACTAATAAAATCTTTGTTTTTGTGCAGATACGTGTCTATGCATACACACGGGTGTCTCTACTAGAAAAGGGAGTTTCCTTTGTGTTGTCTTTTTTAAGTTGATTAAGTAAAGTTTTCTGACATATTAAGGTTAAAAATCATTGTCTTTGTCATAAGAAACCTTTTTATTCATTTGAAACTTAATGGGAGCATAAAAATTTCAAACATTAGTGATTAATCTTTGTTTTTGTACAAACATGCATCTCTGCCTCTACACAGGTGTCTCTACTTGGAAACAAGTGTCTCTAATAGATAAGTGTCGCGACCTGTACACAAGCATCTCTACCTAGAAATAGGAATCTCTAACAAACAAGAATTGTTTCCTACACACATATGTCTCTACCTAGAAATAGGCATCTCTAATAGACAGGCATCTCTGCTTGTACACAGGCGTCTCTATCTAATTTCAGCATGTTTTCATAATATCTTGCACTTTAAGTTTGTTGATCTGATTTTTTTTTAAGATACTAACATTTTGTGACTTTTAACAGTGATTTTACAAAATGTTGACTAAGATTTGAACATTCTAAGACTACTAATTTGTTTTTTTTCTTTGACGTTGTTAGAAGACCAAACACATTAAACTACTTACCAAAGTTGTTTTGTAGGTTGCCAAGGAGATTCAATCAAACATTTTGTTTTCTTAATGATTTCTTAGGCACCTAGCATTAAATAGGAAGTTTTTTTTTTTATAATGATTCATTAGCTAGGGGATTATGCTCTTTTCTCCAAGTGAGAAAATCAAAAACCCATAACCTTTTGAATTTTTGTCTTAAAGAAAAGACTTGGAATTGATCATTTATTTGGTATGTTTGGGAGAAAACCTCATTGGATAGGAGATTATGCTCTTTTCCCCTTGAGGGAAAATTAGAAATCTAGACTCCTTCTTGGGGCCAATCCATGCATTTATTTTCAATCCTTTAGATGGGCCTGTCGGTGAGGTAAAAAGCTCCCAGGAACGACCCACATGAGAACAAGGTGTTTAGCCCACCACTCCAACTCTAATTAACAAAATTTTCTTTTTGGCGTTAAAGCCTCAAAATCCAGATGACATTTGAGCTTATACATGGCTCTCACCTAACATTTAGTAGGGCTTCATGGTCTCAATCATGTTTATGTGACTACTTGTGTCAAGGTGCTTTGTGGGGCTATATGTCCTAGTCGTGCTTGTGCGGACACAAAGAGTGTGTTCGAACAAAGACCCTCACTAAAAGCCATTAGTTGGAAGCCACCCAATTCACCTCCAAAAGGTTGATAATCTACATGTGAGGAGAATAGTAATCTCCCCAAGACACTCACCATATCGAGCCCCCTGCAATGTTAACACTCTGATAATACAGCGTCATGGCTAGAGCCATTGCATGCTTGGTGATGGACATATTCTAAGGAGTTTTTGGGTGTGTTCCTAAGTCAATGAGAAAATTTTTTCAATCTCAGCCAACTTCCTTCTAGGGATAAAGAGTGTTCTTGTTACTTTCATTGCAAAATAAAACCGTACACTTGAATCCTGCAAGGTTGCTTTGTCTCTTGAAAGACTATTTTTGAAAAATGTGCTTGTAACCTAAATGCTTGAGGGATGCATGAAGTTGGTTCTTTCCAAGAACATCCTTTGATCTATCAAGATATTGTCCTCAAGCCATGACTAATAGTGTTAAACATAAGAAATCAAAACTCCTAGTTGCACGAGTCCATAGAGAGAAGAAAATCGCCGATCAAAATATTAAAGCCAACAAATCTTATTTGCAACCCATTCAAAAGTTTCTAGAGGCTATTGAGAAATTAGATAAAATCATCTACAACAATCAAGTTGCTAATTTTGTTTCCAAGAACAAAGTGAACATGGCCTTTGTTACTTGGGAATCCTATGACTAAGTGCCTGTGACCTTCTTTCCTCATCCTCTTGAAGTCATTCATCCATTTCTCATCTTTTAAACACCTCTTTCTTCATCCACTTTCCAAAACAATAGGAACATCAATCAAAATCTTGGACTTTAAATCAGAATCAGATCAATCCATCTTTCACACCTTCATCAAGCCATAGGGTGAAAGAATCATTCCAATAGTGTCTCATAGACCTTAATTCCAAAGCAAACATTAATCCCTTACTACTTTGAGAGCTGAGTCTTCCTCTAGTAGTCCTAATCTAGTCATATTTTGTTTAGGGATCATTAGTCTATCACCCATATAAAAGAATACTTTAAATCAAAACCAATCTTATGTTTTCATAATCACAAGGTCTTTTTTCACCTAGGTTTGTTCCAAATATTTAAATCCAATCAATCCTTGAGGCTTAGTTCCTCTTTAATCCAATCTAATCCTCAATCAAATCAAATCAATCAATCCAATCAATCATCAAATATTAATCATTAGTCCAAGTTGCTCCTAGTTCATCAAATCTTTTTCTATTCACCCTTCTTCAATTCAACCATTCGAAGGTCACTCGTGCATGGTACTTACTCGATCACAAGCCAAGCTAAGACAAGAATCTCTCATCATGGATAATGACTAGGAAACTATCTATCAAGAAGACTTTAATGATGAAGAAGAACCTCATATGGAATTTGACATAGTAATACCTGAAAGTGTTAGTGCCAATCCACAAGCTACAGAATTCTTTGAGGATCCTAACAATTTAAGCTTAGTGGAAGGCCTAATCCAAGCCAATAGTTCCAACATCTTCATGAATCTTATCCAAAGGGGTTTTACCCTCCCTGATAATTTTGATGAAACTTTCCTTGAGAACAACTTGATTCAAACCAACAAAAGAAAAGTAGCACCCATAATGCCATCAACATCTGATAACACAACTCAACCCCCCCCTAATACACTTGAATTAATCCGACAACTTCTAAACAAGCCTAGCTCAAATAATGGGGTGATTAATGATGGTTTAAGTGTGGGACATGCACTTGAACAACAACTAGGGTCCTCAAGATGACACTCTGATTCTATTTTCTTGAAGCCTAGTGGAGTCCTAAAAAATCAAAACTATGCACAAACAAACAACACCAATCGAAGACATAACACTAATATTTCCCCTCTGGGAGGACATAATGCATCATCAGGAGGAGGAACACGTCAAGCCCATATAATCACCACTAATCCTCCTGAATTAGTCCAACAAATTGATGAGCTCAAAGCCATGATGATGGCTATGCAGAAAGGCAAGAAGAAGGAATTTTCTTTTGCATAAATATGTCCTTATCCTTTTGACAAATCAATCACTCTCCAACCATTCCCCGCTAATTTTGAAATGCCAAAGTTTGATAAATAGAAGGGAGGCTCATGCCCTACGCAACTTATCAAGGAATTTTATGTAGTGGCACAATAAGTTTCCTACAATGATCATCTTCTCCTAAGACTTTTAACTAGCAGTCTTGGAGGACCAGCCTTAGAGTGGCTATTGAACCTTCCTCCAAGTTCCATCTCCATCTTCCATGATCTCGATGAAAAATTTTTTACACACTATTCTTATAACATGGAACATCAAGCATCCCTTGGTGATTTTTGTAACATGAAACGAATAAATGGAGAAACCTTTTCCAATTTTCTTTGAAGGTAGTGACATCTCACCAATCGCATGCCTTGGAAAACCCCAAAATTCACATCTAGTTGATATCTTTACTAAGAATTTGGTTACAGAAATGTCATTTCAGATGAAGATGGTTGCCCCAGATTCCTTCGAGGTACTCATTAAAAAGGGGAAGTCTATTGAAGATGGAATTTTGATGAAATGAGCAATTAAACACTATACCCTAATTCATCTAACAATACTAATGATAAACCTAAGTTCTGGTCTAAGAACAAAGGTGTTGTTAATGATGGAATGACAGATGCTAAACACATCCAAAATGTTCTAGCATCCAACAATAGTAACCAAGGAAATCACAACAACAATGATCAAAACAATGGCAACAATAATCAAACCAATCTAAATAATCAAAGCAATCAGAATAATTCGAATAACCAAAGTCAAACTCAAGGATCTAGTTATCATGACTCTTTAGTCTCATGATATAATGGAAACAACAACCACAATAATCAACAAGAACAACAATGACAATTTACACAGTTGGCAGATTCCCTTGATGTGATCTTTCAATGTCTAGTTGATCAAGGGATGATGGTTTACCCTAACACTAGGTCTTTCAATGAAAATCAACCTAAACCCAACTGGTATAAGGATAATGAATATTGTGATTATAATTGCATAAAAGGGCATGAGATTAAAAAATGCATGAAGTTTCATCATTTTGTGCAAGATTTGATCGATGATGGTAAAATTGAAGTGGAAGGATAAAATGCCTCTACTTCTAACACCCAGCTGAAAATGTATTCTAAACCTTTTCAGAACATAATCAAAACAATGCATCCACATCCAAGGGATTTTCTTACGATTATTCAACAAAAAAAATCTTAGGAGATGAACACACTTGTGGAAAATTAGCTGAAAATGATGTATGTGGCTTTGACTCACTATGTGGCCATATTGAATAGTCTGAAACTCATGTAAATACCTTGACTTTAAAGAGTGTAGATTGCAATGTTACTACCCATCGCCCTCGCATAACTATACAAGTTGTTGCCAATCCACCTGTTGTAGATCCACCCACCACACCATCTACCTCGACACAACCTGCATCATGTTATGACTTTCTTTCCCAATTGAAGAAGGCCCCTACATAGATATCCATACTAGAGCTTTTACACACATCCCCCATTCACAAAGAGGTCCTTGAGAATGCCTTAACTGAGTCTCATGTCCCAGAAAATATCAATGCCTCTCAATTCCAAGAAATGATCAAAAATTTGGCTGCCCAACAACACCTGGTTTTCATTGACAAAGATTTTAGAGGTCTTGACCCTCATTACAATAAACCCCTGCATATCCAATTCACCATAGATAACACCCAAATTAAAAGAGTCCTTATATAAAATTGATCCGGTCTGAATCTCTTTACTTTAAGCATGATCTACAATATCAGTCTTTCTGAGGATCTCATTGATGTAAATAAAAGAATAACAATAAAAGCATATGATGATAGAGAAAGGGTGAGTAAAGGTCTCATTGCACTCCCCTCACAAGTGGGCCCAGCCTTTATTGAAACTATTTTTCAAGTGCTTGACTTGGATCTACCCTACAATATCCTTTTGGGTAGGCCATAGATACATGCTATCTCAGGTGTCCCATCCATATTTCACCAATGTTTGAAATTTCCACATCATGGAGCTGAAATAACCATTCCCAAAGATCATGAACCCTTTCAATATTGCAAGAGGTTGGAAGGAAAGAAATCAAACTACTGCCCATTGAATGAATATGTTCATCCACTTTCACAAGAGATTCCCCTCCAGCACACTTCTTCTGAAGAATAGTTGTCTAAGAAAGCTAAGGGAAAAGAAAAGGTTACCCAAGAAAAGAATACTAAACCTGAAAAGAAAGTTAGGTTCACCGATCAAGGCCCAGGAGAATACAAGTTTGAAAATGCCCTGTGCATTGGTCAACTCCCCCTCTCTCCTAGGTCTGATGGAAAACCTTCACAACTCTTCCCTAAGGAAAATAAAGAAACTATGAAGTGTAAATAGACTACATTTGAACATTGGGGATCTCTTTTAGATGAACATATGGAGCATAATGTTCTTTCATGGCTTTTTGATGAAGAAGAAGACAAACCTGTAGACATTCCTAAAGGGAAGTATATAAAGGCCACACCCATTGTTGAAAGTATGGGATATCGTGGCACTGGTCTTGGAGAAAATGAAATAGGAAGAAAAATTCTCATAAAAGCAATTGGATACCCCTGAGGAAGAGGAGTGGGTTCCATAGAAACTGAGAAAACCTTTGGCAAGGAATATTGTTTGGTTGAATCTAATTTAGACATCAAGGAAGAGTTATTAAAAGTTCCTTTCCAATATATTGATGATGACCTTGATACCCATGTCCTCCATATCGACCAATCTGACCTTTCCTCACCTGAACTTCCCCTTACCAATCCTGAACTAATCGATTGGGACCAGAAAGATTCACCACCTTCCTTAGACATATGTGATTTGAATGAGGTAGTTCTAGCACTTTTCAAACTAGGAAATCTCCAAGACAATGAACATCAGATTCACTATAGTGAGAAAGCCTACTTAGGTAGCCAATTCAACTCCCTTAGTCACAAAAATGAAGAAAAAGAAAATTAAAAAAATGATAAAACATCCTAGAGGAGGGGGAAGTTTACTTTCCATTCATGTAATTACCATCAGAGAAATCTTCTATCCTTATAGAAGAAATGATTGCAGTTAATCTGGGCATAGAAATAGATCCTAAGATCACCTACATTGTAGCCTCTCTAGATGAGATAGAACAAGAGTCCATGACTACATTCCTTAAGAAAACCCACATTAATTTTGCATGGATATATAAGGATATGCCTGGACTTGATACTGACTTGGTTGTGCACCATCTCCCCGTGGATCCTAAAATCAAACTTGTCAAGAAAAAATTAAGCAAGATGCATCCACAAGTAGCACTCCATGTTAAAGCTAAATTGCAAAAAATGCTAGATGTAGAATTCATCAGGCCCATAGACTATCCTGAATGGGTCTCCAACATCGTACCAGTAGGTAAACCCTCTGGGGGCATCTGGATTTGTACTAATTTTAGAGATCTTAATCTCGCCTACCCTAAGGATGATTTTCCACTTCTAAACATTGACATCATAGTGGATTTGACTACTAGGCATGAGATGTTGTCCCTCATGGATGGTTTTTCTAGATATAATTAGATTTGCATAGTAGTGGAAGACTAGCATAAAACTGCATTCACTACATTATGGGGTACATTCTATTATCAGGTCATGCCCTTTGGTGTCAAGAATGGAGGTGCCACATACCAGAGAGCCATGATGACCATATTTCATGACCTTCTTCATGTGATCATGGAAGATTATTTTGATGATATCTTAGAAAATCCAATACATGAGAATCACACATTTCTATTCTCACTACCATCTTTGACAAATTGGAAAAGTATAAGGTCTGATTGAATCCCAAGAAATGTGTCTTTGGTGTGAAATCAGGTAAGCTCTTAGGCTACATTTTGTCTCACAGAGGAATATAAGTAGATTCTAAGAAGGTGAAAGCCATTTTGGAGATCCCACCTCCAAAAACTTTGAATCAATTAAGGAGCTTGCAAGGAAGACTTCAATCCATCCAGAGGTTTGTATCTCAACTAGCAGATAAGGTGCATCCTTTCTCTCACCTACTAAGAAAGGTTATTAAATTCATTTGGGACTACTTGTATCAAAAGGCTTTTGAATAGCTCTAGGTATATCTAGCTAATCCACTAGTGTTGGTCCCACCTATTCTAGGAATACCTCTGATTCTCTACATCTCTACAACTATAGTAGCACTGGGTACTCTCCTACCATAGTTAGATGACAATGGAAAATAGTGTTCCATATATTATCTTAGCGGGACTTTAGTAGGTTATGAGCTCAATTATACAACTATTAAGAGAGCTTGCCTGGCTATAGTCTTTTATACACAAAAGCTACGTTATTACATTCTTAATCAAAAAGTATAGTTGATAGAAAAGATTTACCCACTTAAGTACTTATTATCTAAAGCCTCCCTGACAGGTCGCATGACAAAATGGGTCATGATCCTTAGTGAATTTGATAGTGTGTACACATAACACAAACCAACCAAAGGACAAGAAATAGTAGATCAACTTGCAAAGGCTCCTATTCCTGGAGATCATCCTATTGTCATGGACTTTCCTGATGAAACTATCATGATTGTCACTCCCAGCATTCAGTGGAAGCCTTATTTTGATGGATCTTTCACCCAAAAAGGATCAAGGGTAGGAATTATATTTATAACACCTCAAGGGGATTTTATCCCTAAATCTTATAAACTAACATTTTCTTGCACGAATAACATAGCAGAATATGAGGCCTTGGCCACAGGGCTTCACCAAGCTGTCAAATGGAAGATCACAAGTTTGCTTGTTTTTTGTGACTCCCAATTAGTTATCAAACAAGTCAATGATGAATTTCACACCAAGGATGAAAAATTTCTCCCTTACTGACACATGGCCAAATATCTCAAACAACATTTTGCAAGCATCATTTTCTAGCAAATCCCAAGAGGAAATAATAAAGAAATTGATGCCATGGCTACTATTGCTTCACTAATATCTATGCTAGAAACAAGCACACGATGTGAATTTATTGTCGAGAACCTTATGGTCCCTGCCTATGACTAGCTAGATTCTAAGATGGTGTGTGAAATTTTTGGTCTTGAATCACCTTGGTATCAAGAGATCCTTACCTATCTTCATGATAAAACCATTCCCCTCACTCTTACGCCTAACCAACAAAAAAATTTTGTATGTCACACTTCTCGTTACACAATCCTTGGAGACACTCTTTTTTGTAAACACTTTGATGGAACTCTTCTTCGATGTCTAAATTCAGAGAAAGCGCACACAACCTTGGAGGAGGTGCATCAAGGAATTTGTGTAGCCCATTCTAGTGGTCTCACCTTAGCAAAGAATTTTCTCCGCACTGAATACTATTGGCTGACAATGGAGCAGGATGCCTATCATTATGTGAAGAAATGTGTTCCTTGTCAGCAACATGGTGATTTGATACATGCTCTTGTTGAATCCCTCCAACCCACCATCACACCTTGGCCTTTCTCCCACTGGGGTTTTGATCTTGTAGGCCAGATATTTCCAAACTCTACTAGTGGTCACAAGTATATCCTAGCCACCATTGAATACTTTACCAAATGGGTCGACGAAATCCTCCTCACATATACAACTGGTAAGAAAATTTCCAATTTTATCCTGAATTATATCATTTTCCTCTATGGCATCCCAAAAGATCTCCATACTAATAATGGAACACCTTTCAAGAATCAGGATGTCTCTAACCTTTGCAATAAATTTAGCATTACCCAGCATTGTTCATCCAAGTACTTCCTGCAGGGCAACAGTCAAGCTGAGGCTACAAATAAAACCATATTAAAAATCCTTAAAAAGACTGTCGATGATGCTAGCCATGATTGGCACCTACAACTCAATCCTACCCTCTGGGCCTACCACACCTCCATCTGTACTCCCACTGGTGCCATTCCATTCACCCTTATCTATGGTTATGAGGTTGTCTTACCCATTGAAATTGGGCTCCCTTCCCTTAGGATTTCTCTCAAGAACCTAATGTTTGAAGATGAATATAGGGTTTCCCACTTGCAAGAGCTACAACTCCTCGATGAGAGATGCCTCAATGCCCTTAACCACCTCTGTGTGTATCAAAATCACTTGTGCTTACATTTTAACAAGAAGATCAAACCTCATGAGTTTGACGTAGGTGATTTGGTGTTGTAGCATAACATGAAGAATATCCAGAACTAAGAAAAGAAAGGGAAGTTTGAACCCAATTGGTTGGACCCATTTGTTATTACTGCTAAATTTAGTTCTGGGGCATATCAGATTACAACACCTAAGGGAGATACGCTCCCTAATCTTGTAAATATTCTACATTTGAAGCGCTTTTATGCATAGCTTAGCATTCAGTTCTTGTACAGTGTTATTCAGCAAAAAATCCTTAAAATTAGAAAACATCTTGAAAAAAATCCAAAAAATCATAAAAGATCAACAAAAAATCCTAAAAATCAAAAAAGATCCTTAAAAAATCCTAAAAAGCAAAAAAAATCCTAAACATTAGAAAATCATAAAATCCTAAAAAGAAGATAATGTTCTTGAAAAATCATTGTTTGGTAAACACCTAGTAAACAGGCACCTTACAAAAAAAAAAAGAGAAAAAAAGAATTCGTCCAATAGTGAAAACTTGGAAAACAAGCACTCTAGGCAAGTATTATGGTGAAAACCTATCTTAGGCACCATGATAGCATATTTGGATCCATTGTCTTCTCATCTACTATACATATCCATCCTTATCCCAGTCCTAGTTTTCAGTCATCGCTTCCCGCATAGCCATAAAGATCCAACCATAATTCCCAGCATGATGAGCTTAACCGCATCACACTAAGCTTTTACCAGACACAGTAATCACAAAAGTGCTTATCAAAATCAACATCGAAATCAAATCTCTAAGTTATTGTTCCTTTCACATATATTGTCAGTGAATATCCATTTCAGTCAATCAATCTTTGCCTTGCAAGATGTGTCCTTCCTCAGTCGGCTCAAATCAATCTCGTCAATCCTATCCCATTCATGGCAAGAACTATGGACTGAATGACCACTTGGTCAGGAGGCCTTCTTTGTGATGAAGGGTGCTCCCCTTAATACCACAAACACATAACAGACTTAGAGAAACAACAACAATAATATGCAAGAACAGAAAATTGGCTTCTTATTATCTCCACAAATGTGGAATTACAAATTTTCAGAATTACAACATGCAAAGCCACATGGGCATTCCCTTACAATATTCTGTAGGACAAAGCCTCGAACTATTACCCAGATCTACTACCCAGAACTATTCTGACTGCCTAAGACAATAATACAGCCTTCCTTATATAGGCAGTTTTCCACCGCCTGGGAAGGTTCCAGAAATTTAGCCCATAGGGCCGACCAAACTTAGAATTATTTTATTTTTCAATTTATTACATCAAAGTCGGCTCAAAATAAATTTTGAAACCCGAACAGAAATTTTGAAGAAAAATCATTTTCTGCCATTTCAGGTGACCCAACTTCCGAAGACCATAAGTCATCACCAGTTGACCCGATTGACTATTGTAACCCCATTTCGGAAAGGGCGCGAGGAGCTCTACAACACCTAAATTAAGCAAGCTTCATTCAGCCCAAAATTCGACCTCATCCAGGGCCTCTAAAGCCTTCAAAACTGAGTTCAAAGTTTCTGCACCCTGTTTCCAAAACCAAAAATTTTCAATATCTTCAAAACCAGACTTGATCTAGCCATGAAACTTTACTGGCAGGCTGATATGACAGAGATGAACCTCCACATGTGAAATCAGAACATTCCGAGATCGTATGACCAACTTACTAAAAATAGAAAGTTTCTAGAAATAGCAGCTCTGCACAAGATAGCCCTTATTGAAAAGCAAAAACAAATATTTTTGGGTGATGCAAGATTGCTCTTACACCCAGGATGCTCCTGCATCACTTTGTTTATTTTATCTTTTGTATCAGTAGATCCTACTCATGATTACCTTGATCTTCCATATCTTGGTATATTGTGACTGGTGAAATCTCATGCAAGTGTCGATTACAGTATGATCTATTTGTGGATAGTTTAGGAGCATTTTTGTTTGGTTTCCCAATTATGATTATGTGTATCTTAATGGGGGCTATAGGTTAGCATACTTATGTCCCTTAAAAGACCTATGTGTGCCTAGAGCTCTCCAATAAGTATATGTCATAGGTTCTATCATAGTCAAGAAATATACATCTTTATTTCTACAGCTATTCCCAAGTTTAGTCCACACAATGGAACAATGTCATATGTTCTTTTATAACACATGATGCATACCTCCTATTGCAATATCAAACTAGGATTTTCTAGCCAACATAAACACAAGTGATCCCACTAAATCATGTAGTCAGGTTGCATTATAGCTCAAATTCATTTTAGTTTGTTTCTTTTCTTCATTTTTGTTTGAGACAAGGGTCTTGTTTGCTCATCATCCCCTCCCTCTTCTATAGTGGTTCAGTTGATCCTATTGGTTATATCAGATACAAAAAAAAAAAATACTCATAAAGTGACACTAGCTCATTCTATTGCATTCTACCTCATATAGTTAAGTTCATTTAGCTACCATTGCATATCAAATATATCTCATTAATCAGTAATCATTAAATACACATTGCATGTCAAATATATCTCATTAATCATTACTTATTAAATACACATTGCATGTCAAATATATCTCATTAATCATTACTCATTAAATACACATTGCATGTCAAATATATCTATTAAACCATTAATCATTACCTATGCATTGCACATTCATAACCATCACATATGCATAATAAAACATCAATGCATATCTACATAAGCTTTGCACATCATGTAGTACACATTTCACATAATCACACACATCTTGCATCACACATGTCAGTATAATAATATAGTACTATGCATAATTTCATAATCCATCAAATAAACTCATGAAATAGCACCACAAAAATATCTGTGTGTGTGTGTATATATATATATATATATATATATATATATATATATATATATATATATATATATCATAACATCATGGTACATCAAAATTATACATCAGGCACCTTAGTACTACTATACATATGCATCTCATCTAAAAATCCACAAAATATGTATCATGTATAATCAACTAGATCTCATTGTTAGGAATAGTCCCAAGAGATAACTAAGAGGGTGGGGTGCATCAGTTATCTACAAGTTTCAATTCTTTATCCAATTAAGTATACTTAAACATAAAGCATAAACACAATGAAAGAACACTTGAACACAACACAATATTTTGGTTATGGGGAAACCCAAATAGGTAAAAAACCCAGTGGAAATTGACACCCACTAATATTATGCGCTAGTGTATAATTATCCTTGTTAGAAGATCCTTAATCCTGTTAGGAGCTTCTTTACAATATATTTAGTACGGTAGACCTGCTCAAGGGTTGGACCTTATTAGCGGTCTTTTATAATTGTCCCTGTTAGGGGAGAGGACACATTGTCTGAGAGCTCACTACTCAAAGGGGCAAAGACTACAACCTTCTGAATAATAGATACACACTATAACTGGATCTTGGTGAACTACGCTTTGACCTACTCTCTGGATCAGTTCCAATGTATAGCACAAATACTTTACTTGGTCACATAGACCTTCTTCTAATGGCTCAACACTTCACACACTCTACTCTACTCTTCTTAATCAACTATGAACCACACTCAAGAAATCACAAATGACTGCCTATAAATATCTTTCCTCTAAATGATATAATCAAGTTGGCCTATTAGAACCACCTTGTAATCATATTAGAGAAACCATAAAAAACTCCAATAAACATTTTGTTGGCTCTACTATGCACGCAACATAATCTGGGACTTGTCAAATAAGATAATTATAGACGCACGCTACACACTGTCAACTCTACCAAAACAACTAGATCTTTCTCCTCAAGCTGAATTACTTCATGCGCTCTTAACCAAACATTAATAACTCTTCTCTAACTTAACTCCAAGGTTGCATACCCTAAAGATAGGTGTAAATCAAGAACCAATAAAATCTCTGTCAGCTCTTCTAAATAAACACAAGAAACTGCTACTACTAAATAGTGATATCATAACTTCACTTCTACTGAATATCAGACTATGCATCCATGACCAAAACATCACTAACATGTCTTCAACATATATCCAAGCATGCAAGGCTCCATGATAACTATACGAACAACCATACATAGAACACTACCTGTTACTCTGTCAGGAACACTGCTGACACAAGCTACTATATAACTATTTGTAATAATAGTTAACCTTTGCACCCATGATATCATCATGATATCATGTCCATGCTACATATACTAAAATCTTACAGCATAAGACTTCCATGAATGCTACTTTCCATATGTTGTCATCAATGACAAATATACAATCAAAACTGACCTGCTGGCAAATCTCCAACACTCATGACCACTGGAAGATATCCCTGTCATCTTGACCTCATGGAGTAGATCTCTCTACTCCTCTACCACTATCACCTCTTGTCATCCTATCCCTCGGTGCCCTGACTATTGATCCTGATGACACCCCTTGAGTCCTCACTAATATCCCTCACTCTGAATATGGCGCATGTCTCTACTCTAGAGGTAATGCCTAATGATAGAGGTGTTAGAAATAGGGAATATTGAGAGGGGGGGGTGAATCAATATTCTAAAAACTTTAACTTTTTCCCAATTATGGATATAACAGATTATCTTAGCACATGCATAACATAAGAAGCTAAACAACATGGATAGCAATAAAACTAAAGAACTCATAACACATTATTTGTTCTCGAGGAAACCCTGGCCAAGGGAAAACCCCAGTGGGGATGGTACCCACAAAGATCCACTAATCAAAAGTATATTGTTAAGGATGTTGACCTTATTAGGAGTCTATTACATGCATATAGTGTCTCAGTCCTGATTAAGTGACTATAGGCCTTGTTAGAAGCCTCAACCCTGTTAGGAGTTGGCAGTACAAAAAGTGATTACTAGATGAGCCCACTGCCCAAACAAGTAATATACAATATTTATTGATTAAAAAAGTAGGTTAAGGTACATAACCTTATACTACTTGCATCAATATCTCTTCACTGCTCTTTCACTATCCCTATTACATATACATCATATAGCTTGCATCATATCACTTCTTGATGATATCCTTCTTAAAATTTACAATTACATTTATACAAGTTATTAAGGCTAATAACTTTCCAATCGGCTATCATATTACAAATATCTTTACCCAAGGGTTAACATCTAGGATGTCATCCCTTTATATTTTTAAGTCATTATTTTGATAAACAAAATAATCCCTTAACTCTTTATCAATTCTATCTTCATATTCTGTCCTGTCAACTTGACACTATCTTTAGTAAAATTGTCATAACTTCTTCCGTACATGTCGTACTAACTTGTGCTCTAAGGTGAGTCTTCAATAGTCACCATAGATTCTATGTTCAAGTGTTAAATCACTGAACTTACTCCAATCAACATCATAAACAAAAAATTTCTTCAGGTTCATTGGTAAAAACACACTATCTCATACTTAGACAATTTTGCATTGCGCTCTGACATACTAGCTCTCTGACCTATGTGATCTTCATGTAGATCATATGTTTCCATAATGAAAACATCTATGTAACCAACTCATCCAAATTGCCAACAATCTCCCCCTTTGTCATTGGTGGCAACATATGAGAAAATTGGCTAAGTCTACAACTTCAAAATCTCAAAATTGTGGCCATAATACAAAACATATATATATTGTCCTTATGAATTTATTAATCCTTTCTATATACTGTAATCCCCCTAAGAGTATGTATCCTTAACAATTTTCTACTATATATCTCTCCCCCTTTGACAACAATGACAAAAAAAAGGATAAGGAGGGTAACAAAATTGTGTTCACAAAAAGTTATACCTTAATTCAATATTGCAAAGCTGGTAGGCTTGCAACACAATTTGCAAAATTGATCTTCATAGCCTCTATCTCTTTCTCCCATGATTTCTTAATAGAATCTACCACACTAAGTAGTGCGCATAATCCATAAGATGATATCTCACATGCTTGGAGATTCTCAAAGCTAAACTTTTGAAAAGATGTCTTAGCTGAAAGACATTCTTCCAATTGCCCTTCAATAATACTTAACTTCATAGAAGTGTGCTCTCTTAAAAGAGTGAATCTCTTCATTTTCCTATCCTTTTCATCTTGCAAAATTATGATCTCATCATATATCTTATGAATTTTTTTCTCAATATCAAATACCTTCGCATTGGGGCTTGAAAGAAGGTTAGTTTCCTTCTAAATTTCTGCTTCCTTCATCTTCATCTTCTGATCTTCTTCTACTACCAAGGTCTCTGATTTTGTACATTGAATGTACAAGGATTTACCTCTTTCTAAATTCTTCCTCAAGTCCTTGATACAAATATCAAGGTTATTAATATCATTCCTGATATTCTGACTGATGTTCAAGAGTGTTTTGGCCTCATAAGCTGCATGAGCTTTCACTTTTGCTATATCAGATAAGTTTGTGAACTCATTATCAAAAGTGTTCATTACTTCCTTTTCTCTTTCCAAAGGGTCATCTTTTACAATCTGTGTAGTAATAATGCCTTGTAATTTCTTAGTAAGCTCCTTCAGGCATCCTTCAAGACTTTTTACTTTCTTATTATTTCCAATGATCTTGTTCAAAGATGTGATCAATTCCATCTGATCATCATCTCTATTTCCTTTCCCAAATTCTCAATCATAGAGCCAATTTGAGTTTTCTTGCCAGTCTTAGGTTTAAGATTGATTTCTTCTTGAGTGGGAATAGGTACTTGTTTATCTATCACTTTAGGTTCTACAACTGTGGTCTCTTTTTTCTCTTCTCCTTTGGTAATCTCCTTCTCTTCAAAAGCTGAATTGTCAACAATCTTTTCAAGATTCTTGAATAAGTTATCATCACTATCCAAGGTGATCTTAGTTCCTTCTACATTCATGACTTCATCCTCAATGTTTATGGCTAGTGGAGAGGGAATTTCCTCTTGTTCTGGTTCTTCTACTACTTGATCTTTAGGTTCTACTACAATTGATGATTCTCCAACATTCTCTAACATTACCTTAATGATTACATGCTTTGTTTCTGCATTAACTTCTTCATAGTTGCCTCCCATAATCTAAATGGTTCTCTTCTTGGTTCTAAAATGGGTGCTTAAAGCTTTCATAATCTGATTGAAGTGTACTTCATCTCTCACAACACAAAGCTTTCTTACAAGATTTTCTCTAATAGCTATGTCCTCTTCTGATGCTCTCTTCTTCCTATTTATAAGTTTCTTGTATAAGTCATCAAGTATCTTACCCTTAATTGTGTCAAACTTCTTATCAGATAGAATCATATGCTTTACCACTACATTTTCTAGATTTAATCTCTATGCATAATCATAGAGATCATAATACTTATTCATCTTTGTAAAATCTCCATCTTGAATGATCTACTCATTAACCTTATCAATTCTAGGTTTCCATGTTTTCTTCTTAATAGAAGTGTCATCATCTTTGATTTCTGCAATTTTCCTTAGAACTGGTTGCACCAAAGTTGTCTACCTCTTACCTAGTCTAGTAGCACTCTCTTTTACTCTTTTGCTAGGTGTGGAGGAGGTGGATCTAGTGGATATCCTTGCTTCTTGATCATTCTCTTTTACTTCTACTTTCACCTTAACTTGTGTTTCTTCTTGTTGTGCTGCAATTGATGATAAAGGTAGAATAGACAAAACTTCTTTTTGTCCAATATCTTTGATTGTTGCTGTTGTTTTCTTGGCTACCAAAAATTCATGTTCAATCATCCCTGTATCTTTCAAAATTTTCTTAATAGTACTCTCAACTCTTTTCTTTGACTACTTCTCTTCAAGTAAGGTCTTTGTGGAGTTGAAGTTCTCCTCAAAGGTTCCAAACCTATTACAGTGAGTGTCCAACTTACACTTAAGTAACCTACTCACATACTCTTCTGTCTCAACCTTGGATATCTCATAGCCAAGAGGGTCTATGAACTCTATTCTAGGTTCTACTGCTTCAATGTAAGTAAAGTCAATATCAACCATGAAACATTTTTTATACTTCTCCACAAGAGAGTGTGGTATCCTTGATCTGCTTGTCACTAAATTCTGAAATGTCTTGATTACCAATACTGCACTTTCATTCACTTTATCAATAGCATGCCTCCTATACACTTGGTTAATCCTTTCCATTGTAGTTTGGCCATTGTTCCAGTCATTTCCAATGGTGTAAGGAAATCTTCTCAATAGATGAAAAAACATATATATAAGTGATTAAGGATAAGAATCTAAACTATGTATACTTAGTCTTCTTAATCTTTTCCAAATTCTCAAATAGTTGAATTCTCAGAATCTCACATATATCAACTTGTACTTTATCAACACACATCAGATAAGTTGCATGTATCATTCTAGCTGCCATGTCATCCTCTCTTGAGTTTGCACAAAACTTAGTGGTTAGGATCTTACATAAGTATCTGACATCATCTTGTTGAATCTTACTAATCATGATTCCTCTACCATTATAGGATGAATTTGTGTTTTATATGACTATTTTCCTCATGTTCTTCTCATTTAAAGGAATGGCTCCGATTTTAGATAGTCCAGTAACTTCATGAATCAAATCAGCTGTGATATCTATCACTCTATATTCTAACCAAAACTTCCCATTATGAATTCTTCTTAGAATTATCTTAGTACATTCTTCATTATCAAATTCATACTACAATGCATACTTAATGATCTCATTATCTTGCAAATGTTCAAATCCTTCTTTCAATGACATGTCCTAATTGTAGATCTTCTAATATTCCTTGGTGAACTCACTATCACTGATAGTCTCTAGTTTGCATCCAAGATAACTTCTAACATTTTCTTGATGTAAAACTCTGTCTGGTACGGATGATAAAGCTAACCTAGGATCATCTTCCAAGGGTTCTACTAGTTCCCTTTTCATCTTAGGTCTATTTTTATCTCTGACATTGTGAATCAAAGAAACATCCATGATTCCCTCTAATTCCTTAACTGATTTAAAGATCTGCCAAGTAAAATACCTCGATTTTGCGATTTAGGGCTTGCATAGATTCAACACAAAATTCTTCACCAAATCCTTGCAAAATGCTTCCAATCACTGCTCTTTGATCTCCTTAACACTTTTATTCACTTTGATGATCAAATAATACCGATTGTGACCTTTTATTAATTCAATCTCACTTAGATCTATCATCGCATTCAATTCTTTTATTGCTTCTTTCCAAAAAGTTGATTCTGCTAACCTGCAAAACTTAAAACTTCTTGCGATCCTACAAAAAATAATATTTTTCTTTGTGCTCTTAACCATTGCATTAGAACATCATATAACACCTTGCATTAACTAAACAAAACTCAATTCATCATATATCTACTTCTACACTAATCTAAGTTCCTATTCTACTGTAATTTTCGTAAATTAAGTACTTTGAGATGGATCAGGTAAAGATTCATTCTTACCTTTTAATACTTCACCTTCCTGATTACCTTCAATGTTGAATGTGTCTCCTTGATCTTTGCTTTTGATAAACTTCACTTCATCTGAATTACTACAGCATCCTTTTTTATTGTTACTTGCATCTTCCTTTCTTCTTGCATGATTTCTAGGGTTAGGATTAGGATGAAAAACTCTATTGTTCATTCTGCAAAACCTTTTTGTATGTCCAATCTTGTTACATATCTAACAAACAATTCCATTGTTTCCATATCTTGGTCCAAGCTGATTGATCTATGATCTACAATTTCTAGCAATGTGTCCAACCTTGTTGCATCTATAATAGACTACTCCATTTCTTCTATTCATATCTTCAGTAGGTTTCTTACCTATATTGTTAGTATTCCTAAATATTCTACTACTATTATTATTCTCAATAAATTTAGGTTTCCTGCATTCAATAGCTCTATGTCCAAAACCATGATAATTATAACAATAACCATTAAGGGGTTTGAATTGTGTTACCTATGCAATCTCTCTTCATATGACCAATAGTATTACAAGAAAAACATCTACCTTTGAATTCTCCTTGCATACCTTTGGGTGATTCCTCTTGCTTGGGTGGTTCTTCTTCCTTAGGTGTATCTTCAGATTTGTTAGTCTCATCAAACTTCTTCTCATCTATACTTTTAGATATTTTCAAATTTGGTTCCTTGCTTTCTTCATTTTCTTTAAGAGTGTTGAATCCAAGACCAGTCTTATCATAGAATGGTTTTTAATAAGATATTTGTTCATCAATCTTCTCACTAGTTGAATATAGCCTTTCAAGTTGTTGTTTGGATTGAGTCAGTTCACCTTTTACAATTGTATTATATTTCTCAAGTTCAGCATGCTGCAAATTGACTTTCTCAAGTTCAGATGTTACTTTACCAAGTTTAGATTTTAGTCCTTCATTTTCAGTCTTTAGACTTTCATTCTTGAATTTTGATTCATTCTTGCCATTTCCATCTTTGAAACTTAGCTTTAGATTTGCTAACTTCAGTTCATGCTTAAGGATCTCATTTTATTTTTCTAAGTTGTTATCACAATCTTCAATAAAAACTTCGGATTCCTTTTCAGATTTCAGATCTTCCAACTTGTTTTTCAGTTTCTCAATGAGGTTCTTTGCATCATCATATTTTATTTTCAAAATGTCTCTTTCATTAGTAAGCATATCAATCTATTCAAGATCTTCTTCAAGATTCTTTTGTAGTTGAACCCATATCCATAGAGATCTTACTCAAGCTGCTAGCCTTTCCTTGAATGATTATTTTCTATGTAACTAAGCTCTGATACTAATTGTTAGAAATAGGGAATATTGAGAGGGGGGAGTGAATCAGTATTATGAAAACTTTAACTTTTTCCCAATTATGGATATAACAGATTATCTTAGCACATGCATAACATAAGAAGCTAAACAACATGGATAGCAATAAAACTAAAGAACTCATAACACATTATTTGTTCTCGAGGAAACCCTGGCCAAGGGAAAACCCTAGTGGGGATGGTACCCACAAAGATCCACTAATCAAAAGTATCATGTTAAGGATGTTGACCCTGTTAGGAGTCTATTACATGCATATAGTGTCTCAGTCCTGATTAAGGGACTATAGGCCTTGTTAGAAGCCTCAACCCTGTTAGGAGTTGGTAGTACAAAAAGTGATTACTAGATGAGCCCACTACCCAAACAAGTAATATACAATATTTACTATTTAAAAGAGTAGGTTAAGGTACATAACCTTATACTACTTGCATCAATATCTCTTCACTACTCTTTCACTATCGCTATTACATATACATCATATATCTCGCATCATATCACTTCTTGATTATATCCTTCTTACAATTTACAATTACATTTATAAAAGTTATTAAGGCTAATAACTTTCCAGTCGGCTATCATATTACAAATATCTTTACCCAAGGGTTAACATCTATGATTTTTTTCCTTTATATTGTTAAGTCATTATTTTGATAAACAAAATAATTCCTTAACTCTTTATCAATTCTGTCTTCATATTTTGTCCTGTTGGCTTGACACTGTCTTTAGTAAAACTATCATAACTTCTTTCGAACATGCCATACTAACTTGTGCTCTAAGGTGAGTCTTCAATAGTCACCATAGAGTCTATGTTCAAGTGTGCAAGAACTGAACTTACTCCAATCAACATCGCAAACAAAAACTATCTTCAGGTTCACTGTTAAAAACACACTATCTCATACTTAGACAATTTCGCATTGCGCTCTGAAATACTATCTCTTTGACCTTTGCAATATTCATGTAGATCATATGTTTCCATAATGACAACATCTATGTAACCAACTTAGCCAAATTGCCAACAACAGGCCCATATAATAGTCCACCTATCTCCCCATCCTCGGTGCATCTCATTGTGCATCCAACATGGTTGTCAATAACTTCCCTGTACCCACCGTTGTCACTCCCTATCTTGCTAACTCCCACTCCCCTCAGTATATCTCTTCCCATCTCTACCACATGTCCCTATCCTCTATCAATTTCTTGGTGTGAATGTCTGTCTATCTCTGAATCTCCTCTATCTAGCCCAACAATCAGGCTACCTCCCCCGCCATCCCCTATGTACCTGTGTCAGCTCTTATCCTCATAATCTATCCTATACCCACTCAACCTTACAATATGCCCAAATCCTATCTCATAATCTCTATCTAAGCCTCTGCTCTCTCTCTCTCTCTATCTCTTTTCCACCCTAGCGGCCTCTACCATGGCTTCTCTATCCCTCTCTGCTACCACCAAAGCCTCTAATTGCATCACCTATGCCTAGAGAATGATTGTTAGGAATGAATGCTAAATTTTTGGTAGCCATTTTGTAGTAGTTGTTTTTGCATTCATGACTATGATTGTCATTGATGTCAACATAGTGATTTACCAAAGACTTGCAGAGAAGTAGATAGAGTTTGGATTAGTGCACATGGGTTATTATAGTTGGAGCTATGCGATGTTGAGGTTATACTCTTTGATATTTTATATGTCTATGGTGAAGAGCATAGATAGTAATTCATTTATTCATGGAAGTTATGATCATTTTGGTGGAAGCAGTATTCAGGTAGTGATCCTGAGTAGCGGTTTATGGAAATCGGATGATATCTCCTAATCGGGATGGAATCTGGTTTTGCATAGTTAAAAGGAAGTTGAAGACTCATTGATAGTGACATGGATGATAGCACAGACTTCAAGGTCACATGAGTGAAGATTTATTGTATTTGGAAGTCAATAGTTTGGTGTAATTTTGATGTAGTGTGTGGAAACTTTTATGTTGTAATTGTATGCCGACTCATTTGTAATTATTTGAGTGTGGTATAAAGGAAGGAATGTATTTCCTTTTTTTCATGATGTTGGAGTAGTAAATTAAAGATGATTGTGTGTGATGTTGTATGCATGAAGTGAAGAAAAGAGCTAAGTGTGAAAGCGAATATGTGAAGGAAGACATACGAAGTACAAAGATCTTAAATTGAGATCTGATGTAACAGTGAGTGTAGTTTGGCACAGTCAAAGAAGAGGTAACATATTATTCTATTGAGTAATGCAAATATTATTTGGATAGTGTGTTCAGTGATCTTACCCTGAATCTGTTTGGGTAGTGGGTCCTTCTGTCTTCCATAACTCTTAACAGGGTTAGAATCTTTTAATAGGGATTCAAAATATCCTAACAGGGATTCATACGTACTAAATGTATTTCATAAGACTCCTAGTAGAGTCCATCCTTTCACAAGGAATATTCATATTAGTGCATCTTTTTTGGGCATCATTCCCACCGGGGCTCTCTTTGATGAAGAGGTTCCCTAGTCAACATATCTTGTGTCATTGTGTTATTATGTATGAATATCTTTCTATGGTTGGTAATTAAATTGCTTATATGGTTTAATGTTTTTGAAGATGATAAAAGTTATAATTATCTAATAAATGATTCACCCCCCCCCTTCAATTATCTTGGTGGACATTACTTTCAAACAATTGGTATCAGAGTGGCAGGTCCTTGAAAAAGAAGTTTAACAGCTTAAGGAGATCCATGGTGAATTTCAGGAAAGAAAGCCCTAGTTTGATGGAGTAAATTTTGATAGCTAGAAAGAAAAGATGAAGAAACACCTACTATGTTTAGGACCAATTTATTGGTTGATTACAAAGAATGATAAGACTATCATTGAAGAGGACAATCTTGAAACATGTACTCCTGATGAAAGAGATCTATTCATGTGTAACATACTTGCAAGAGAAGCACTTTTGATAGCCCTTCCAGAGAATGAGTACAATCAGGTAAAATGTTTGAAAAAGTCTCATGAAATTTGGAAAGCTTTACACTCTACTTTTGAAGGTGATGAACATGCAAAAATAGTTAGATTACATAATTGGATATGTGCATTTGAAGATATAAGAATGTTGGAAGATGAATCTATTAGAAGCTATATTGGTAGAATGTCAAAAATTATTATAGGTATAAAATCTTATGGAGGAACAAAGATAGAGAATGAAGTGATATGGAAAATTATGAGGACATTGACTCCTATATTTAAGTAGACAACATAGATGATTGAATAAGTTATACCTTGTACTACAAACTTTATAAGAGAGACTCTTCTTGGAAGATTGGAAGCAGTAGAAATGAACCTAAGATTCTCAAGAGACTTACCTAGAATGGAGATAGCATTTAGTGCTCTTAGTGTTCACCCTACTTTGTCAAGAAGCATCAGTGTGAGTGGAGATTACGCTGGTAGCAGTAGATCTAGAAATGAAGAAGACAAGAAGATTGAAGAAGGCATTGCTTTGCTTGTGAAAAGAGAACCAGACAGTAAGAAAATATTTAAATGTTGGACTTGTCAAGAATATGGTCATTTTCCATCTAAGTGTCCTAAGAGAGTTAAAAAGTATAGAAAAAATTTCAAACCTAGAAGATCTAAGGAATGTTATTATGCTAATGACAAAGATCTTGAAGCTAGTATAGAAAGAACTTTGAGTGAAAGTGATACTGAGAATAATGATAACATAGGATTTGTAGCAATTAAAGAAGAGAATTCTAAAACTAATGTTAAGGAAGAAAAAGAATTGGTTTCTCAAGTTGAAAAGAAATCTGATTGGATTATAGATAGTGGTTGTTCACATCATATGACTAGAGACATGAAAAAGTTCATAAAGTTTAATGAATATAATGGAGGAGTTGTTAGAGTTGGAAACAATGTACCTTGTTTGATTAAAGGTATAGGATCTATTACTCTTGATGGAAAGACTAATATCGATGATATTTATTTTGTGGATGGATTGAAACATAATCTTTTAAGTGTTGGACAGTTAGTTGATAAGGGATATCAAGTTTGGTTTATTGAGAAAAATTGTGTGATAAAGGATAAAGATGGAAATCTGATTGGAACTAGATCTAGAACCAGAGGTAATGTATTTCAATTGAATCCTACTGAGATGACATGTTTGATTACTAATATTGATGACAATTGGTTATGGCATAGGAGGTTTTTTCATATAAACTTTGATAACATTGTGAAAGTAAGTACTGCACTTGCAATAAGAAATTTTCCTAAGATTATGAAGCTACTAACATGATTTGAAAAGAATGTGTAATGGCTAAAAAGAAGAGAAGTTCTTTTCCCAGTAAGAAGTTTACATCTACAGACAAGCTGGAGATTGTTCATATAGATTTGAGCAGTCCTACCAGGACTAGAGGATTCTATGGATAAAGGTATTTTATGATTCTTGTTGATGATTTTACAAGAATGATGTGGATTGCATTTCTTAAAAAAAAATA
Organism: Chamaecyparis obtusa; assembly: GCA_027943335.1. Taxonomy (NCBI): domain Eukaryota; kingdom Viridiplantae; phylum Streptophyta; class Pinopsida; order Cupressales; family Cupressaceae; genus Chamaecyparis; species Chamaecyparis obtusa. The sequence continues at coordinate 1,402,896 of BSBK01008636.1, forward strand.
TGAAGCATTTGATAAGTTTAAGATTACTAAGAATAAAGTTGAGAATGAATCTGGAATGAAGATTAAATGTTTGAGATTTGATAGAGGTGGAGAATTTACTTCTAGAGAGTTTAACACCTTTTGTGAAGAAAATGGCATTAAGAGATAGTATTCAGCCCCTAGAACACCTGAACAAAATGGCATTGCAGAAAGAAGGAACAGATCAGTGACTGAAGTAGCAAGAGCTATGTTGTTTCAGAATGATTTGGTGAAGATATTCTGGAGAGAAGTAGTGAACACAACAGTGTATACAATGAACAAAGTACAAATTAGAGCAGACATAGATAAGACACCTTATGAATTATGGTTTGGACATGCACCCTCAGTTAAGTATTTTAGAATTTTTGGAAGCAAATGTTATATAAAGAGAGATGATGATATTGGAAAGTTTGATAGAAGTGATGAAGGTATATTTCTTGGATATTCTTTGAAAAGAAAAGCATATAGATGTTACAATAAAAGAACTAAGACTATTGTTGAAAGCGCAAATGTTAAAGTTGATTAAAAGTTCAAAATTCAGGAAAGAATGCTTGATTATGAATCTGATGAAGAAGCTCATCCTAAACCTAATATTGGATCTACTGAATTATTTTATGAAATTGATAGTGATTTGTTGAATGAAAGCCATAGTGAAGTTACTGAAGAACCTACACCTGAAGTGAGATCTGAGACAGTGACACCTAGCAAGAGTTTGTTAAGGAATCATCCTATTGAACAAATTATTGGGAGCATCAAAAGAGGAGTTCTAACTCAAAATAAGGTACAAGAATAGTTATGTTTGATTTCTCAAATTGAACCTAAGACTACTAGTGAAGCTTGTGAAGATGAAAGTTAGACTAGTGCTATGAAAGAAGAACTAGATCAGATTGAAAAGAATAAGACATGGGAATTGGTTCCTAGACCTAAAGACAAGAATGTTATTGGAACTAAATGGGTATTTAGAAACAAGATGAATGAACAAGGAGAAGTAGTAAGAAACAAAGCAAGATTGGTATGTAAGGGTTACTCACAGCAAGAAGGAATTGATTATGAAGAAACCTTTGCACCTATTGCAAGAATTGAAGCAGTAAGAATGTTTTTGGCTTATGCAGCTTACAAGAAATTCAAAGTATATCAGATGGATGTGAAGTTAGCATTTCTAAATGGAGAATTGGAAGAAGAAGTCTACATTGAGCAGCCTAAAGGTTTTCCTTTGACTCAAGAAGGAGACATGGTATGTAAATTGAAGAAAGCTTTATATGGACTTAAACAAGCACCTAAAACTTGGTATGCAAGATTGGATAAGTATTTTTTAAAATTGGGATTTACAAAAGGAACAGCTGATAGCAATCTATACAAAAAAGAAATTGAAAATGGTTTGTTGGTTATAGTTATTTTTGTTGATGACATTATCTTGGGAGGAGAACATGAAACTAGTGACAAATTTGTTGATGAAATGAAGACTGAATTTGAAATGAGTATGATTGGTGAGATGAAATACTTTTTTGGATTAGAGATAACACAAAATAATGATGGTATCTTTGTAAGTCAGACAAAGTACCTGAATGACAGGTTGGAAAGATTTGGAATGGAGGATTGCAAACCAGTTGGAACACCCATGGTGACCAGACATAAGTTATCTAGCACAGATGAGACTCTTGTAGTGGAACAGAAGAAATACAGATCTATGATTGGAGGATTGCAATATTTGACTCATACAAGACCTGATATAGCACATTTAGTTAGAATTGTAGCAAGATTTCAAGCTGAACCTAGAGAATCACATTATGCAGCAGTAAAGAGGATACTGAGATATTTAAGAGGCACAATGGACTATGGATTATGGTATGAAAAATCTAATGATTTTACCCTATGTGCATATACAGATGTTGATTGGGGAGGCAGTGTTGATGATAAGAAAAGCACTAGTGGTGGAGCATTTTTCCTTGGAGGAAGATTAGTTTCTTGGCTAAGAAAGAAGTAGAATTGTATCTCACAAAGCATAGCAAAAGCAGAATATGTAGCAACAGCAAACAATTGTAACTAGATAATTTGGATGAAGCAAATGTTGAAGGATATTGGAATAAAATTTGTTGAGCTTTTTGTCATACATTGTGACAACACCAGTATAGTTAGTATGTCTAAGAATCATGTATTACATTCTAAGACAAAGCATATAGAGATTAAGTATCATGTTGTAAGAGAGAAAGTTGCTGAGAAAGAAGTCAGACTTGAGTACATAAGTATAAAGGAGTAGATAGCAGATATATTCACAAAGCCTTTGCCTAAGGATACATTTGAGTATCTAAGAGGTATGCTTGGGGTTATGCCCTAGCCTACTTTTGAGAAGTGATGCAGTTGGTTGCATCTGTCCAGTGGTATATGAGCCCTATCTTTCTTCTGGACTGGATGTTGGTACTTCCTCTATGGGGGAGTATGTGTATCTGAGCTGAGTCATGAGTACTCTAGTAAATGTATTTTATGAATAGTGTCTTTTAACATTGAGTTGTTGGTTGACATAGTGATGAAAATTCTATCATTGATGTCAATGGGGGAGAAGTATACTTGAAAAAAAAATTGAGACATCTATTGGAGAGAACTGAATAGGATAACGAAGCAAGATTTGATTGACGAAGAGGATTTGAAGAAGCAGTGTTGTAGTATTGGATTTTGGAACATTGGATATTTTTCATCTATGTTGCCATCAATGCCCATGGGGGAGATTATTAGGAATGAATGATAAATGTTTGGCAGCCATTCTGTAGTATTTGTTGTTGCATTCATGACTATGATTGTCATTGATGTCAACATAGTGATTTACCGAAGACTTGTAGAGAAGTAGATAGAGTTTGGATTAGTGCACATGGGTTATTGTAGTTGGAGCTATGTGATGTTGATGTTATACTCTTTGATATTTTATATGTCTATGGTTAAGAGTGTAGACAGTAATTCATTTATTCATGGAAGTTATGATCATTTTGGTGAAAGCAGTATTCAGGTAGTGTTCCTGAGTAGTAGTTTATGGAAATCTGATGATATCTCCTAATTGGGATGGAATCTAGTTTTGCACAATTAAAGGGAAGTTGAGGACTCATTGATAGTGATGTGGATGACAATGCAGACTTCAAGGTTGCACAAGTTAAGATTTATTGTATTTGGAAGCTGACAACTTTGTGTAATTTTGATGTAGCATGTGGAAACTTTTATGTTGTTATTGTATGCCAACTCATTTGTAATTATTTGAGTGTGGTATAAAGGAAGGAATGTATTTCCTTTTTGTCATGATGTTGGAGTAGTAAATTGAAGATGATTGTGTGTGATGTTGTATGCATGAAGTGAAGAAAAGAGCTAAGTGTGAAAGCGAATATGTGAAGGAAGACATGCGGAGTATAGAGATCTTAAATTGAGATCTGATGTAATAGTGAGTGTGGTTTAGCATAGGTAGAGAAGAGGTAACATATTATTCTATTGAGTAATGCAAAGATTATTTGGACAGTGTGTTCAGTGATCTTACCCTGAAGCTGTTTGGGTAGTGGGTCCTTCTGTCTTCCATAACTCTTAACAGGGTTAGAATCTTTTAATAGGGATTCAAAATATCCTAACAGGGATTCATATATACTAAATGTATTTCATAAGACTCCTAAAAGATTCCATCCTTTGACAAGGAATATTCATATTAGTGCATCTTTTTTGGGCATCATTCCCATCGGAGTTTACTCTTTGATCAAGAGGTTCTCTAGTCAACATATCTTGTGTCATTATGTTATTGTGTATGAATAACTTTCTATGGTTGGTAATTACATTTTTTATATGGTTTAATGTTGTTGAAGATGATAAAATTTATAATTATCTGATAACTAATTCACCCCCCCCTCTTAGTTATCTTGGTGGACTTTACTTTCTAACAATGACTACATGTTCCTGATCTCCCTACCTCTCATTTCCTCCTGATCCTCCTAGCCCCATCTCCTCATCCTCTGATAATGGATCCTAGGCCACCTCCTCTCACCCCCTTTGCACTACCTATGTAGGGCCACCTATAATGGGTCTCTGCACTATCCCCCTCTGTCACTCCTTAACCTACCTCTGTGCCCCCACCTGACTTGGCACTTCTATTGGTCTCTCCTCATCATCCCCCTCATCCTCCTCCACATCCTCCTCCTCAAACTATGTCTTTGACTCTATCTTATCTATGGCCTCTCATGCTCTTGGCTCTGTCAGCCTCGCTAGCCTATGCCTCTCTCACTAGATTGCATACTCAATTGTCACCCCTATATATTTCACCTGTCCATGGGCTATTGTCCATGGTACTAGCTACATACCTCTCCAACTACTCCTAGCATTATAGAGATCTATTATGATGCCCCATACTGACCCAATCTCCCTCGAGATGATCAGATGTGGATAACTATCTAGAACTATACCTTGCCTCATGCCAAACTCTCTACATACTCAAGATGGCATGTATCTTACTATCTGAAATATCATCCTCTCAATCAACCAACAATCTATCTACATGTATCCTATGTAATTTGCATCCAAAGCACCATCCTCTCTCCCTACCTACTCATCCCATTACCCCCATGCCTCACACCCTCTATATGGTGTCCACTCAAGCCATATCAGCTCATCTAGTATCCTCCACTAGGTCTCAACTGATCTCACATCCCCATATGAGAAGGGTGATTAGTACCAACATGCAAATGGCTCATATCAGTGTCATTAAACCTCCCCTTATAGTATTTGTACCATTGCAATATGCTCCCATGTCCAGACTAGCAGCAGTGTAACTCCAGGTCCCATCCTCCATTGAGTATGGTATGCGTATATATGAAGGTCATAATATACATGTGCTAAGATCGTATATCCCTAGTAATACTTTTTACCATCCTCCTCCAACATCTAGCTCACTACTCTCACCCATCCAATCAGAAAACCATGCCCTGAGTGGTCTGGCATCAACCTCCCTCCTACCAATCTAGCTAAATACAGCACTAGCTGGGGCAATCCTTCCTCCATCCCCTTTGCCATGACATCCACTATCATTCAATCAGCAATTGGTCTTACCATCATCTAAAACTCTCCTCCATGAACTACTCCCCCCTCTCCAACTGATACTCCACCATCTCCCCTTGAATTAGTATCCACAAAATCCTCCATACATCTAGCAACGTCATTGTTGCCTTCCCAGTCAGCAAATAAAAACTTGACATGTCCAAGTTTCATCTCTAGATCAATGTTGTCATTAGTGCATATACACTCTTAGGTGTGGCCACTCATGCACATGTTATAGGCCACATAAGGTCACCTGTCCCCACTCCACCTTGATCAGCTCCTCTTGCAGTGTCATCATATCTAGCCATCGCTCTTTTGAGTGAATCCAATAATCTGGCTCCTACATCTAATTACCCAACACCCTTTATCACTGATGGGCTTCTAAATAGCCATCTTTCATAGTACTTTTTATCCTCTTTTCAGACAGATAATTGCATAGAGACATGAATTTATAGTTTTCAAGAATATGAACTTATGGTTTTTTGTGTATATGTTATATATATGTGAAAACATAAAATAGAAATGTTGATAGTTTAAAGACATGATATTTTCTTGAATTCATGGACAGGAATGATATAATGTAGTAGTTATACATGTTGATGAATGTTTCCTTGCCTAAGCTATGTTTTGAGTAGTCTTCCTCCTGTAGCCATAGGAATTAGACTTACACCTTTTCCCAATATTAATGATGAGGATATATATGTATATAGGAGGTTGTGTGCACATTGATTGTTTTGCAAGTGTTTACCATGAGCATTCAAGAACCAACATAGTGGTGCTAGAATAATCAAAGCTAGCCATGGATTGCAAGATCTTCACAAGTGGAGCAAATCAATCACTATTTTTTGTTGCATGTAGTGCATAGATTTAGTTCCCTCAACGTGCTATATTCCTAGAGATTTATTCATATTTAATGATGTTTCTATTCTAAAACTTTATGAGTTTGTAACTGATCCTCATTTATGAAGTGATCGTAGATTTAGGAGGTAGTTGTAATTTCCCTTTAAATAATCGACTGTTGTAACTCTTTGGGAGTTAGTTGAATGAATTGGTTTTTATAACAGAACTATTCTGATACCATTTTCAATCAAGTGTAATCCTTTTTGTTATGCATGAATAGAATGCTTAGTTCAAGTTTATATCTTTTATCTTGATTGTATTTCCTATTCACTCATTCAAGGGAGCCCACTTGATGAGTAGAGTAATAGGTGGTTAGAGTAATTCCTATCCATGATTCCCTGCTTTGTTAGAATAAATTCATTTACCAATTTTAGCATAGTTTTCCTAAAGCATAAGCATTTGAATTTCATAGATAGTCTTAGATTGAGAAGGTTTGAAGCATATACTTTGTGAATGTCATTCCAAGTTTACATCCCTAGTCAATAATTAAATGAGACTAAATAATCCATTTAGAAATCATTTAGGGTGTCCAATCGTAAAATAGGTAGTCCATTGCTATGGGTTTCTGATACTATTATTGGCCAAGCATTTTTTGTGCCATTGTTAGGGATGGTGTTAATTCAAACTTATCTTTGTAGTTGCCTTTTCAGATCTGATAATATATAGCTTAGTCTTAAGTAAGCATTTTTATGCATAGAAGGTGAGATCACCTTGGGAGATTTCTTCCTCATAATTATCAGGAGGAACCATTTGATATTTTCAACCCTGAACTTGAAGAACCTCACAACGAGAGAGAAGAAGAAGAACCCTTTGAAAATCCATTTTTTGATGCTCAAGAACACATATCCTCTTCATCCTCTAAAGAATCACTACATTTGAACAACCTCTTTGGTGAGCCTAAATACCAAGACAACCAACTTGCTCTTATTATCTATCAGCCACCACCAGGACCTCCTCCAAGAATGGTGCATCCCACCTTTCCTTTTCCTATCTCTACTTAGCAAGGTAATCAAAATTTGAAAAACATACCTACTATTGCACTTCCGAAATTCTATGGCCTCATTATAGAACACCCTGAGACCTTCCTCTTTGAGTTTTACATCCTTTGTCAGAGTTATAACTATACAACTGATGGCCACAAGTAGAATTTGTTCCCATCCACTCCAAAAGAGGCTTCCTTAAGATGGTTCATGGGGTTGGGCACCAATGTTATAGTAGATTGGAATGCAATGAGAAATATTTTTCTTTCAAAGTATAAAGAATACTATAGGGGTCAAGATTTGAAAGGTGATGACATTTTCAAAATGTCCCAGAAGGAAGATGAAACCTTGGAGGATTATGTCTCAAGGTTCATGTACAACCTACAGTGTAATACATAGCACCAGCTGAATGAGGAATCTCAAAAACACATTTTCTTGAAAGGTGTGAATGATGGAAGCATTGAAGCTCTAGACCTGATGGCAGGAGGAGATATTACATAGAAAAATTGGGCTGACATAAAGAATATTTGTCTAAATTATTCAAGGGCCACTGTGAAGAAAGGTAGGGGACTTAAGGAGTTACCACATAAGTCCAATGGTGGTTTAGGAGTATCCAAGATGGAGCTATCCAATCTACTGTCTGACTTCAAGAAGGACATCATTAATGATTTTTCCAATCAACTAGATAGTATGCAAGCGAGGAGGAAGAAGGAAGAAGTAGATGTTGTGTTGGCTGAATTGGGCTCTCATTGCAGAGAAAAGAAAAGAAATTGCAGATGCAAGACAGTTGCATCTGTGGACATTAATCCAATGCCCACTAAGTTTAAAGCCATAGATGAGGAGAATGGAGAAGTTTTCTATGTTTCTCAAAGGCGTCTATGGGCTTAGAAACAAGGTATGCCTCTAGACCCATTGAATAATTTTGGTTATAATAATAATAGTAGTCAATGGCCAAACCATAACCCCCAAAATTCTGCCCCTCAAGACCAGAATTGCAATTATAATTGGACTAACCAAAAACCACACTACAATCAAGTCTATCAGCAACAACCACCATTTAACCCATACCAATAGTAGTTTAACTCCTATCAATAGCCACAACAGAGTAACCAATGGCCACCTCATGGTAACTGGCAACCACAACCTCAGTGGGGACCCAACCAGCCTAGTCAGTAGCAAGCTCTCATGCCTCCACCTCAATAGTAAGCTATTATTCCTCCACCTCTTATAGCCAATAGTATCCCTCAAAATCCAACTCAACTTCCTACACAGCCAGCTCCAAATCCTAATAACAAGCAGCACGCTTATTCCTTGCAAGTAAATGATATCCATCTCAGATCTGGAACTACGTTGCCTGCACCTAAGGAGACTATAATAACTGAAGTTTATAATGCTGAGGACATACCTGTGAACTAGCCTACTGATGTTCCACCTATTCCTCAATATGCACCAGTTCTCAAAAATCCCGCTTATCTACAAAGATTGGCTCAGGAAGGTCCCCCAAAAGAAAATCCTATAGCAGCTGATTTACTTGATCAACTTAAGAAAATGACAGTGCAAATTCCTTTGTTGGATGGCCTTAAAGAAGTTCCAATCTATAAAAAAGCAATAAAAGAAGCTTGTATTAAGTAGCCTAGAAGGAAGAAAAAAGACCCTGACACTCTCCATGTCTTAGGCCAGCTCTCTGATCTCATGCTAAGAAAATTTTTAATGCCTAAGTATTCTGACCCAGGAAGCCCAGTGGTCACTATTCATATTAATGGTATACAAATTTAGAATGTCCTAATTGACTTAGGAGCATTGATCAATGTCATGACTAGGGAATTTTTATTGAGGCTTAGTATCATTGGTTTGTGAGATACACCTACAATACTACAATTAGCTGATAATTCCACTATTAAGTCAGATGGTATGATTGAAGATATTGTTGTCACACTAGATTCTTTAGATTACCCTTTGGATTTCATAGTCCTATCACCCAAAGCCACCTTAGGAGGATATCCATTAATCCTAGGACAACCTTGGTTAGCCACAGCTGATGCTTGCATTGCATGTTGCTTAGGAAAAATGACCATATCCGATGGGATAAATACCAAGAAGTTAACTTTGTATTCTCCAATAGAACCCCAAGGTGAACTGGACCAAGTTGTCTGGCCAAATTTAGGTGATGCATCCCTTGAAGCCAAATCAATATAGAAGCTTATGGTCATTGAATGAAATCCATTAATGGTATCACAAGAAGAAGATGATATACTAGTGGCAATTCTTTCCAACCAATATGGTTCTGAGGAATCTTCTTGTGATGTTCCTAATTGTTCCCTTCAAACAATAATGCCCAAGTAGACCACATCTTAGTTTCTTGTAGTATTTGATTATCTCCACACCTTGCTACCCCATGAAATAAAGTCTCCATCAATGGTATAAATCTTGATGCTAGAGAAGGTCAAAAGAGTTGAGATTGCCTCAGGAAAAGAGTTAAATGTTAATAAGAATCTCATTGAATCTCAGATGTCTAGTCTTCTCAAGATTTTGCAAGAAATTTAGCAAGCCTTTGCATGTGACTATACTGATATGAAAGGGTTAGACCCTAAACTTTGCACTCACAAAATCTATATAAGCTTTGAGTACAAGCCAGTGAGACAAGCCCAAAGGAGAATTAATCTTGCTTTGAGAGACATAGTGAAGACTGAGTTGCAAAAGCTTCTTAGTGTCAGTTTCATTTATCCTATTTCTGACAGCCAATGGGTTTTTCCTCTAGTAATTGTTCTAAAGAAGGGGGAAAGTGGAGAGTTTTTGTGGACTATAGGGAGCTTAACAAAGCCACTAAAAAGGATCACTTTCCACTACCTTTCATTGACCAAGTGCTTGATAATCTTGCTGGTAAAAGGTATTTTTCATTTCTAGATGGCTTTAGTGGATATAACTAGATACAAATATCACCAAAAGACCAGGATAAGACAATGTTTACCTATCCATGGGGAACATTTTCTTATTCAGTCCTGCCATTTGGATTGTGCAACGCACTTGCTACCTTCTAGAGAGTAGTGCTAGGTATTTTCTCTAACATTGCTACTGACTGTGTTGAAATTTACATGGATGAGTTCACTACTCATGGAACCACATTTGATGAGGCACAAGCTAACTTAGAGAAGGTTCTTAAAAGATATCAAGAATACAATCTCTCCCTTAATAGTGAGAAGTGTTACATGATGATGGAGGAGGGAGTTGTCTTAGGACACTACCTCTCATCTGTTGGAATTTAGGTTGACCCTGCAAAAATTGTAGTTATCAACATGTTTCTGACACTGGTTAAGCAGAAAGATATCAGGAGTTTCCTTGGCCATGTTGGTTACTACAAGAGATTCATAAAGGATTTCATCCAACTTCCAGCACCTTTGTATAACTTGCTAAAAAAGGAAGCTGAATTTGAATGGTCTGAAGACTATGAAGCCTCCTTCTAGAAACTGAAAGATGTTTTGACAACAACACCTATTCTCAGAGGACCTGATTGGAAGTTGCAATTTCACATCCATGTAGATGCATCTGACTACACCATTGGAGCAGTTCTAGGACAGAAAGAAGGTATTGTTGAGCATGATATTTATTATATTAGTAAAAACTTGCAAGGAGCTGAGTTAAATTACATTGTCACAGAAAAAGAACAATTAGCGATCGTCTATGCACTAAACAAATTTTGGCACTACATTTCAAGTTATGAAGTATTTTTTTACATTGATCACTCATCTATCAAATACTTAATGAACAAACCTACCATTAGAGGTAGATTAGCATGCTAGTTACTCCTCATGCAGGAGTTTGATGTGAAGATAATAGACAAACCAGGAAAAGCTAATGTGGTGGCCAATTTCTTATCAAGATTACAAGTACCAGATGATCCTACAACAATTGATGATAGCTTCCCTGATGAGCACTTATTTTCTATATATTCTTTCACTCCATGGTATGTAGAAATAGCCAACTACCTTGCTACAGGAAGAACACCGCCTCACTTTTCTCCTAAGACACGATGCCTTCTGGTAGAGAAGAGTTTTAATTTCTCAAGGATAGTAGGCTTCATGTTTTATATAGGTCCAAACTAGGTCATCTAAAGATGTGTTCATGAGGATGAAACTTATGACATTCTATGAGCATGTCACGATGAGCCATGTGGCATACATTTTGCAACAAAGAGGATAGCCTATAAAATATTGACAACTGGATACTACTGACCTACCTTGCATAAAGATGTAGCAAAACATACCAGACATTGTGATCGATGTCAGCATATGGGGTGCCCCACAAAGTCTGATGAAATGCCCCTGCAGCCCCAAGTAGTGGTAATGACATTTGAAAAGTGGGGTATTGAATTTGTTGGCCCCATTGAACCCTCTTCTCATAGGAAGTCATACATCTTAGTATGTATTGACTATGCCACAAAGTGGGTTAAAGAAAAATCCATGAGGCATGCCAGAGATCATAAAGTTGTTGAATTCCTATATGAATGCACATTCACCAGATTTGGAGTACCAAGGGAGATAGTCATGGATCAGGCTACCTGACTTCCTAAAGCCATTTGGGCTTACCACACAACATGGAAAAACATCATAGGGTTTACTCCTTTTGAGTTGGTGTATGGAAAATCAGCCTCAATGCCCATTGAGTTTCAACATAAAACACTCCGAACAGCCCTAGATTTGGACATTGATCTCACCAAAGCACAAGAAGACCGGTTACTACAATTAAATGGATTGGATGAATACAAGAAGTATGTACTCCACAATACGGAGTTGATACAAAAACAAAGGAAAAAATGGCATGCCAAGTTCATCCATGATAAGAAATTTTATGTGGGTGATTGGGCCTTGTTGTATGATTCACGATACCAACACACACCTGAGAAATTTCAAACCAGATGGCTTGGGCCTTATGAGATAATATCAGTATTTGACAATGGAGTGGTTCAACTTTCAACCATTGACCCTATAAGATTCAAGTTACTTGTAAACAGACATCACCTCAAACTCTACAACAAGCCTATTAATCATGAAGAGTTCCTATAGCAGTTCTAGAGCAGTGGTGACACACACGATCCTGCAGCCGAAGAATCTGGGTCTCCTACCTAGCATTCTGTCAATTCTTGATTCCATTCAAGAACACCATAATAAACATTTCACATTTGTGGAATTATTTCTCTATAATAAATTTCATTTCACCTTCTCTCTCCTCCACCCATCCATTCCATCCCATCACTTCATCAATGCAAATGCAATTTTTCAAAACACTCTTCTTACAACGCTTCCTAGTTCGTGCCACATACCCTTGTACATATTATATTTTATTCATTAACTTTTCAGATTATGTATCATTTTAATTTTCTACTCTTGCATAGCTTGGCATGGTGGGACCCATGTCATTACTTAGTTGGGGGGGGGAATATTCTATTTTCAAATTTTCAAATTAGCATATAAATATTAAAAAATTTTGTCTTTATGAGATGACTATCATCATGTCTTGCTGATTTGTCCTTCCATGATTGCATCATCACATCTGTAGTGAAATTAAAGATATTAAAAGCTTAAGTTAATTTCTAATGATATGCCACAATGTGTTCGAGGTGGCAACCCTTGGCATGAGTGAGCTATTATGAGATGTTATGCAAGAAAACATATCATTAGATTTCATGCAAAACTCTTTAATTTCATGAAGCAAGGAGCATTTGGTATGCTACCTTTTTCATCTGCAACATCCTATGCCGTAACACTTTGAATTTTGTGATTTACCATTCTTGAGCTCTGAGAAAATACCAAGTTCTACAAAATTCAAAATTTTATGAGCGTAACAATGCGAGGTGACCTTCAAAGACATGATCTAGTGGATCGCAGGGTTTTGTTGGGTGACGCATCCATTTGTGAAATGTTTAGAAGGAGAGGATGGTTGGATTACTGCTTGATTCTTAAGGGGTTTGATGAATAAGTTGCTCTGCAATTTCTAACCACCTTGAAGGATGGATTTGTGGTGGTCAAGGGCTTAAAGATTAAATTTATAGAGAATGTAGTGGCTAAAGTAACTGGTTTTCTACAGGAAGGTGAACAATGGGTGAAAGACCTCGGCCTACATTTAGCTAGGGCTTAGTTCACTTTGCATGGTGACCCCCAGCTAGATGTTGATAAGAAGCAAGGTACTTCTAGAATATCTTTGCCTCTAGAATTAATTCAGTCAGCTGCATTCATTATCCAGTACTTCACCTGTGAAGGACATTAAAAATACTTGCATGGCCTACATTTCAAAATTCCAAGTCATCTTCAACATGACAATAGACCGGTAAATCTTCCCAATTTCCTATTTAATATTAAAAAAGAAAGCTTACTTAGTTTAATCAGGAAAAGACTAATCTATTTCCCATCATTGTTTGATAAAACTAATTGTAGAAAGAGAATTCAATAGATAATTGGTTGGGACATGGGAAGAATTCTTGCAAATGAATGAGGTAGAACCTAGGATGGTCATCCCTAGAGGTTAGGGTGTTGGGCAGAGACAAAAAACATTAACTGGGGTTTGCAAAATTGTCCAAAGGATAAAAAATGTTCTTGAAGCTTCCCCTTCCATTTCTAGGCCATCTAGGAAAATAACTTGCAGTGTTGGTGCCTCCACCTATAAGAGGAAGAAAAATAAAAGTAAATAAACTACCAATATCCCTGAAACACCACCATTTGTAAGGACCAGGTCTACATCTAGGAGAGACAAGGGTAAAACAAAGGAGATAGAAGAAGAAATATCATAGCGGCAACCTAGTAGTAATACTAATAATGTTGAAGAAACCTTACATTCTCATGAGGAATAAAATCAAGAAAATCCTCTTGAAGCAGTTGCAGAGGAAGTAACCACTAGCAGGAGGAAATGAAAGAGTCCTTCGTGCTCAGCCACACCCCCCAAAAGAAGTGCAAGGCTTTTTGAAAAGGATGTTGAAGCTCCTATTCTAATTGTTAACCTAGAGTCCTCCGAATCCATAGAGAAGTCCTCTTTAGAGGAAATATTTCAACAAAATGTAGCCAGTGACACTGAATTCAACAACCAGGGTCCACAAATAGAAGTTAACCCTAGTGTTAACTATATACTTATTGATAGTGATGAGGATTTTGAGGAAGCCAAAGAGTTTGAAAATAACTCTGTTAGACAAGACATCGTAGTGATTCTGAGAGCTCTCCTTCTGAAGAGTATCCAAAATTTGGAAAATATATTGTTGAAGAAGTGCCAAAACAAATGAATCAAGATGGATTAGAGACACTGGCTAAGGTAGTAGCTGAGTCTAGTGAGGAGGGAAATGTAGTGAAAACTCTTGTTCTATGGAAAGGAGAATCCTCCACACCAAAAAGCACAGTAAAAACCCCTCACTTGGCATTTGGTTGGGTAGATATTCTTAATCAAGGACCCCTACCACCACCAGATTTGTCTACACCCCTAGCTACAGTAATAGATTTGTACCAACAATTGTTGTGGAAAAAGGCACAATGGAAATTAGAAAAGGAAAAACTAAAGTGTGTCATTGATGAGCAAGGTCATCAGATAGAGCAAAAATTAGATCAGATTGAGGTGTTGAAAAGGAGGATTGATCAAATTACAAGATTGATTCCAGAGCTCGTGGAATGCAGATCACCATCTCCGGTATATGCATTATTCCTTAAGGAACAACTTGTTAATTTTAAATTAACCAAAATTGTAGAAGGGCTCAGTCCCTCTATCTTAACTCCCCATGAATTCTATGATGCATTCTAGTCTGCTCCAATGACTCTGAAAAACTTATTATGTGAGTTATACCTGCATAACTTGGCAATCCTACATGATACATAATGGAACTCACTCCTCTATGTGGGAGATGTGTAGTTAAGGGAAGTTATGTCCTAGATGCAGAATGAAATAGGTAGGGAGCACCAAGTTGCACCTTATAGAAATAATGAGATGACAACTCCCTTGTTGATGAGGCCTAAAGTTCAGCATTTCAAGCAGACATATCTAAAATGGATTTCTGTTACAGTGAACTCAAGTGGAGCTAGTAAAATATATCCAGTAAGAGAGAACACTTTTACATATTGGGACCAGCATTCCTCAGATGATATTGTAGTAGTAATTAGTGCCTCTAGAAAAAGATGGATATGGATGTCACATGATCTGAAGTCAAGGGAACCTCACTCTCCACAAAATTTAACCCTTTCTACAAGAAGAGTTCCATGGTACATTATGTTGGGAAGGACACTCTGTAATTACTGGTTTCCATTGAGGTTTTAGCCTCCTATACTCCTGTAGCCATTGCTAGCAATGAATGATAGTGCATCAGATCATAATATGGCTACCGAAGTCTAGTGATGGGAAAGACTCAGAGAAAATCATGGGCACTTTGATTATGTTAATGATGATTCTGGAGAGAAAATAGCTAGTGACTTGAGACTTCATGCCAAGATCCAAAATTTCATGGTTGTTGGGGACCAACAATAGTTCAGCTGGGGGGAATGATGGGCTTCTAAATAGCCATCTTTCTTAGTACTTTTTATCCTCTTTTTCGATAGTTAATTGCACACGGACATGAATTTATAGTTTTCAAGCATATGAACTTATGGTTTTTTATGTATATGTTATATATATGTGAAAACATAAAATAGAAATGTGGATGGTTTCAAGACATGATATTTTCTTGAATTCATGGACAGGAATGATATAATGTAGTAGCTATACATGTTAATGAATGTTTCCTTGCCTAAGCTATGTTTTGGGTAGTCTTCCTCCTATAGCCATAGGACTTGCAAGAGTGTTAATTAGGACTTACACCTTTTCCTAATATTAATGATGAGGATATATATGTATATAAGAGGTTGTGTGCGCATTGATTTTTTTACAGGTGTTTACCATGAGAATTCAAGAACCAACATAGTGGCACTAGAATAATCAAAGCCAGTCGTGGATTGCAAGATCTTCACAAGCGGAGCAAATCAATCACTATTTTTTGTTGCATGTAGTGCATAGATTTAGTTCCCTCAACGTGCTATATTCCTAGATATTTATTCATATTTAATGATGTTTCTATTCTAAAACTTTATGAGTTTGTAACTGATCCTCATTTATGAAGTGATCATAGATTTAGGAGGTAGTTGTAATTTCCCTTTAAATAATCGACTGTTGTAACTCTTTGGGAGTTAGTCGAATGAATTGGTTTTTATAGTAGAACTATTGTGATATCATTTTCAATCAAGTGTAATCATTTTTGTTATGGATGAATAGAATGCTCAGTTCAAGTTTATATCTTTTATCTTGATTGTATTTCATGTTCACTCATTCAAGGGAGCCCACTTGATGAGTGAATTGTTCTATTAGTGTAGAATTCATTTCCCTATTTATTTCTAAGTAAGATAGAATTTTTTTGTTCCTGCAGCTACTGATAGCAAAATTGGTAGATTGTTCTTGTAGCATAGGTGGTTAGAGTAATTCCTAGTCATGATTCCCTGCTTTCTTAGAATAAATTCATTTACCAATTTTAGCATAGTTTTCCTGAAGCATAAGCATTTGAATTCTGTAGATAGTCTTAGATTGAGAAGGTTTGAAGCGTATACTTTGTGAATGCCATTCCAAGTTTATGTCCCTGGTTGATAATTAAATGAGACTAAATAATCCATTTAGAAATCATTTAGGGTGTCCAATCCTAAAATAGGCAGTACATTGCTATGGGTTTCTTATACTATTATTTGGCCAAGAAATCACTCTTAGCCCTCACCCAATCCCTGCCCTTACATTGCTTCCCCCTGTACCCATGTCTTTTTTCCCCATGCTCAGCCCCACCTTGACAGTGGAGTTTCTCATCTTAAACCACACAACTCCCCTCTTCCGCAGCCCTGCCATTTGTCACAGGATGCACAACACCGAGCACACCCCCTCCGCCTCCAACTAGGTGGTGCCAGCTATCCATGGACAAGTAGCTACACCCCTCCCCTGCCGCCAACCTACCTTGTGGCAAGTGCCAATCTAAAGGCAGGTGGCACTATCTTCCTTTTGACAAGCACAGCCACCCATCAACCAACAGGCAACACCATCAACCCTTGGTGAGAAAAGCCTCCCGTCAACCAACGGGTGGCACCGCTGGCCCTTGGGTAGGTGGAGCCGCCTATCACTTGATGGGCATCTATGCCTGCCCAAATCCAAGCAAAGTTGCACATCGGCTAACGAGCGGCACTGCTCGTCCAATGGCAGGCAGAGCTGCCCATCCGCTGATAGGCCACGCCGTGCCGCTGGGTAGGGGTGGAGTCGCCCATCGGCTCCACTATGCCTACCGTCGATAGGCCATTTCCATTCACCCTCCCCAACATTTTCCCAAAAAAAAATACAAAGCACCATAATACACATGAATTTTAAAAAATTATTGAAATTGACAACGAAGAATTTGGGCACTCACCGGCTCACCCCTGTCTATTGCTTGCTGATAAACTTGCACCCACTCACCTAGCTGCATCTTGTCTTGTCATCTTGCCATTCTCCCTTCTCCTCTCCTCTCCTCTTTTTTCTTTTCCTTAGGGGTAAAAATGAATCATTTTCTCCCTTTTTGCCCTTTTATAAAGGGTCCCTTTTTTCAAAAAAGGGAGAGGGTCTTTTTTTCTTTTCTTTTTCTTTTTTTTTTCCTTTTTTTCCCCTTCATTAGTCATGCAAAGTCTTTTTTTTCCCTCCTTTCGCGAAAATTGACTAAAAATTTTTATTTTTTGGCCTATTTTGCTGAGGGGGCACATCCTCCTACTCACTTTTCCTCTGGGGCATCTACATTTTCTTTTCTTTAACGCGATGTCATTTTTGACACCGCATCAAAGAGGGGCAAAATGTAGACACCTAAATTTTTCCTTTAACATTAATTAAATTTAATTTAATTAATGACTCCAAATAACATTATAGTTAAATTTTAATTAATTATATTTGTTAAATTCATGTATTTAATTTAATAAATTCACTAATTATAGTATTTCAATTAAATTTAAATACTACCTTTCATAATGTATTAAATTTAATTTAATACATGTTCCTCCATAGTCCCCTTTTAAATAAATTTTTAATTTATTTAATTCCCTCACATTCTTTATTTCTACTAAGCCATGATTAAATTAAATTTTATTTAATTTAATCCTAAATCCAACCTAGATGCTATCCTACACACATCACTTTCTATTTAATAAGCCTACTCACTAATTAACTAAGGTTAATTAGGCTAATTTTTGGATTCCTACATCCATTAGTCCTAATTATTTGCTCACACATGTATGAACAAATTTCCAAAAATTGTCTTTTCAAAATTTGCTAAAATTTGCATAAATAAGGCTTCTTACATCTTTTATGACACTTCTTACACCTAAAATAGTGAAAATGGACTTTTTCTCTTACACATCTCTTACACACACTTACACATGTACTTGAAGTACACATTGACCTCTCACATCCCAAGTTGCTTACACATGTGTGAGCAAGTCTTGGATTTTGCATGGCTTATGTGTCTCCTTGGTGGCACCTATGTGGATTCCACATAGATGTCACCTCACCTCAGCCCTCCAAAATCCTATAAATAGGACCCTTGTCTCAAGAAAAATCCATTCATTTTTGCATTAGAGTTATCATGCTAGTTTAGACTTAGAATTTTTTTCATATAGTTTTTACTAGTCATTTGGTAGTTGATAGATTTCTTTCAAGATTATAGACTAAGTTTACTTTAGCTTCATTTGCATACTTGCATGTCATTGAGCTTGAGGATTGCTTTAATAGCTTCTCCTTGAGCTTCTTTTGGCCTCTTGTATTGAGTGCTTGAGAGTTTCTTCTATAGCTTCTTCTTGAGCATCTCAATCTTCATTTTACCTTGCATACATAGTGGAATTCACACTTTTGTTGGGAGAGCACACCCACAACCTTTCTAAGAGCTTAAATCAAGTAAGTCTTGGGTGCACTTGCTTCATGCTCATCCGATGTTATGGTGAAGATTAGTGTTTTTTTACAAGTTTATAAACATGTTAGAGTAGATTTGAATATGCTCTATATCATTAACATTTACATGTTTGAACTTGTTCTTAACAGGTTGGTTTTCATCATATATAGTTTCAAATTTACTTTTATCACCAGTCATGTGATGTGAGCAACCACTATCAGTAATCTATTTATCACCTTTACTCACATAAGAAATAAGTGCAGTTTTCTCATCCTCATCAAAATCATCTTTCTTAGCAACATAGACTACTTCAATATCTGAATTATCACTATCACTATCAATTTCCTCTTTTGCAATATAACAAGATTTCTTACCTTTATTCTTGTAATCTTTTTACCTTCGGTGATCTCTATTATCTCTCTTATCCTTGTACTTTCCTCATCCTTGTCATTTCTATCAGGACACCTTGTAGCAATATGGCCAACTTTGTTACATGAGAAGCAAATTATAGGAAGTTTACCTTTATAGTTGTCTTTTCCTCTCTTCAATCTTCTAGCCATGATTTCCTCAAGATCATCCAATTCTTCATCAGAAGTGTCACTTTCACTTTCATTATCACTTTCACTTTTCACACACTTTTATTTTTCTCTCTTAATTAGATTTATGTAAAACTATTTGTGACTTGAATGCAGATTCAACATTAGGAACTATGTAGTTATCATAGTTAGAAAGCTCAAAAGTAGTAAGCTTACCAACAAGACTTTCCATAGTTAGAACATTACCAGGGTTGCATCTTGATTCTTGAATTTCTGAAATTCTGATGGCATATATAGGAAGAAAAGTTCTCAATACCTTTCTAATGATAGTCTCATCATCAATGATTCCATTAGCTCCTCTAATAGCATTCACTATCTCCTTGATTCTCCCATAATATTGAGCAATATTCTCACCTTCTTGCATCTTCATCTCATCAAACTTACCTCTCAAGCTTTCATCTTTTTCTCTCAGTACATTCATATCACCACCATAGATAGTTGCAAGAGTATCCCACATTTTCTTTGTAGTAGTGCAATCCTTGATGTCTTCAAATTTAGGATATCTTAGGGCAGATGCAATCTCCAACATTTCTTGATTGTGCTCCTATTTTTCTTTCATCTCCTCAGTAGTCAAAGGTGCAGTAGGTATAACATAGTCATGTTCAACATAGTATTTCACTGAATCTCTAATACCAACTAGATGCAGTTTCATCAAACTCTTCCATGCAAGGAAGTTCTCCTTGTTCAACTTCGGTACCTCCTATTTATACATCTTGATCATTTTCTTCAAGTACCTTTAAACTTGTTCTCTGTAAGCACCAATAGCTCTGATACCAATTGTTAATATAATTTAGAACAATGAAGAGGGGGGTGAATCAGTTGTTCTCATGTCCAAATGTACCAATTAAACTTCTAAACACTTCTACAATCTAAGATCTAATCACCAACACAACTCGGTCTCCAAAGAATATATATACCAAAAACATATAACATGTAGTCTAGTGTCCAACTGTATTTATCTTACAGAATATAAAACATACACATGAAAAAATTCACACAAGTATAACACTAGGATTTATAGTGGAAACCCAATTTGGGAAAAACCACTTTGTAACATGTTACTAATATTTTCACTCTTCTAAAGTGAGCTATGTGAAAAGCCAACCTTGTTAAAGGTTTACAAACACATCACTAGGTGTGACCCTATTAAAGGATTTCAATCACCCTATTAGGAGTGGCCTTGTTAGAGGACTTAAGTACATTCCATTAGAGTGCTACCTTGATTAAATGATTTAAACAATGACTGTTAGATCAACCTTAATTAAAGGATTTAGACTAATATAATGGTTAGAAAGTAGCAATAGTTTCTGATCTAAAAAACATACAACTCACTTTGCAAATACTAGATCCAATTTGCACATATATGTTGATTTACTGACTGAGTTCCATTTCCATCTTCATCTCTAATCTGCTCAAAATTCACTTCAAGCAATCACAACTCTGATCAAATCCTTCACCTTCAGCCTTCTACTTAGTCTAATCAGTCAATAACATCAACAACTCCAGCATACTCTGTAACCTCACACTTAGGTTTTCCTTTATACCTCCTCAATAGGTAGATCCATCTTTTGCCTCTTAATCTCCTCTGTAGATCTTAGGTTTAGGTCAGATTCATCGAATCCTTCCAATATTTAAATTCTTCATCCGTCCTTCTAGAAACATCTTCAATCTCCTCATTGAATCCATAATAAAATGGTTTACCATGCATTAAATTCTCTATACAATTAATTAATAAAGTCAACATGATTTACATAACCCAATAATTCAACTGTGTTGGCTGGGAATCTAAATTCTTCCTCCAAATGTAAATTATTGATGCTCAATCAATATTGTGTTCATATCCTTGGTCATCACTACATAACTCGGTCATCTCTTCAAATTGTCTTCCTCGGCTAACACTATCTTGCTCGGTAATTTCCTGTCACTCGGTATTTCCTAATGTTCAGTCAACACTAAATCTATTCGGCATATACTGGCACTTAGTCAACACTAACATCACTCAGCTTAAACTATATTTCTTCACTTTTACTCGGTTAAGCCTACTTCTTTAGTCTTTCTTCTTACTTAGATAAATAATACATTATCTTATCATTGTGCCAAATAATCAAGTACTCGTTGAAGTATCAAATAACTCAACCTTTCCCTAGGTTCTATTGTTATCTCCCTTGCCCTAATACTTTTCATCAATCAATAGATATAGTACTTTCTTAGATAGCAACTATCTTACTAGTTAAGGTTTGACATCAATGACGATACAACAATTTCTTCAATTGTAGTTTCCAACACTTAGTTAATGCAAATCCATCCATTTTCTCAATGTAGACCTCTTCTTCTAGAATTCCATTCAAAAATGTTGATTTCACATCCATTTGATAGACTTTGAATTTCTTGAATGCAACATAAGGAAGTAGTATCCTGAAACCTTCCACTCTTTCTATAGGAGAAAAAATCTCACCATAATCCAAACCTTCTTCTTGTGCATAACCCTTGCACATAATTCTTTCTTTGCTTCTAATCACTTCACCATCCTCATTCTATTTATTTCTAAAAACCCATTGTGTACCTCTCACATTTTTGTCCTCAGGCCTTGGCACAAGGGTCCAAGTTTCATTCTTCTCAATCTGATCCAATTCTTCATACATTTCTCTCACCCAATCATAATCTTTAATTGCTTCCTTTGTTGTTTTGGGCTCAAATTGTGATATCAGACATGTCCTTTCTCTAACCTTACTTCGTGTTAACACACATGCATTCTTATCACCAATTATTTGATTAAAATAATTATTCCTTTTCACATACCTTGGGATTATTAGTTCAGACCTAGGAACTTCTTTTTTCGATTGCACTACTTCTTCCTTATTATTCTACTCTATCATTCTAGGCTCTTCTGATTCAATAAACTCTATTTCCTGATCATCTTGTTGGAGCTCTAAATTTATGGAAAAATTTAGAGTTACATATAGTGGTAAAACCCTAAAAATAGCCTCCTAAACTCCATACCTGATATATGATGATATGATAGATCACATGACATGGGATACAAAATTATATTATTTTTAATTAAAATCTAAAGGATTAAGGAAAGAATCTTTGTGACAAGAACAATCAGAATTTTGTGAGTGAAGGTTTTAGAGATGCTAGAATTTTGACATGCTGCCAAAATGGTATCGACAGAGGATGATAAAGATCAAAATTTGAGAATCTAAGAATGACCTAGTTCATAAAATCAAATTTCAAATCTTCGGTTAAATTCTTATCTTTTCACAAGGTGTTTTTCATTTCCAACCAAACTCAAATCTGAATGATAGGTAGTTATTATTTAATTAGTTGATTAGTTTTTTCAAAAAAAAATTTAATAGGGTGGTGTCTTTTCACCCTAAAGGGGTGTGAAAACTAGTCAACCACATATATATGTGTGGTGTAAAATCTAAAGAGAGAGAGAAGCATTAAAATTTTAATCAATATCAATCAATAATGTAAATATTTTATTTTCTGCTGCACTTTTAGCAAGTGATTTATTATACATAATATTTTCTGAAGCATTAATATAAATCAGTATTCTCTCTAATTCTGAGTTGCAGATTTGATTGTTTTGGATTGATTAGTCCTTTGCGATTTTATCTCCAAAAGATAATGTTTCTTTAAAACTTTGTGTTTGGAAATTATTCTCATTATTCTACAATTTGATCATTACGATTATTAGGCACTAGTAATTCTATCTTATTTGTCTCATTAAGTTTGGGTTAAATTCAATAAGATTGATTGTGGTGTAATAGAATAATCAAAGACATTAAAGAGGAGCAGTTGATAGGATCTTTAGGTTATTTTCTCTGTATCACTTAGTTGCACATAGGATTAAAGAAGGAACTCTATCTATTTCCCAATAGAAGAAAGACACTGGTCTATCATCCTTGATTGAAGTCTTTGTCTAAGAGATTACATGTAGGAAGCAATAATACATATTTTAAATAAATAAGATATTACCTCATAAAATCATTCAACATATTCTCAATACAATAATCAAAAGATAATTTTAGTGATTTATAAATTGTAAAGGATACAATTCGATCTCCCTCAAGACCCAATTTTCATCTTGAGAGATCACCCTAATTCAAAGTTCAACTATAGATCTTCGAAAAAAATCCTTAAGCCCAAAGTTTGGGTTAAGGAATAGGTGCACCCACCTTGGTCCTACAGAGCCTAAAGTTTAGGGGAAGAGGATCATAATTGATCATTCTCATTTGTTGGAAAATTTAGTTGGAAAATCAAAGTATTGAGTTAGAAAAGCTCGTAGGATTTCCAATCTATTGATTTGGGAACCAACAGATTGGCAACCCCACTAGGGATTTATTCAAAAAACATTATTGAAGGATACTTAGAATCTCTGGTATTATATTGTTGAAGATTAGATTGTTTAGTTTTCCCCATATGAGTCACACAATAGATTGGTGACTCCACTAGGGATATTTTATAAAATATCTCTTCAGAATCTTTGGTATCAATTTAGACTAGTCAAGAGATTTCCCCATCTGAGTCACACACCCAATAGATTGGCAACTATGCTGGAGAGAGTTGTATATAAATATATTTAGAATATTTGGTGATAAAGGAGATTTACTCTACTAGAAAGAAAGACCTAGAAGATCATAAAAAACCATATTCCTTGAAGAGGTGGTGACTCTGATAATTGAAAAAGTGTTTCAATCAATGAATCCATTGAGGGAGAAGACTCAAAAAGAGATAAGTAAGATTTTCTCTTTGAAAGAGATGGTGACTCTTTTGATAGTAACTTAATAAATAAAGTAAGAATTTACTATAAATTTAAGTATCCAAAATGTACCAAAACAAATACTCAAATGAAGTCACTAATCATAAAAAGAAATGACCACAATCAAACCAATGGAGAGGACAATTTATTCAATTCAGGACATTAGACCTTAGAAACTTCCATTGTAATCGGAATAATCTCTTCCCTAAGATTGTAGATCTTGCACCAAAATTTCATGGAGATTCGGATGAATCAGCACTCGGGCATTTGGAGGTATTCTATAAGTCCATAGATGACTATCAAATTTATGCAGAAGATTGGATGATGAAATTATTCTCTAAATCACTAAGAGATAATGCAAGGGAAATATATGATTTATTTCCCACTCAAAGTATCTCATCATGGAAGGAATTTGAGTGGTAGTTTATAAATGAATTCTACGACATAGTTAAAAAAGATAAGGACCTGTATACACAAGAAGAAAATAAGAATCACTCCATGGATGCAAAACCCTATACTTCTCCTACAGATGATTCTTTCAGTGGATGCAAAGAACATGATAACTCTAATTATGGATACATATTTCAAATACTCAAGCATGTATTTCCTAATCCAGTAAAGGAATTCATCAAAGAAAAGAACATGG
Organism: Chamaecyparis obtusa; assembly: GCA_027943335.1. Classification (NCBI taxonomy): domain Eukaryota; kingdom Viridiplantae; phylum Streptophyta; class Pinopsida; order Cupressales; family Cupressaceae; genus Chamaecyparis; species Chamaecyparis obtusa. The sequence goes on from BSBK01008636.1 coordinate 1,427,797, forward strand.
AAGAAAGAAAACCAGTCATTTATTCATGTGTGGATGACTCTTGTGACAATAGGACCTCTGAAATAGATGTAGATCATAGAAATAAAATGAATAAGGAAGAATTTTTTTTCAGTAGTGAACAAATTTCAGATTTTTTGGACAAGGAATATCAAAGGGATATGCACAAAAATGACTCAATTTTTTTTCTTGTTCACAAAGATAAACAAATTGATGAAATAGTGTAGATGATAAACATGCCCTATGAAATGTGTGATGAACAAGAGGAAATTACATAAATTAATCTTGATGAAAGAGATGCTTGTCTTGTTGATGATGTTGAAGAAGCATGCAATTCCTAGGAGGAGGATATATCTAGTGAAGATATGCATTATGATAAATGTACAGGAGAAAATACACGTGGAGATGATTTTAAATTTTTTCCAAATATCTTATATAATGGAACACCAAAAGAACTAGAGAAAGAATCTTGTAAAGGTATGTGTGGGTATGACTTTTCTATACCCTTGAATTTACTATTTGAAGAAAATATGATCTATTCAGGGTATGAAAATGAGTCAAAATCACATACACTATGTGAAAGAAAAGGAGAAGAGAGTGCATTTGAAAATAACTTCAAAAAAATTTCAAATCCACTATATAGTGAAATTATGGAGGAAAATCAAATAATAGCATGTGATGATATAGTTAAAGGGAATCAAATATCTCAGAAAAATGCTTTTGAAGATAACTTTCATACATATTCTAATCCATTATATGAAAGCAATAAAGTATTTTTGGAACATTAGGACATTATGTTAGAGAGGAAAATAAAGTATGGTGATAACAATGATAGTTTTGAACATTGCTATCAAAATCATCAAAAAGTGGAGCCCGCTTGTAATTCCAAGGTTGAACGACATTTATTTTCAAAAATAAAATAAAAGAAATTAGGGTTGCTGGAAAATATTATAAAAGGTGAAACACAAGATGAAAGGGATTCAAAAATGTTACATAAAAAAAATAACTACCATCGTGAGAATCATCCTAAGGTGAAATACACACATAAAAGAATTCAACATATTCTCAATACAAAAATCAAAAGATAAGTTTAGTGATTTATAAATTATAAAGGATACAATTTGATATCCCTCAAGACCCAATTTTCATCTTGAGAGATCACCCTCATTCAAAGTATAGCTATATATCTACTATTAAAATCCTTAAGCCTAGATTTTTGGTTAAGGAATAGGTACACTCACCTTGGTCCTGTAGAGCCTAAAGTGCAAGGGAAGAGAATCATAATTGATCACTCCCATTTGTTGTCCAAGTTAGTTAGAAATTCCAAGCATTGAGTTAGCAAATCTCATAGGATTTCCAATTTGTTGATTTGGCAACCAACACATCTTTTGTCTCCTTTTTTTCTTGTTTCCTTAGATTTACCAAGAAATTAATCAATCTTCACATTAGCACTTTCAATTATTTTATTAGTCCTTTTATTAAAAACATTTGTAAGCCTTTATCTTAGTTAAATAAACCAAAAATATGCCTTAATCACTTTTAGGGTCAAATTTTCTACAAAAGTCATCTCTTTTTATATAACATTTACTCCCAAAAAAATTGAAATACTTTACACTTGGATAATGGCCATACCATAATTCATAGGGTGTTTTTTTGGTTCCGTTATTTACTTGCACCTGGTTCAGATTATAAATAGAAGTACTACTTGCTTCTCTCTAGTAGATCTTCAGGACACCTCCATGTATCAACATAGTCATTGCAGCATCAACAATTGTTTTGTTGTTCCTTTCTGCAACACCATTTTTCTGTGGATTTCTCAAAGCAGACATCCATCATTTTATACCATTGTCTTCACAATACATGAACTCATCCAATGTGAACTCACCTCCTCTATCCAATCTTAAGCACTTTAGACTTTTTCCTGATTACTTCTACACCAGTGCTCTAAAAGCATTGAACATACTAAATGCATCTGATTTCTCCTTAACAAAAATGTAACCCACATCATTCTTGAATAATCATCAGTAAATAGGATAAAATATCTATCTCCATTATAACTCCTTTGTCTCATAGGATCACACAAATCAATATGTACTAAATCAAGTATATTCTCTAATGAATAAGATTTTCTTTTGAAATATATACTAGTTAACTTACCAAGATGACACTCTTTATGCATCAAATTTTCTAGTTTCACAAGTTGTGGCATTCCTCTTACTACATTAGTTTTTCTTACATTCACCAAGCTATAAAATTTTATATGGAAGAACCTTCTATTCCATAACCATCTATCTTCAATCTTAGCAACCACGAACCTGTTAACTGTATTGTTCAACTAAAATAAGTTACCTCTAGTTTTCCTTCTGCATCATCTTAAAATGGAAGCACTTCCATGTTAAGAGCATTTATCCCTTCAAGTGAGTGGTCTAGGTCATGTCAAGCACCTTGAATCAGCTCTTTTCTTGATACATACTTATTCTCCTCATTCTGCTTCTATCTATCCCTGATTTTCACTCCAATCTGCATTTCCTAGCATTCTGGGTCAGGATCCTGAGGTTTTTGACCATAAGGTCAAAGTCAACATTTATGGGTCAAAGTTGACCTCAACCCTAACCTAGTCAGGATCGACCTCAACCCTGACCTGGTCAGGATCAACCTCGTCCTTGACCCCCTATCCAGATTTCAAATTTCCTTGATTTCTAGTTGTCGGGTTTCAGGGATATTTGTTTTCTCACCTCTGGGTCGGCCATTTCGGGTTTCAGAATGGTAAATCATCAAATTGTATTTAATATAGGTATATTTTCTAAAGGTTAGGACATAATTGGGATTTAATTATCCAAGGTGGCCCCTCTAGAGGACTGTGCCCTAGTTCACTATAAAAGGAGGCCTTCCTCTCTCATTTCAATCATATCTTCTTTTGCCATCAAGCAATCAAGTTTTGCAATCTCCTCTCTCAAGATCTCAAGGTGATCAAGCAAGCATCCATTCAAGAATTCAAGTCTTCTTCTCCATCCAAGTTCTCCATTAAAGATCAAGGATTCAAGCATTCAAGACATTGAAGGGATTTGGTGCAAGCATTCAAGATTCATCATTCAAAACCTAGATCTATCCATCATGATGGTGTGATCTTCCTTCAAGATCCTTTGTTCATCTTTAAGATCCATTTCATTCTTCCCTCAAGGTGGATTCCAAGAATAAAATCATGGAGGTTTGATTTACATTTATTGATGTTATGTTCAAGATTTCATATCAACATACTTGATTACATTTCAAATATAATTGCATATCTATTGAATGTCATAGCTTCATTATTAGATCTACTTCTACTACTTGCTAGCATTCTCCATTTCAATTTCAATATTAAGGTTGATTCCAAACCAGGGTTTGACCAAGGCAAACCCCCCAAACAAACAACAAAACCATTTTTCTTGCAAGTACAGGTGTGGAATTTTGGATCTGAGAGTAGATTTGGATACCCTTTTCACCTAACTTCTGAGATCTGTGAACAAAGTCAAAATCAACCTTCAAATAAAGAATGTATCCTTTGACCTTTTATGAGGGTCAAAGACTACCTGCTGTCAGAAAGAGAAAATATTTATGGGTTTTCTTCATCTTGTCATTTCTAGTCTGAAATAGGTTGTAGAACTGCCTGAAAGTACACATAGACACCAGAAATTGGCATTTTCCAGATTTGACCTATTTTTAGGTTAGTATTTCCTTTTCAATTATTTCAAATTTCAAGCATAATTCCATTATAAGGAAATATAAGGTTGTCTTCCTCTTTCATATTCTCCATAGATTGATTCGATTGTGCATTAACCTTTTGGTTGATCAATTTGGATCTCTCCTTTGGGAATTTGGATTTAGAAGTGGATCTCATCTTTCCCCCATAAATTGCATTAAATAAAGGTGATTCAATTTTTCCTCTTTTCATTTTGGTGAACCCAACATACTTACTATCCTTTCTTTTGTGGATTTAGATTCCCTATTGTGTTAGATTTGTGGTTAATCTTTTCTTGCATTAAGATTAGGTTTATTTATGCCCTTGCATTTATATTTCAAAAAACTTAAAAAAATTACAAAATTTCTTCAAAAATACAAAAACATTTACATTTCTTTATGGAATTAGATGCTCTATTGTGTTTGATTTCCTTTTGATGTTTATAAAACTTTGTTTGAATACATTGGGATATATCTAGATTTATTTTTTATCATGTTGCACAAGTTGTTTAAAATGTTTTCCAAAAATTTTGGGATTACACAACATCCTCCTCTTACCTTACTATTGCATGGCATTACACCTAGAAAAACTTCATCTATGGCATGTGATGTTGCTTTGTCCTCTTTTGAATTACCTTATAAGGATATATTAGAGAATGAAGATGACCTTAAACTATATCTCCATCATATTTCTCTTTATGGAGAGGAGTTGAAGATCGATGTTAATTCTTCTCCTAATATATGTCCTTCTTCCCCCTCTAGGGATCAAGCTTTAATGACTTATGACACTCCTATAATGTGCTTAATAGATAGGTATGATAATCCTCCTATTTGGGATGAGCCTTTGAATTTCAATGTTGATTACTCTCTTCCTCATGAAATCATTGTGGACAATCCTCCTATTTGGGATGAACCTTTGGATTTGGATGTTGATTACTCTCTTCCTCATGAAGCCATTGTGGATAATTCTACTTTTTGGGATGAACCCTTGGATAAATACATTGATTTATCCCCTCCTTTTGATGAATTTTTTATACAAGAAGATGACATTATAGATCCTTCACCTTCATTTGGGATTCCTTCTAGTGATGAGGCATTAGCGGAGAAAGATATGAATTCCCTTAATGCTCTTCCTCTTAGTGATGATCTAATGGGAAATCATGATCCTACCTCACAACATTCTTACCATAATATTCTTTATATCTATTCAAATCATTTTCCAACTGTGGTTCGAAGTGTTCCTCCAGTTGTGTCTTCCATTCATATCACTTCCTACACTTTTACTAGTGTTCCTAATCTTCCTAATCCTAATCCTATCTTTCCTAATCTGATTCCTAATTCTTCATCTTCTATTCATAATTGTTCCCACTTATGTTGAGGTTCAAACTATGTTTCATGATGTGCAAATATTCATCAAATTACTTTGTCCTTATTATCAAGTCTATAAATATAAGAGAAAACAAATTTCTCCTTTGAAATTTCTTCATAATTTTACCCCTCATTCTGATATAACATAGATCTTTTCTCCTCTAGACTAGGGGGAAAGAGGTATATCTTCTAGAATCCTTTATTTTCCTGCTTTGAGCTTAATTGGTTATTCTTTCATTTATATCGATGATTTGTATTATGATAGTTTTTCATCTATTGCTCTCTTCTATTATTCAAGATATCTTTTCTAGGACATGTGTTTTGCAAAGATATCCCTTGCCTTTCATCCTTGGGGGGCAAGGTTCTCCCTTCTCTCTCTTTGTCTAGGGAACTGCTTTCCTTAGCTTAGTGGTATTTGTTTATATTGCAATATTATTTCATCATATTGATAGATGTTTTGACTATGGATAACCTTCTTATATGAGAATTTGTTGTCCTAAGTCGTCACTTCTTCTCTATGTTGAAAATTATGTTATTTATAAACTCTCACCCTTACTTGGTGTTGGAGTTGTTTCCCTCATTCCAAAGATTCCTTTTCCTCTTGTTTGCAGGGGGCTTGATGATTGAATCTTTTTTCTCGCTTGATTTATCTTTGAAAGTTGATATTTTATCTAAAGCACTCCTCTATGATGGGGGTCTTATTGATAAGATCTCTTTCATTTGAGGATCCTTTTCCATGAGTGACATATCATTTTCATGATTATCTATACTCTTGGATGTAGGGGTCAATATCCCTTGCTAAGAATATGTTATACATTGTTGCTAAATAGGATATCTCCTTGAATTGTGAAGTAGGTATCCTCGTCCATCTTTGTTCCTACACTTGGGGGGAAAGGATGCCATTACCTTCTTTTCTATCTTTCCGAGATTCACCTCTTTCCTTGGTTAAGTAGTATTTATCTATTATGTGATATCCAATCATACATGAAAATTTTGGTTTGCATTGAGGATCTTTGTCCTTGATCACAACCTATTTCATTGTTTGACATTGGGTTTCCATGGTTGATATGTCTCTCACCTTGGAAACTGAATAGTGTGCTATCCCTCATAAGGGTTACTTTCTTTTCACTTCTTGCATGATATCTCTTTACCTTCATCCCTTCCATGGCCTCATAGGAGTTGTGACCTTCTTGGCTTGGACTAGGTGTTGTTTGTGGATATTGTCTTGATGTTGAAGGAGGCTTTATCATTGTTCTTTCTTTTCCTTAACATGTCAAAATAGTATGTTTTTTCCATATTAAGGAGGGGGGCATATATAGGGTCTCCCTTGTACTATAGTTTTTTATTTTTATATGCTAAATCTTGGAAGGTAATGCACATAAGTTGCTAAATCCTAAAAAGACATGCATCCATATGCTAAATCTTCTAATGGTAATGCACATAAGTTGCTAACTCTTGAGAAGACACGCATTTTTCAAAATTTTCAATATGCTAAATCCTCTGAAGGTAATGCACATAAGTTGCTAAATCCTGAAGGGACATGCATTTCCATTATGCTAATTCTTCCGAAGGTAATGCACATAAGTTGCTAAATCCTAAAGAGACACACATTTTTCAAATTTTTCAAAATATGCTAAATCTTGGATGGTAACACACATAAGTTGTTAAATCCTGAAAAGACATGCACCTATATGCTAAATCTTCTGAAGGTAACGCACATAAGTTGCTAAATCCTGAGGAGACATGCATTTCATATTCATAGTGATACAAGAAGGTGGATCTATGAGTATTCCAGAAGCCATCAGAAGATGCATTAAAATTGCAAGCACAATTTATGGATGAACCTATTGGGCTCTCCCTCCAAGGTGATTCATGGTAAGGTGGGCATCTTACTAGGCAAGGTAATCACTCATTTTCCCTTTCTCTCTTTTCACTTTCATGCTAGTAGGACTAGATCATGAAGCTATGTCATTTATAGTGTTGTTAATGTCTTTCTTATGTAATCATTTATGCTTTTATGATAGCTTTCCAAATATGATGTTAGTACAAGAAATGTTTCTTAGTAAGGTTTCTTATGCTAGTTGATTTGGGTTTGTTTTAGTACTAACCCCTCTTTTGTGTCCTTTTGTTTTTTGCACTCTCATGCACGTATGTTGATTTAGAATCCTTAGCCTAGGGGCTTCTATCCCTAAATAAGTGTCATTCTATCTCATTTCGAATCCACTGGGATCTCTTCTTCCTTCTCCTTTACCAAGAGTTTTCATCAAATCCATACTCTTGCTAAAGTGAGGGCTTAATGTATCGTCTTAAAATGGAAGCACTTCCATGTTAAGAGCATTCAGCCCTTCGAGTGAGTGGTCTAGGTCATGTCAAGTACCTTGAATCATCTCTTTTCTTGTATCATACTTGTTCTCCTCATTCTACTTCTATTTGTCCCTAATTTTCACTCCAATCTGTATTTCCTAGCATTCTAGGTCAAGATCCTGAGGTTTTTGACCATAAGGTTAAAGTCAACATTTATGGGTCAAATTTAACCTTAACCCTGACCTAGTCAGGATTGACCTTGTCCTTGACCCCCTATCCAGATTTCAAATTTCCTTGATTTTTGGGTGTTTGGTTTTGGGGATATTTGTTTTCCCGCCTCCGAGTTGGCCATTTCAGGTTTCGAAATGGTAAATCCTCAAATTGCATTTAATCTAGGTATATTTTCTAAATTTTAGGACCTAATTGGGATTTAATTATCCAAGGTGGCCCCTCTAGAGGATTGTGCCCTAGTTCACTATAAAAGGAGGCCTTCCTCTCTCATTTCAATCATATCTTCTTTTACCATCAAGCAATCAAGTTTTGCAATCTCCTCTCTCAAGCTCTCAAGGTGATCAAGAAAGCATCCATTCAAGCATTCAATTCTTCTTCTCCATCCAAGTTCTCCATTGAAGATCAAGGATTCAAGAATTCAAGCCATTGAAGGGATTTGGTTCAAGCATTCAAGATTCATCATTCAAAACCTAGATCTATCCATCATGATGGTGTGATCTTCCTTCAAGATCCTTTGTTCATCTTTAAGATCCATTTCATTCTTCCCTAAAGGTGGATTCCAAGCATACAATCATAGAGATTTGATTCACATTTATTGATGTTATGTTCAAGCTTTCATATCAACATACTTGATTACATTTCAAATACAATTGCATATCTATTAAATGTCATAGCTTCATTGTTAGATCTACTTCTACTACTTGCTAGCATTCTCCATTTCAATTTCAATATTAAGGTTGATTCCAAACTAGGGTTTGACCAAGGCAAAACCCCAAAAAAACAACAAAACCATTTTTCTTGCAGGTACAAGTGTGGAATTTCAGATCTAAGAGTAGATTTGGATACCCTTTTTGCTGAACTTTTGAGATCTGCGAACAAAGTTAGAATCGGCCTTCAAATAAAGAATGTAGCCTTTGACCTTTTATGAGGGTCAAAGACTACTTGATGTCAGAAAGAGAAAAGATTTTTGGGTTTTCTTCATCTCGGCATTTTTAGTCTGAAATAGGTTGCAGAATTGCCTGAAAGTACACACAAACACCAGAAATTGGCATTTTCTAGATTTGCCCTATTTTGAGGTTAGTATTTCCTTTTCAATTATTTCAAATTTCAAGCATAATTCCATTATATGGAAATATAAGGTTTTCTTCCTCTTTCATATTCTCCATAGATTGATTCGATTGTGCATTAACCTTTTGGTTGATCAATTTGGATCTCTCCTTTGGGAATTTGGATTTAGAAGTGGATCTCATATTTCCCCCATACATTACATTAAATAAGGGTGATTCAATTTTACCTCTATTCACCTTCTAGTAGCAATTTCATCACTAGAAATTCCAATGATCCTGCACATTCCTCTTTTAAACTCAAGTCAGTGTCCTTTGTCATTAAACTGATCCATTCTCAACAAGTTGTGTTAGACCTTCAACATACTAGACATCATCTGCATTATTTTTAACATTGAAGGAAATAGTACCTTTACCTTTCACTAAGTAGGGTGAATTGTTTCCAAACCTCACAACACCACCATCAAATTTTTTGACTTTAATAAACTTACTTTTATCATTGGTAATGTGATGCAAGAACCCATTGTCTATGATCCATTCATCATTCTATCTAATATGTGAAACAAGTTCTTTTTCACCCTTTTTATCTCCTGCAACATGATCTTCCTTTATAGAAACAAAAACAAATTTATCTTCATCATTGTCATCATATTCCTCATCATTTACACCTTCATTCATCACCATATAACATTGTTTCTTTGGCTTTCCTTTGTACTTGTATTTTTCCTTATTCTTGTGGCATTCGCATTAGGGTTCCTAGAAGCAATGTGACCAATCTTGTTACAAGAAAATATTTTAAGCTTAATTTTCCTTTGTACTTACCAGTTCCTCTAGGTAACCTCCTAACTATGAATGCTTCAATTTCTCCTTGTCTTTTCTCTTCCTCCAAAAGAGTATCTACATCCTTGGTGAAAATAGATAAGCTATCAGATTTAGTCATCAACTCTTTACCTTTTCTTATAGGGACACTTACCATAGAAGCCTTGAAAGAAGTTTTGACCTTTATAATATTATTATTATAATTATTGAGCTCAAAAGCAGTAAGCTTTCTAATTAATCCATCAATAGTCACTTTATCAAATGTTCTATGCTCATTAATTGTAGACACTCTAATAGCATAAGAAAGTAACAAGGTTCTTATGATCTTACTTACCACAACTTCTTCTTCCACAGTACCACCTACACCTCTAATTACAGCAACAACATCTTTGAGTATTGCACCATATTGAGTGATGTTCTCTCCTTCTACGATTTTCATGTCATCATATTTTCCTCTAATATTTTCTTCTCTTTGCTTTTGAAAATGTTTGTCATCTCCATATAATTTTTCAAGTTTCTTCCAAACATCATAAGTTGTCAGTCCTTTTACATTAATATGTTAAGCATCAGAAAGGGTACTTACTATGGCTTCATGTCCTTGTGTTTTCTCTTGCTTCTCCTTTAACTAATTTGTAGTTAAGGTTCCCTAAGGCATAGTTTACTAAGTTTCAACATGTCTTTAATATTGATCACTCATACCTCTTATGTATAACTCCATTATATCTTCCCATACTAGGTAGTTATCTTTTTTAGCTTGAGAGCCTCATTTCTAAATAGCTTGTCAATCAAATCTTTACCTCAAGTGGTTACACTTATCACCAAGAGGACCTAGGCTCTAATACCAATTGTTAGAATAATCAGACCCTAAGATTACAAAGAGGGGGGGTGAATTAGTAATCTACTAATAAAAACAAATGTGATCTGATAAAACTTATCCTTCAAATCCTTACCACATGCATGCAATAAGTAACCTTTACTTGTGATAAACCATAGACCAATAAATAAGTATCCACACAAATTCAACACATAACACTAGTATTTTTATTGTGGAAACACAACTTGGGAAAAACCATGGTGGGGATAACATCCACTAATAAAAATGCACTCTTCTAGAGCACATCTAGTTAAGAGATAATGTTAGGAATGGGAACACTGCGAGGGGGGGATGAATCAGTGTTCACTAAACTTTACTTTTCACTTTAATCTTTATACTGAACTTTAAATGCTTAAGTACTAAATTAAACATTCACATAAACATGAAACATTAAATAAACACTTGACACCAATATGATTACAGGGAAACCCAAATAGGTAAAAACCCCAGTGGGAACTGACACCCACTAATATTTTGCACTAGTGTTTTGTGATCCTTGTTAGAAGATCCTTTACCCTGTTAGGAGTAGCTTTACAATGCTTTAAGTATAATAGACCTTTTTAAGGGTTGGACCCTGTTAGGAGTCTTTTACAATGATCCCTATTAGGGGAGTGGACTCACTATCCTAGAGCTCACTACTCAAATGGTGAAGGCTATAGCCTTCTGATATCAGATACACACTATATCTGCCAGGTGAACTATTACTATGACACTACTTGTCAAATTAGTTCCTTTGGTGTGCTAATGCTTTGACCTCTAGAAAAGCTCTTATACATCTTATTTTTTCTTCACATACCTCTACTCTTCTTATCACAACTCTCTTTCAACTTCCATACCGAATACAATGGGCGCACCTTATATTTATGCACTCATACAAAATACACAATTAGGTCAGCCCTATAACTAATTACAAAGAATGCTTCCAAATGAATTGGCTTAAGTGTGCTTACAATTATACATATAAACATGTCAAAAACCTAAATACAATAGGTGCATAGCCTTAACAATATTACATTACAATCGCAAACCAAAATAGTGACTGTTAGCTCCATGCTCTATTCTCTACTGGCACACACTGGCTATGCAACTTCAACTGACTATAACTTTCACATCTTTGCATATCTTCTTATGCACTCATAGAATAAGCATAAGTATAGTCTAACAAACTTAACTTCCAGGGCACATACCATAATTAATATGTACACACATGCACTGATGCTCTGAACTACAGGAACTCTATACACTATCCAGTCTTCAACACTTAACCAAATTTTGATCTTTACATCAAGTGTGCTGACTCCAAACTACTATATGACTTTGTTTCCATAATGATAACACTATATCTAGTCATATACCTCAATATAGATAACTTGCCAACAATCTCCCCCTTTTTCATTGATGGAAACAAAGGAATATGGCCAAGTTGCTAACTGTCCCTTAACACAAAAACTTGTGTCTTCTATGCATTCTTTATACATAACCTTATATCTCATCTTATATCTCCCTATACATATATATACTCCATATTCTATACACAACTCCCCCTTTGATATTAATGACAAAGGTGTGCCAAAAAATTGTATCTGCACATACATACTTAGGGAAAACATCCGGATATGCTATCTTGAGATTCTGGATCTCCTTCTTCCAAAAAGTTATCAATGAGTTAACTATCTAGAGATGGGCGCATAAAGCATATTGAAGCTTCTCCATTTTCTTCAAATCTATGCTTGAACCTTGATCATAGTTTATCATGGTGGCATCAATCTCCTTTATGTTCTGATTGAGAATGTCTAGTGAGGGCGCAAGAGCATTCCTTAATTGAGTCTGTCTAGACCTTATCTTTACCATCTCTTTCTCCACCTTCTCAATTTTGTCCATCTGACCTTGGTAGATATTGTTGCACATGTTTACATCAATGGATATATCTGTCACTAAACTCTTCACCTTCTCAATCATAGCTTCTGCTTCTCTTATTTCCTTGAAATGGGCATCAGTAAGCTTATCCTGATCCATGTAGTCTATAATGAATTTCCTTCCTTGAATAGAAAATTCTTTTATGGATGCTTGTCCTATCTTGAGTCAATTCAAATCTAGAGAAAGGCTATTCATCAACTCATTCAGTCTCCTCTCTAGGTACTTCTCTTCTGCAATCTTGGATGCAGAATCTTCAAGGCTTTTAAAATTACTTTTGAACTATGAGATGACTATACTCACATCATCAACTAAGTGTACCTTATTCACTTTCATGTCTACAAGCAACAAACTGTTTAGTATGTTCACTGATTCCACAAGGAGAGGATTTCTCATTACTTATTGCTCCTTTGCCTTCTCCATAGCTAGGACACTGAACTTAATCAGGTCATCTTCTTTCCAGGAGTCTGAATTGCTTGTGTCAGGTGTCAAACTTGACAACAATGCTGAGGAAGGAGTGATGGGAGTGGTATCCATCACTTCTTGTTTCACTAAGATCAGTCCAACAGAAGATTCATTTTTATGTTTACTTTCTTTTTCCCCTTCTCCTTCTTTCTTTTCTACTTCTTTCTCATCTGATATATCTTCAATAAGCACTTCTTCTTGATGAGTGGGAGGAGTGTTGCTGCATAATATCTTAGCTTCTTGTGTGCTCACAAAAGCTTCCTCAAACTTGTCTAATTTTGTGCCAGTGGCCTCCATGGCTATCTCCACATTATCAATGATAATGGTGCTTTCCTTGAGTGCTTCTAACATGGGCATAGATTTATCCAACTCTTTTTTTATTTCCACTGTAGGCACTAAATCCTGAGGACCTGTAGACTGTACATTAATGGTTTCTTCTTCTTTGTCTTTCTTACTAGGTGCTTGAGAGATGGGTGAAAACTTAGGTTCCATGTGCTTCTCTAAGAGTACCTTCTCAAAAGTCTTCTCTATTTCCTAAGTAATCAGCTCATAGTATTTTTTCATGAGGTGAAGTGTCCTCATCTTTGTTCTTAAGTGCGGCTTCACTAGATTTAGTAACAATGACCTTTCTTCAATAGAGCATACTGGAAGAGTGGAATCAAGAATTTGTTCCCTTATTTTGAGATCTTCTTTAGTGGCTTGTCTTTTTAAGGTGTCCATTATTTCCCATACCTTATCTAGAGTTTCTATTTTCAATTCAAGAATTATCTTCTTGAACTTTATCATATGTTTGACACTCATATCATGTATCTCTGATTTGTCAATCTCACTGTAAGTTTCATAAAACTTCCCCACCTGATCAATTCTTCCCTCATCAACAATTCTAGTGCTCAATACTTTAAGGCTAGGTCTGAATCCTACCTTAGGAGGTGCTTGACTAGTTTTCTTGCTCCTTAATGCTCACGAGGATGGATGACTAGTTTTGGTTACTTTATTCCTTTTGATTATAGGCTTATACTCTGGAGGAGCATTAGAATCACTGGTTTCTTTGGGCACAGAAGGAGTGTCATCAGTCATATCCTTCTGACTATCATCTTTTTCAATTTTTATTTTCTTCATCTTAGGATCTTCTTTTTCTTTTTCTGCTGCTGCGCTCTTCAATTCCAAAGCAATCTTCTCTTCCCTTGCCTTGTCAAGGTCTGCTTGAGACACACCATGTATTCTTAATATTTTTGATGTGATTTTAGAGGCTTTCCTTTTGGTTGTTTTGTTGTTCAGTTTAGCATCAACTTCCCTTGTCTTTTCCTCATAAGTTCCCCACCTAGGTTCATTGGGATCTTTGGGGGCTAATAGAAGTACCTATGCATAAGCTTCAAGGACTTTTTCCTCTACTTCATAACCAAGTGGATGAATCCACTTAGTTCTAGGCTCAACAACTTCCATACAAGTAATATCAATTTCAACCATAAAGCATATTGTATCCTTATACTTTTCCACAATGTTCTCTGGAATTTTGTATCTCATCTGCATCTTAACCCTAAAGGTCTTCAATTCCAATGTTACATAGTCTCTCAATGTACTTTCAATAGATGCTTTGAGGGATATATGTGGCATGGTTGGAATAGACTTGTCCAAATACATATCTAAAACTTTTCCAACTATATGAAGGTACATATAGATGATTAGGGACTCAAACCTAAATATCTTTATCGTGTCATGTTTGATAGCCTTGATGTTATCAATCAAATATGCGTGCAAAATCTCACACAAGTTGAACTCACCATCTTCCTTTACAAGTCTTATGGTTGCTAGAGTAGTGCCTACAAACACACTATTCACCCTACTGGTGTGATGAAACCTGTAACCCAGTATCATTGACTTCAATTTGATGTCTTCTTGTTCAGTAGGCTCTATAGTCATGTCGTGCCTATCACTCCTTGACTTACATGTTTTCTCAACTATCTTCTTGACATCCTTGCCCATAGGAAGGATGGCGCCTGTCCTAGAAAGGCCTATCATCTCATGAATTAAGTCACCTATGATTCTTACCGGTACATCACCAATCCAAAATAGATCATCATGAATTCTTCTCAATAAGATCTTTATCCATTCTGTCTCATAGAATTCATATGCCATAGCATACTCAACATTAGGGTGATCATTCCATTTAGCATATTCATCCATGAATATCTTGTTAGGTTTCAACATGGTATCCATGTGCACCCTAAGCCTATCCAATCCAATTAGTTCCTTCTTACAATAAATGTGAGCCCTAATGTCTTCCACATGCATGATGCCCATAGGCGTGTGGGAGAAAGCTCCCTCTAAATTATCTAGGGTTGATTTAAAAGGGTGCCTCTTGAAAACATATCTTTTCTTCTTAGTGACATCATAAAAAATGGGAGTGGCCATGACTTACTTGATAAACGCTTTCCAACTAATCTTTGAGATAATCTGATGACTTCCAAATCGGTGCAATGGGCTAGTGTTTTTCCAACCGACCAATGCACTACAAACACTGATAGTTCAATCTCCAAATCTTCACAACAACTTCCAAGGCTCTTTCTACTTTTTATCTCTCTAAATTTGAATGCAATGAGCAATCAAATAACTTTCTATGTACTTAAAAGTGAAAATTTCACCATTAATACAAGTCGCGTAAACTAGGCTATCACTTCAAAATTTGTAACTCAAGTTCTACTAACATTCAGCATGTGTGCTCTTGCACAAAGGTTCCTATACACTCCAAAAGCTTAATTCCAAAGGCGCATACTCTGAGGATGAGTATACCAGCCATGCAGGGGTCTACAGCTAAATTAGCTCCCCTTATGACCCTAAGGGCCATTTATCTAGATGTAGATGGTGCATCCACTATGGATGCATCCAATACATTCTCATCAGTCATGTCCTTTTTCTTTGACCAAATCATGCTTGCATCATCTGAGGCTTTAACAAAATTAACTTCTCCTATGGGATCCAAAACTAGTTCTTCATCCTTTTTAGGGCTTCCCTGACCTTGCATCCTTGATCTACAAAACCTTGAGATATGTCCATCCTTGTTACAAGAGTAACAAATGACTAGAGGTCTTATATTCCTTGGCGCATTGACATGAGTCATCATTCTGCACTATTTTTCTATGTGACCATTATAGTTACATATCTAGCATGTAACATTCTAAGAACTTACATTTGTCTGATTTTGATTTCTCTGATCTTGCTAAATCCTATTCTTCTTGCTAGTCTTGCAATTCATAGCTTTATGACCAAATCTATTTCATGAATAATAGTAGCCATTAAAAGGTCTTACCTCTATATAGTTCCTTGCAATGTTTCCATGCTTGTTACATGCAAAACAAGTGCATTCTACTTGCTTGCACTCATTCTTAGGTGGTCCACCTATTTACTTGGTGGTCTGCACCTCCTTGGAGATTTGTGACATGGCTTAACCACCTCCTGTGGATCGGGTTAAATCTAGCATTTGTATTGGGCATTGACAGTTTGAGCTTTTGGTGCAACAGCAAATGATTCCAACAATTGGTATCAGAGCCTTGGGTCATGGGTTCAAGTCTCCCTTCAGTGGGTGCTAAAGGCTCAGTTGGTGCTAAGGGGGAGATTATTGATTTGGTGGTTAGCACCTCCTTGGAGATTCATGACATGGCTTAACCACCTCATGTGGATCAGGTTAAATCTAGCATTTGTATTGGGCATTGACAGTTTGAGCTTTTGGTGCAATGGCAAATGATTCCAACACCACTATTATCTTTGGTTTGATCTTCAATCTTTTCAGCATCAATAGATTCCTTTTGTGAATCCTTTCTTGCTTGCATATTGTCAATCTAATTGTGTGCTTCATTTTATCCAATATAGCTAGTGTCTCATTTGGCTCTTCTTGCATACAACTGAGATTCTACCAAATTAGCACTGGTGTGTAATTTGTCCATATGATCCTTTTCCTTTTTTAATTCAGATTCCAAGCTTTCTTTGATATTCCTTAACTCCAAGACTTCCAAGTTAGCTTCCCTTAGTTCTTCATTGAGTTGAAGATTCTCCTTGACTTTTTCATTATAGACATCTTGATTATTCATCATTTTGTCATCAAATTCTTCAAGCTGATTTAATAAGGATGCATTTTCTTCACTTAACTTCTTGACCTTTTCTTCAAGTTCACTATTAGACCAACCGTTATCATCCAACCAGCAGTCACTATGGGGTTGATAGGATAACAATGTTCATTCTATGAATGATACATAATAAGACTTTCTTAGTCCACTCGGTTAAGATATTTGACTATATACAATGGTTAAATATGTAACAGTAGGTGATCTATTTTAATACAACTTCAATTGCAAATATACAAATCAATGTTCAGCTCATACAAGTCTTTCTGATCAATGTAACATTTCTAATTCAACAATGTATCAACTTACTGTTTGTTAGTAATCACTCTTTGTCACTCGGTAATGTTCTGCAATAGGGTTCTCCTTAACCAGTATGATCAGAATGCATAAAAACTTGTTCACGTGATGATTTTGCAGTTTCCTTTTCTTCTGGCATCACACTCACTTGTGAAATCTCTAGTCTCTTATATAGACATGTAAACCATTTTCTTCTACTCCATCATATTTTTCCACTTAATCATCTTCATTGATTTTGCCTCTTAAACATACCTTGGCACTTGTGTCAATAACATGTTTGATTCTCATCCTTTAGATCTTTCCTAAATTTTTTTAGTTGTCGATCTGTGTAACAAACATTATCTATTACCTCAAAATCATACACTTTCCAGCTCATCAATCTTATTGGCTAAACTAACCATTTAGTTCATTATGTTCTTCTCAGTTAACAAAGAAATGTGTCGATGAACACAAGCTTGGTTTACACTATGCTCGGTATACACTACACTTCATCGGTGTATACTGAAATGCTTCATCAACCAACAATACTATTTTGTGTCTTTCAGCTCTTTTCCTCATCATAGATTAATGAAACATGATCAAGTCAATATCATAAGGTCATAAACTCATTGACAAGTTACTCAATGTATTCTTTAGCCTCATCTGTCATATCCATCTTCCTCATGTAGATATTTCTTTTCTTCATCTCTTTCACTCCTTTTCCAAAGATGTTTCAGTATAGTAACTTACAAGATAAGTGTTGTCAAACTACTTGACATCAATGACAACATATTACTGATTTAATCATATTACATATCTAATCAATTAGCTCAGTGATCTCAAATCATAGTTTCTTCAATCAGGTTTTAAATCAATTGTAGTTCATCAATCTCTCCCTTTGGCATTGATGGCAACTCAAGAAATATGAAATATACCATACACATACCAAACATGTATTCTACAACTCTGTGAGCAAAATGTTGTACAAGCTCTCCCTAGCTTAATATGTTTAATCACTACATTACTCAACAACATTACAAATGCAACTTTTCCATTCTGCAAATATGATCTTATCTACTCTCAGATTCCTTCTTCTATTCTCAGTAATTGATCTTTAGTGCTCTCCCTTTCTTCAATTTGTCTCTCCCTCAGATAGTTCTCATCAGTGCATATTGTTTCATATTGTTTATCTCTCCCTTTAACAATAATGCCAAAGAAACAAAATAAACAAATAGCTCTTCAGTAGCCAAGTAACTCTTTGTTGTCTGGTGCATACTTTGTATCTCTGTATACTGATATGCCAATCTATTCCAGTACTTTTCACAACCTTAGACATGATCCAAAGTGTGAACTATGCTACATCAACATGAATGATCTTATAATAAGATTAGGCTGATGCAACATCTAGATCACCTTAGTGACCGGTAGATAGGGGACGAACCCCTAGTCTAGTCCTCAAGTATTCAAATGTATCCTTTGGTAGAGCTTTTTTAAATATATCTGCAAGTTGTTCTTTTGATGTAACAAACTCTAGCTTAACTTGCTTCTCCTGTACTTGTTCTCTTAAGTAGTGATACTTAATTGATATATGCTTTGTCTTAGAGTGCATCATTGGATTCTTTGAAATGCTAATTGCACTGGTGTTATCACAGTATATAATCACTAGCTCAGTGATTATCTCATTCATACCTTCCAAAACTTGCTTAATATATGCAATATTTGAATATTTTGTAGCAGCAGAAACATACTCTGCTTTAGCTGTAGACTGAGAAACGCAAGCCTACTTCTTACTTATCCATGTAACAATTCTTTCACCAAAGAAAAATGCTCCTCCGGTGGTACTTTTTCTGTCATCCACATTTCCAGCCCAATCAGCATTGGTATAGACTCTGAGTTCAAACTTGCCTTCCTTAGAATACCATAATCCATAATACTATGTTTTCTTTAGGTATCTTAAGATTCTTTTAGTAGCAATCATGTGTGATTCTCTAGGATTAGTAGAAAATCTAGCAACTATTCCCACAACATGTGCTATGTCTAGTCTACTATGTACTACATACATTAACTTACCAATCATTGATCAATACAGTGTCTGGTTTACCTCTATAGTTTCATCTTCCTTAGTTAGTTTACATCTAGTAGCCATCGGTGTTCCCATAGGTTTAGCATCTTCCATGCCAAATGTTTTTAATACTTCCTTTATGTATTTAGATTGTGTGATGAATATCCCATCACTCTGTTGAATCACTTGTAGTCCTAGAAAGAACTTAATCTCTCTGAACATAGACATTTCAAATTCATTCCTCATTTCATCAACAAAGGCTTTACAGATTTGATCTTGACCTCCAAATATAATATCATCCACAAATATCTCAGCAATAAGAATAGTGTCATCGGTATCTTATTTCATATACAAATTATTGTTCTTGCTTGTTCTTACAAATCCTATACTTAACAAATAAGTATGCAGCCTCTCATACCAGGCTCTTGGTGCTTGCTTCAAACCATATAAAGCTTTATGTAATCTACATACCATGTCTTTCTTTTCTGGATCAATGAACCCTTCAGGTTGTTCTATGTAGACTTCTTCTTCAAGTATTCCATTCAAAAATGTTGACTTGACATCCATTTGATTAACTTTGAATTTCTTGTGTGTAGCATATGCAAGTACCATTCTGACTCCTTCCAATTCACCATAATAAATTCCTTCCTCCTGTGCATATCCTTTGCATACCAATCTAGCTTTATTTCTTGTTACTTCTCCATTCTCATTATGTTTATTCCTGAATATCCGCTTAGTACCGATAACATTCTTATCTTTAGGTCAGGGTACTAAGGTCTAGGTTTTGTTCTTCTCTATTTTTTATATTTCCTCTTTCATTTCATTAACCCATTCATCATTTTGTAATGCAACTCTTACATTTTTTGGTTCATAATCACAAACTAGACATGTACCTTGTCTTGCTTTGCTCCTTGTTTGCATGGCAGCTTGTTTGTCTCCAATAATTTGTGTCTCAGGATGATGTCTTTTGACAAAACTCGCTAGTATCCTATTTCTTCTTTCTTTTTCATCTTGTGCAAGTTCATTTTCTTTCTCAATAGGGCCATCATGTTCATCAGTTTCTCTTTCCTGTTGTTCCGTATTATTTTCCTGCTGACCAGTTATCATAGGATATGGCTTTGGTAGATACTTTGGTTGTTCAATGTAAGTGAATCTACCATAGTCTTTTGGTTCCTTTATACTTTCCTCTATGTTTTTTTCATCAAAATCATCAACTCAGACATTAGTTCTTTCAATCATTTTATTAGTAGCTTTGCTTTTACTAGAATATCCTAGAAATATCCCTTCATTGCCTTTTGAGTCAAATTTACCATTTCTCTCATCTTTCAAAATAAAACATTTTCTTCCAAAAATTCTAAAGTAACTTAGAGTAGGTTTGTGTCCAAACCACAACTCATAGGGTGTCTTGTTGGTCTCCTTCTTCAGTTGAACTCGGTTAAGAACATAAACAATTGTACTAATAGCTTGCCTCTAGTATGTCTAAGCAACATTATTTTGCAGCATATTATTTTGCAGCATCAGTGTCCTAGCATAGTCAACTATTGACCTATTCCTTCTTTCAGCAATGCCATTTTGTTAAGGTGTCCTTGGTGCAGAGACCTGTCTTTTAATACCATGCTCATTATAGAAATTAGTAAATTCATTAGAGATAAATTCACCTCCTCTATCAGATCTTAGGCATTTCAATTCCTTACCAGTATATTTTTCTACCTTAGCTTTATACCACTTGAACATCTTAAATGCTTCAAATTTTTCTTTTAAGAACATAATAGTCATCAATCTAGTATAGTCATCAACAAAAAGAATAAAGTATTTATCACCATAATAACTCTAAGTTCTCATAGGATGACATAGGTCGGTATGAACCAACTCAAGTATCTTCTTTTTTGAGTAGTCCTTACTTTTGAAACTAGATTTAGTCATTTTCCCTTTCTGACATTCATGACACATAACATGATCTGATTTTGACAAGTTAGGCAAACCTCTAACTCTTTTCCTTTTACTGATCTGAATCATGTTATCAAAATTCACATGGCATAACCTTTTATGCCACAACCAAGCATCTTCATTTTCCATCATCAATCAAGAAGACTCATCAATATCAAGATAAAATAGATTACCTCATGATTGTGCTCCAGTTCCAACTAGTCTTCCTCCATCATCAAATATTTTAACTTTCTTGCTCTCAAAAGCAACTCGGTGACCTAAATTATTCAGTTGTTCCACACTTAACAAGTTATAGTTCATTCCATCTACCCAATAAGCATTATCACATTTTATCATATCATTTATCATCAAGGATCCTTTACCTCTTACCATACAAGGTGTGTCATTACCCATCTTAACTTATCCTCCATTGTATTCTTCAAGTAGATCAAATTTCTCCTCATCACCAGTCATGTGATGTGTATAGCCACTGTCTATGATCCATGTATTGCTTTTTTTAACTTTAGAGATTAGTGTTGTTTCTTCATTTTTTTCTTCTTCTTCCTCTGAGTCATCTTTCATAGCAACAAATACAACTTCTACATCATCATCAGAATCAGATTCAGATTCATTATATTCGGCTATGAAACATACCTTTTTCCCTTTGTCATTGTTGTCTCAGTTATCTCTGTTGTGTCGGTAGCCTCTATTGAATCTTCTCCCATAGCTTCCTTCAGATTGGTCTTTGGATTTTTCATCATCTTTCTTATGTGGACATCTAGCAGTGATGTGGCCAACCTCTTTATAGTTAAAGCATGCCAAATGTAGCTTACCTCTATACCTTCCTTTACCTTTGGGCAATCTTCTGGCCATAAGAGCTTCAAGTTCATCAAGCTCATCATCATTATTACTGTCACTATCATCATTTTAATTATTCCTACTAGACTTACTAATCTTTAGAGAAGACATGAAAGTGGATTTCATGGACAGAACAACACTATTATCAAATTTATTTAACTCAAAAGTTGTGAGCTTACCAATCAGATTGTCAAGTGTAAGTACATTACCAGATGCAGACCTTATCTCATGAATAGTAGATATTCTGATTGCGTAAACTAGCAATAAGGTTTTGAGTACTTTGATTACAATTTTTTCTTCACTAATGACAGCATTAGATGATCTAATAGCATTTTGGTGTATGATAAGCTCCAAGGCTTGTTTACACACCCTCCAAGAGACTTCACTTGCCTCCTAGTATCCTATTCCTCTATAGGATCTTCCAATAGGCTTAGATAATTAACTAAGACCTATTCAAACTCTTCTATAAGATTCAATCCCTAAAAACTTCACCTTGAATGATCAACACCCTAGTTTTGATTCACTTCTCCACACTCACTTAGAAGGCTCTAAGTGTCAAATCTCCATAAACATGCTCCAACATTGTAGGGGTCTTCTCCTTCATGAAAAAATCCTTATTCTTTCCCTTTTGATCCATTTTGAAATGGTCTTCAATCATCTTCTAACTGGATTCCATGAATCATCATGAATTGACCTTAAAAATAGGCCTATTCTAGTAGCCCTTACCAGTCACCTTTTGTTGTTTCTTGCAAAACTTTTCCAAACAACTTGAAAAAATAAGACTTGTTTCAGATACCCTTTTGGAATTTTTCAAATATTCACAAATTTTCTGGGTATGACAGTGACGTATAGGGGGTTCCTACAAACAAGGACAAGACGCCTAATAGGCCTAATTTCTAAGACTGGACTATTGTTTTGATAGTAAACTTGCTCAAACAAAATCCTAAATGATTGGTATGGATTATATCTTCACAAAATGGTTAGATATGATGTTTACCTTCATGAAAAATTCTTGGAGAAGTATGGAACTATACAACCATGCAACGTTTCTTCACTCTTTTCACCTCTAGACCTCTAACCGAGCTGCACAAACTCGCCTAGGGCCTAACATATAAAATAGTTTTTCATGATTTCATGAATCCTAACTCCTAAAAATATGTACAAAAATGACTCCTCTACCATTTCCATCTATCATGAATTATTATCCATGGTTAGATTTCATGGAGGAGCCATGACTCTTTAAACTACTCAAAACAAGCTGAAAATAGACTCCCTGAACTAAAACACCCAAAACTAGTACTTAGATGAACTCAAAATGACCTTCTATTCGAATTAAAAAGTTGATAAACAACATATAGAACACTAATCCAGAATTATATTTAGTCTTTCATTCCATTAAGTATGACTGTCAACACAAAATAGCAGAAAATTCACTGTAAAATGCTTGCAAAGCTCTCTTAACTTTCTCTAAAACTATTACAATGCATAATGAAACTTGGTTTTTGAGTCTTAGGTATCATTAGATTCCATTTCCTTAATTTTAGGGCCTATTGGACATAACATAACCATCCTATAACTTAGGGAATCCAAAGATACCCGAATGGCATGCACTCTTTTGCAATAATTGCAAAATTGAAGACAACTTCTTCTCAACACTTGGCAACTTTGTCATGTGCCTCAATCCTATATTATAGGACTCATAACCTCCTATTTTTTGAGGATCCAAGGCCATTTATGACCTTATGGCATCTTTACATTAACAATTATGTGTTTAGAACACATTAAAGACTCTCACCTAAGCTAAGCTTCTAACTTAAGAAATTAAATAAACAACTAACAAAGGCTATTATTGTGACCTTAGTCCTAATGACTAACTCACCTAGCCAACATATAAATAGACCTTCTAAGGTCCTAAGAAAAATTAAACTAAGCTCTTGACTTGGCTAGAGTCAAGTACAAGCCAAAATTAACTATCTAATGGAGGTTAGCCTAGGTGCTCCGGCACCATCCTCCCCAAAATAAGAAATTCAATCCACTCTTGGATTGATGAGGCTAGGATCAATTCAAAACCTTTTGAACTCTGATTCCTTTACCCAAATGGCATCAGAAACATTCTTCCCATACCTCTGAATGAGGTGCTCTTTATACTCTTTATGTCTAGTCTTCATGTAGGTCCTAGTGTCTAGTACACTGTCTATTCTTGTACCTGCAGCAATAGGAAGATGTAAGTCTTCCACATCTTTGATCACCTCATGGATGGTCTAATCATTGTCTTGTTGTGGTCCCTTGTAATGGACAAGGTCTACAATATTAAAGATATTAGACAATCCACTATCCTCTAGTAGGTCTATCTTGAAGGCATTGTCACCATACTTCTCCAATATAGGACAGGGTCCTATCCTCCTCATTTTCAGCTTATGAGGTACTCCTTTGGTCAATCTAGATTTTTTTAAGTGTACCATAACTAGATCACCAATTTTGAACTCCACTTTCCTTCTACTTTCATCCACCTTCACTTTTTGCTTGTTAGTGTTGTCCACTAGTGTCTTCCTTACTGTTTCATGAACTTCTTGCATAGAAAATGCAAAGTCATCAGCATATGCACTTGCCTTGACTCCATCTTTCAAATCCATTAATTCATAGACACCTCTAGGATGTAGGCCATAGACAATTTCAAATGGACTCTTCCTGGTTGATCTATTTATGGTGTCATTATAGACATATTCAGCTTGCCCAATCAACTAATCCCATTGCTGACCATACTCCTCAATTAGACATCTTAGAAGGTTTCCAAGGCTCCTATTAACAACCTCAATTTGACCATCAGTTTGGGGATGGTAGGCTAACCCAAAAGAGAAGTTAGTGCCCAATCTTTTCCAAAGAGTCTTCCAAAAATGACTCATAAATTTTGTGTCTTTGTCTAATACAATTCTAATAGGTAGTCCATGTATTCTCACTATCTCTTTGAAGAATAGAGATGCTATTTGACTTTCATCATTTGTAGTCTTGCATGGCACAAAGTGAGCCATCTTACTAAACCTATCAACAACAACATAAACATTGTCCATTCCTTGTCTTGTCTTGGGTAGCCCAAATACAAAATCCATGCTTAAGCATTCCCATGGCCTAGTAGGAATTGGTAGAGGTTGGTAAAGACCAGCATTTGTTGAAGTGCCCTTGGCCTTTTGACATACTACACAACTCTCCACATACTTCCTAACATCTAGATTCATCCTTGGCCAATAGTAGAACCTTGAAACAAGGTTTTGAGTCTTAGTGATCCCAAAGTGACCACTCAAAGCACCATTATGCTTTTCTCGAATCAAATTCTCTCTAATGGAGCCTCTAGGAACACACAATTGATTCCCTTTGAACAAGAGATCACTTTGCAAAGTATAATCAGCATATTTACTATGAAAATGATTCTTGTATTCAGCACATACCTTGTAGATGTCAACAAAGTCCTCATCATCTGCATATAGATCCTTGAAATGATCTATCCCTGTGCTTTTCAACTAAATTTCTTGGAGTGTGAGGGCTCTTCTTGACAATGCATCAGACACCTTGTTTAGTACACCCTTCTTGTGCTTGATATTGAAGGTGTAGGCTTGTAAGTACTCAACCCACTTCATGTGCTTGTGACTCAACTTCTCTTATGAATTTAGGAAGCTAAGTGCTTGATTGTCTAAATACACAATGAACTCCTTGGGAAGCAAGTAGTGCCTCCACTTTCTTAGAGCTTGGACCAATGCATACATCTCTAAGTCATATGAGGAGTACTTCCTCTTAGCCTCACTTAACTTCTCAGAATGGAAAGCCACTGGTCTGCCCTCTTGGCTTAGAACAGCCCCAATTGCTACATTGGTAGCATCACATTCAATGGTGAATAGCTTCTCAAAGCTTGGCAGCACCAAAAAAGGTTGGGTAGCTATCCTTTCCTTCAACAACTTAAAGCTCTTGTTAGCATCTTCATTCCACACAAACTTGGTTTCCATTCCTCCTTTGATAGTATCTAACATAGGGGAAAAAATTGCACTAAATTGTCTTATGAACTACATATAGTATTGTGCAAGTCCATGAAAACTCCTTACCTCAGTTTCTAACCTTGGAGTAGGCCAATTCATGATATCCTCCACCTTGCTCTTATCCATTTTCAGATTGCCATGTGATAAGACAAACCCAAGGTACACTAATTCTGATTTGATGAACTCACACTTCTCCAAGTTGATCATCAACTTCTCCTCATGTAGATTCTTGAAGACAATATCAAGATGTTTCAAATGCTCACTCTTTGTCTTGCTAAAAATTAGTATATCATCTAGATATAAAACTACAAACTTGCCTATGTAGTCCTTGAGTACTTAATTCATGAACCTTATGAATGTAGAGGGGGCATTTGACAATCCAAATGGAATGACAAGCCATTCATATAGCCCTTCATTAGTCTTGAAGTCTATCTTCCACTCATCTCCTTCATGGATTCTTATTTGGTGATAGCCACTCTTCAAGTCTATCTTGCTATAGTACCTTGCTTCACCTAAATAGTCCATTAAGTCTTCAATCCTAGGGATATGGAACCTATACCTTATGGTTATCCTATTGACAACTCTTGAGTTAGTACATAGCCTCCAAGTTCCTCCCTTATTAGGTGCAAGTATGATGGGTACAACACATGGACTAATACTCTTTCTTATTAGGCCTTGGTCTAAGAGCTCTTGTATTTGCCTTGCTATTTCCTCATTTTGTTGAGGGGTCATCTTATAGGCTTCTTTTTTGGGTATGGTAGCTCTTGGGATAAGGTCTATCCTATGACTTATGGCTCTTTGAGGGGGTAAGGCTAAAGGTTGACCATCACTTACAATGCCTTGGTAAGTTTGCAACATACCTTGAATCTCCTTTGGTAATTCAGTCTTCTTAGTCACCTTGTCTTCACCTCCTTCTCTTGGTTTCAACACTAATACATACCCTATGCCTTCACTCTCTTCCATGGTTTTTAGAAACTCTTTTTCACCTACCATAAGAACATTTGGACTTGCTATCTTTACTTCAGCATCCTCCAACAATGACTAAATTTTGAAGGTTGTATTATCCTTCTTGAAAGAATAGGAATTCTTTCCTCCATCATGTATGGATTGGTGGTCAAATCTCCAAGGTCTACCTAGGAGAAAATGGCATGCATCCATAGGCAACACATCACATAAAACTTTGTCTTTGTACCTTCGAATGGAGAACTCCACCCATGCTTACTCATTCACTAACACATGTTGACCCTTATTGAGCCAAGTGACCTTGTAAGGATTTGTATGGGATATCCTTTTCAATTTGAGCTTTTTGTCTGCTTCCTCTGACATTGTTATTAGTAGAGCTTGAATCAATGATGACCCTACATACTTTTCCCATTATCTTGCATTTGATTCTAAACAAAGATCTCATTTGGCTTGGCTCCTCCTTCACCGGTTCCTTGATTAGAGTCCTCCTCATCATGAGGTTCTCTCCTTCCTCTAAATTTAATGGAATCTCAGAATGTTTATCTACTGCATTTGTGTCTTCATGAACAAGGTTAGCTCTCTTATCACCTCCTTGTGATGAGCCACCTTTCTTAGGGCATCTATAGGTAGGGTGCCCCATTTGATTGCAATGGTAGCATTTCATATTGGAAAAATAATTTCCTCTTCCTCCTTGTGATGAACCTCCACTTCTTCCTCTAAAGCTAGAGTTAGAATTTCTTCCTCTACCACCTCTACTTGAACTTCCTTCTTGCTGCTCACTGAATTTTACCTCACCTTGAGCTCTTGAATCAGAACCTCTTCCACCATAGCCACCTCTTTGACCTTTGGTACCTTTTCTTTTGCCTTTGCCTTTGGAGCTTTCTTGTTTTTTGTTTCTTTTCTCCTCTATCTTCAAGGCCATTTGATAGCATTGCCTAATGGATTTGAAGTTCACTAGGCTCATCTCCTCTTGAATAGACCATTTGAGGCCATTCAAATACCTTGCTAGCTTGATGCTCTCATCTTCAACTACCTTGGACCTCAAACACAATTTTTGAAACTCCTCGATATATGCTTGGACATCCAAATCTTTTTACATAAGATTGTGTCTCCTTCTATGAATTTTGACTTCATAGTCATCAGGAAGGTAGGTTTGCTTGACTTTGGATACATACCCTTCCATGTCACAATAGGACCTTTTCCATCCTTCTCTCTCTCAGTTTGCACAAACTTCCACCAAGTAAGAGTTGAACCTCTTAGTCTAGACTTGACCACCATTACCTTTTGTGCTTTAGAGATACCATCACATTCAAAATGGTTCTCTATGCTATCAATCCAATCCACAACTTAATCTGGATCAATTTGTCCACTAAAGAGTGGGACACCTTCTAAAGCCTTTCCACTCAATGCCTTCAATGCTTTTAAGAATGGCTCTTCAAGAAGAACAAGGTCAGGATTTGGTGCTTCTTATTCCAACTCTAATTCCTTCTCCTTTTCTTTAGCTTCTTCTTTAATTTCAATCTTCTCTTTGACCCTATCAACTTTGTCTTGGTCTTCACCCAAGAGCTGCTCCATTTGAGCTAGTCTTTGCCTTAACAATTTTTTATCATATTCTTGTTCCTCAACCTTCTTTTCTAGTTTATAATTAGTCACCATGGCTCTAGCTAGTGTATTCTCTCCTAATAATTCAAAAGATTGAAACATTAACCACAAGCTTGATCAACCAAGCTCTGATACCAATATGGTTTATGATAAGCTCCAAGGCTTGTTTACACACCCTCCAAGAGACTTCACTTGCCTCCTAGTATCCTATTCCTCCATAGGATCTTCCAATAGGCTTAGATCATTAACTAAGACCTATTCAAACTCTTCTATAAGAGTCAATCTCTGAAAACTTCACCTTGAATGATCAACACCCTAGTTTTGATTCACTTCTCCACACTCAATTAGAAGGCTCTAAGTGTCAAATCTCCATAAACATGCTCCAACATTGTAGGGGTCTTCTCCTTCATGAAAAAATCCTTATTCTTTCCCTTTTGATCCATTTTGAAATGGTCTTCAATCATCTTCTAACCAGATTCCATGAATCATCATGAATTGACCTTAAAAATAGGCCTATTCTAGTAGCCCTTACTAGTCACCTTTTGTTATTTCTTGCAAAACTTTTCCAAACAACTTGAAAAAATAAGACTTTTTTTGGATACCCTTTTGGAATTTTTAAAATATTCATAAATTTTTTGGGTCTGACAATGACCGTATACGAGGTTCCTACAAACAAGGACAAGAGGCCTAATAGGCCTAATTTCTACGACTGAATTGTGGTTTTGATAGCAAACTTGCTCAAACCAAATCCTAAATGATTTTTATGGATTCTATCTTCACAAAATGGTTAGATATGATGTTTAACTTCATGAAAAATTCCTGAATCAGTATGGAACCATACAACCATGCAATGTTTCTTCACTCTTTTCACCTCTAGACCTCTAACCAAGCTACACAAACTCGCCTAGGGCCTAGCATATAAAATAGTTCTTCATGATTTCATGACTCCTAACTCCTAAAAATATGTACAAAAATGAATCCTCTACCATTTCCATCTATCATGAATGATTATCCATGGTTAGATTTCATGGAGGAGCCATGACTCTTTAAACTACTCAAAACAAGTTGAAAATAGACTCCCTGAACTAAAACGCCCAAAACCAGTACTTAGAAGAACTCAAAAAGACCCACTATTCAAATGAAAAAGTTCATAAACAACTTATAGAACACTAATCCAGCATTATATTTAGTCGTTTAGTCCATTAAGTATGACTCTGAACACAAAACAGCAGAAAATTCATTGTAAAATGCTTGCAGAGCTCTCTTAACTTTCTCTAAAACTATTACAATGCATAATGAAACTTGGTGTTTGAGTCTTAGGTATCATTAGATTCCATTTATTTCATTTTATGGCCTGTTGGCCATAGCATAACCATCCTATAATGTAGGGAATCCAAAGATACCCGAATGGCATGCACTCTTTTGCAATAATTGCAAAATTGAAGACAACTTCTTCTCAACACTTGGAAACTTTGTCATGTGCCTCAATCCTATATTCTAGGATTCATAACATCCTATGTTTCAAGGATCCAAGGCCATTTATGACCTTATGGCATCTTTACATTAACAATTATGTGTTTAGAACACATTAAAGACTCTCACCTAAGCTAAGCTTCTAACTTAAGAAATTAAATAAACAACTAACAAAGGCTATTATTGTGACCTTAGTCCTAATGGCTAACTCTTCTAGCCAACATAGAAAGAGACCTTATAAGGTCCTAAGACAAATTAAACTAAGCTCTTGACTTGGCTAGAGTCAAGTACAAGCCAGAATTAACTATCTAATGGAAGTTATCCTAGGTGCTCCTGCACCACATGTACCACCTCTTTCAGTCTATTTGTGTATTGCACTATATTCTCACGTTCCTTCATCTTCATATCATCGAATCTACCCCTTAATCTTTCTGCTCTAGCTCTTTTGACATTCGCATCTCCACTATAAACTTGAGAAAGTTTATCCCACATGGCTTTTGCAGTAGTGCAGCTTTTGATGTCTTCAAATTCGGCATCGGTACAGGCAGCAGTAATTTCCATCATAGTAACATTGTGTTCATGCCTATCTTTCAGTTGATCAAGTGTCAGGGGACCAGATGTCAATTCTATATAGCCATTCTCCATCAATTCTAGTGCAGCATTCCCAATTCCAGATATGTGCAACTTCATCCGGCTTTGCCATACTATGAAGTTCTCTTTATTCAGTCTTGGCACTTCCCTCCTATACATTTTGAGATCTTTGTACTGAAGTCCTTAAAACTCTGTTCAAAGCAACCAATGCTCTGATACCAATTTTTAGAATAATTGAGAGGGGGGTGAATCAGTTCACCACTGTCCCAATACAAAATGTATAATCCAAAAACAAATACTTCAATTTCTACTGCTCGATAACTTAAAATACGTTTACTATCTGTGCTTTTACCGATTATCAATCTAAAACATATAGTAGTTACCGATCAAATCAAATATGCAACATGTAAATATGACATCAAAACAAACATCACAATCAACACATAACACAAGAGATTTAATGTGGAAACCCTATGAAGGGAAAAACCACCTGGGACCGGCAACCCAAAAATATTAACTCTTCTGAAGTGAGGTCGGTGAATGCCCAACCTTGTTAAAGGTTACAAACACACTGTTAGGTGTGACCTTGTTAGAGGATTTAAGACCAACCGTTATCGTCCAACCAGCAGTCACTCTGGGGTTCACAAGATAACAATGTTCATTCTATGAATGATACATAATAAGACTTTCTTAGTCCACTCAGTTAAGAGATTTGACTGTGTACAATGGTTAAATATGTAACAGTAGGTGATCTGTCTTAATACAACTTCAATTGCAAATATACAGATCAATGTTCAGCTCATACAAGTCTTTTTGATCAATGTAACATTTCTAATTCAACAATATATCAACTTATTGTCCGTCGGTAATCACTCTTTGTCGCTCGGTAATGCTCTGTAGTAGGGTTCTCATTAACTAGTATGATCAGAATGCATGAAAACTTGTTCACGTGATGATTCTACAGTTTCCTTTTCTTTCGACATCACACTCACTTGTGAAATCTCTAGTCTCTTATATAGACATATAAACCATTTTCTTCTGCTCCATCATATTTTTTTGCTTTATCATCTTCATTGATTTTTCCTCTTAAACATACCTTGGCACTTGTGTCAATAACACATTTGATTCTCATCCTTTAGATCTTTCCTAAATTTTGTTAGTCATTGATCTGTGTAACAAACATTATCTGTTACCTTAAAATCATACACTTTCCAGCTCATCAATTTTATTGCTAAACTAATCATTTAGTTCATTCTGTTCTTCTTGGTTAACAAAGAAATGTGTCAGTGAAAACAAGCTCAGTTTACACAGTGCTCATTATACACTACACTCCGTCAGTGTATACTAAAATGCTTCATCAACCGACAACACTGCTTTGTGTCTTTCAGCTCTTTTCCTCATCATAGATGAATGAAACATAATCAAGTCAATATCATAAGGTCATAAACTCATCAACAAGTTACTCAATGTATTCTTTAGACTCATTTTTCATATCCATCTTCCTCATGTAGATATTTATGTTCTTCATCTCTTTCACTCCTTTTCCACAGATGTTTTGGTATAGTAACTTACAAGATAAGTGATGTCAAACTAGTTGACATCAATGACAACATAATACTAATTTAATCATATTACATATCTAATCAATCAGCTCGGTGATCTTAAATCATAGTTTCTTCAATTAGGTTCTAAATTAGTTGTAGTTCATCAGAATCAGTGTTCACTAAACTTTACTTTTCACTTTAATCTTTATACTAAACTTTAAATGCTTAACTACTAAATTAAACATTCACATAAACATGAAACATTAAATCAACACTTGACACCAATATGATTACAGGGAAACCCAAATAGGTAAAATCCCCAGTGGGAATTGACACCCAATAATATTTTTCACTAGTGTTTTGTGATCCTTGTTAGAAGATCCTTTACCCTGTTAGGAGTAGATTTACAATGCTTTAAGTGTAGTAGACCTTGTTAAGGGTCAGACCCTATTAGGAGTCTTTTACAATGATCCCTATTAGGGGAGTGGACTCACTATCCTAGAGCTCACTACTCAAATGGTGAAGGCTACAACCTTCTGACATCAAATACACACTATATCTACCAGGTGAACTTTTACTATGACACTGCTTGTCAGATCAGTTCCTTTGGTGCATTGATGCTTTGACCTCTAGCAAAGATCTAATACATCTTATGTTGTCTTTGCATACCTTTTATCTACTTATCACAACTCTCTTTCCACTTCCATACTAAATACAATGGCCACACCTTATATTTATGCGCTTATACAAAATACATAATTAGGTCAACCCTATAACTAATTACAAACAATGCTTCCAAATGAATTGGCTTAATCATGCTTACAATTATACATATAAACATGTCAGCAACCTAAATATAATAGGTGCATAGCCTTAATAATATTACATTATAATCACAAACCAAAATATTGACTGTCGGCTCCATGCTCTACTCTCTACTGGCACACACTGGCTGTGCAACTTCAACTGACTGTAACTTTCACATCTTTGCATATCTTCTTATGCACTTATAGACTAAGCATAAGTATAGTCTAAAAAACTTAACTTCTAGGGTGCATACCATAATTAATCCATACACACATGTGCTGATGCTCTGAGCTGTAGGAACATTGTACACTATCCAGTCTTCAACACTTCACCAAATTTTGATCTTTACATCAAGTGTACTGACTCCAAACTGCTATATGACTTTGTTGCCATAATGACAACACTATATCTTGTCATATACCTCAGTATAGAAAACTTTCCAATAGATAACTCATGTTAAAAGATTACAATAAAGTCTGGTTAAGGAAAAACCCCATTAGGGTCCACCTGGTTAAGGTATTTACCTCTAGCCCTCTTAGGAGCTTTACCCAATTAGGAGTAGCCTTGTGAATGGAATTCAGAGAATAGCTAAAGTGCCACCCTGTTAAAGGATTTTAAAAAAATGTATGTTAGGATCTACCTGGTTAAGGGATTTTGACCTTCTACAACTATTAGGGAACAACAAGAAGGTTGATCTATAAAATAGCACCAATTCCTTTCTTGAAGAGATCCATTTAGTCTCACACTTCTTCCTCTCTTGTAGATTCACCTCTCCTCTAAATCAAACCTCCTAATTTACTATTTGTCTCTGCTACATACACGATCTATGTTGCTTATTTTTCCATACACATTGAAAAATACATTACAAAATGATATAAATACATTAATATTGATGTGATTGCAATAGCATTCATGTAACTCTATCCATCTATCATCAAAATATTGATGTGATTACAATAGCAATCCAATAATATCATCAGGGTCACACACCTTTAATCACAACACCTGATTCCATTCCTATGGGACATAGAAATCAAATATTTCTTCTATGTTCCTTCACTGCTAAACCAATTCCATGTCTTCACCACATTTATTGTTGTTAGAATAATTGAGAGGGGGGTGAATCATTTATCCACAATCCCAATTACAAAATGTATCACTTCAAAAAAATTTAGCTAAATCTGCAAGTCGGTAAACATAAAATACTAACTGTCTATGTAGTTACCGATTACGAGTTAATTGCTCATAGTGATTACCGACCAAATCAAATATGCAACATGAAAAATATGATATCCAAACAATCACCACATAAACACATAACACAAAAGATTTAACTTGGAAACCCTACAAAGGGAAAAACCACCTGGGACTAGTAACCCATAAACTTTTCACTATTCTGAAGTGAGCTCAGTGAAGAGCCAACCCTATTAAAGGTTACAAAACACACTATAATGTGTGACCTTGTTAGAGGATTTAACACTAATAGTTATCGTCCAACCATCATTTACTATGGGGTTGACAGGATAACAATGTACATTCTATGAATGACATATAAGACTTTCAAGTCCACTCAGTTAAGAGATTTTATCTGTTATAATGGTTAAACTAAAACAGTAGGTGATCTGATTACAATACAACTTGATTTGCAGATATTCAGATCTATTCTAAGTCCATGCAATCCTCTAATCAATATTTTTTATTCAGTTCATCAACATTGAATAACTTACTGTCCCTCGATAAAACTCTCTGACACTTGGTACTATTCTACAGTTCAGTTCTTCTTCAACCAATATGATCAGGCATGCATGAAGCATGTCCACGTGATATCTCTATAGTCTCCTTCTTCCAACATAAGTTTCACTGTGAAACCCTAGTCTCTTAAATAGACAAGTAAACCATTTTCTTTTCATCCATCAAATTGTGTCGCTTAATCTCCTTCATTGATTTTGCCACTTAAACCTTCCTCGACTAATGTGTATGTAACACATTTCAATTCTATGCTTTAGATCTTCTCCAAAAAATTTTAGCTGTAGATCTTACAACAAACTTTATCTTTCCACCTCATAATCATACACTTTATAGCTCATTAATTTTTGTCAACTAAACTAAACATTTAGTTCTTTTGTTCATACTCGGTTAACAAAGAAATGTGTTGGTGAACACAAGTTCGGTATTCACTACACTAGCTCGGTGTATACCGAAATGCTTCATTAACCAACCACACTACTTTGCAACAATTTACTTCTATCTTCATAACATATTAATGAAACATAATCAAGTCAACAATATGAAGTCATAGACTCATCAATAGGGAAAACTTTAGTGGTGAATATTCACCATTTGGCGAATGTCACATGTCAGCAACTTGAGATTTGGTGAATATAATGTGTATATCAGGTTGACCGTGTCACCTGAACTTTATAAATATTGGGTGGAATGCCCAAGTCCATCGCCCATTGGTTTATGTATTTTTCCCCTTTTATTTCACAATATTGGCAATTGAATCTAATTGTTGGACACTATAAATTTAAAAATTTTGCCTATAATTTCCAAAGCTTATTGTAACTAACAACCATATTTACCAATATGTGGTCAAAATTTAATGTTAGGGTACATGCTAAATATATAGATTTGACATGTGTCTCTATTCTAAAAACTTTCAATGAAACTTTGTCTTTTAAAACTTTGGCCCGAAATAGATTTGACACACATCTCTATTCCGGAGACTTTTGGGGGAATCTTTGTGTCCTTTAAAACCTTGGCCCGAAATAGAATTCCTCCCATTGATCTCGGATCATCAAACGATTACAAAAAGTAGGGGAGATAGAAAATTCACTCATAGTACATTAATAAAATAATAAAATTCATTTGATCTTTCAAGGGCACTGCCCCCGAAAACCCTCATGGGGCCACTGCCCCTCGACCCCGCCCTGTACCGTGACAAGGAGCGTACTAGGGGCGCTACCCCTAGACCCCATCTTGGGGCTATTGCCCCCAAACCCCTGTCAAATAATGATGATTTCTACGTATGTGTTCCCGTCATCATGATTTTCTTTAATGATGAAAGATTCACCAATATTTTATTGAATTTTCATATAATTGAAATAAAATCGCCAGTACAAATAATATTTTTTCCTTTCAAATTAAAAAAATTCGCCAACAATATTATTTTTTTCGATCCAAAATAATGTAGGATTCACCAGGATTTTACACTTTTTCTAGGGAGGGGGTTTCTTAAAGTTTTCCCTGCTCATCAATAAGTTACCAAGAGTATTCCTTATACTCATCTGTCATATCCATCTTCCTCCATGTAGATATCTCGGTTCTTCATCTTTTCTCCTCTTTTACAGATGTTTAGATATTTGCAAGTACCATGAAAAATATTGTCAAGACTAGTTGACATCAATGGAAACATAATGACTAATTCAATTATCCTGCATAACAATTCAGTGCTCAGAGATCTCTAATCACTTGTAGTTCATCAATCAAGTTCTCAATCAGTTGTAGTTCATCAATCTCTCCCTTTAGCATTGATGGAAACTCAAGCAATATGAAATATACCATACACATACCAAACATGTATTCTACAACTCTATAAGCAAATGTTGTAGCTCAGTAAGCTCTCCCTTAGCTTAATATGTTTAATCACTACGTTACATGATAGCATTGCAAATGCAGACTTTCCTCTGTAGATATGATCTTTCCAAGTCTCAAATTCCTTCTATTCTCAACAACAAATCTTCAAAACTCTCCCTAACTTTCTTAGATTATCTCTCCCTTAGATAGAGGTTCTAGTAATCTCCTCAATTATCATATTGTTTATCTCTCCCTTTGACAACAATTCCAAAGAAACACATAAACATACAGCTCTATATTAGCAATGTGACTCTCTATTGTTTGGTGCATAGAATGTATCTCGATATACTGATATGCAAATAGTTGTTCCTGAAATCTTTCACAACCTTAGATAGAATCCAAAGTGTGAGCTATGTTGCATCAACATGAATGATCTTTTGATAAGATTAGGCTGATGCAACCTCTAGATCACATTAGTGACTAGTAGACAGGGGATGGACCCCAATTCTAGTCCTCAAGTATTCAAAAGTTTCCTTCGGTAGAGGCTTGGTAAATATGTCAGCAAGTTTCTCTTTTGATGTAACATATTATAGTTTAACTTGCTTCTCCTGTACTTGTTCTCTTAAGTAGTGATACTTAATAGAGATGTGCTTGGTCTTTGAGTGCATTATAGGATTCTTAGAGATGTTTATTTCACTTGTGTTATCACAGTATATAATCACTGGCTCAATGATTACCTCATTCATCTCTTCCAATACTTGCTTGATGTAGGCAATGTTTGAATAGTTTGTAGCAGTAGCAACATACTCTGCTTTGATAGTAGATTGATAAATACAAGGTTGTTTCTTACTTGTCCAAGTAACAAGTCTTTCACCAAACAAAAATGCTCCTCTAGTGGTAATTTTTCTATCATCTATATTTTGAGCCCAATCTGTGTCGGTGTAGACTCTTAATTCAAACTTCCCTTCCTTAGGATACCATAATCCATAGTCCTCTATTTTCTTTAGGTATCTTAAGATTCTTCTAATTGCAACCATGTGTGATTTATTAGGATTTGTAGAAAATCTAGAAACAATTCCCACAGCATGTGCAATATCTAGTCTACTATGCACTACATACATCAACTTACCAATCATAGATTAGTACAATGTCTGGTTCACCTCTGTAGTTTCATCATCTTTAGTTAGTTTGTAGCCTATGACCATCAGTGTTCCAACTGGTTTAGCATCTACCATGCCAAATTTTCTTAGTACTTCCTTTATATACTTTGATTATGTGATGAATATTCCATCATTCTGCTGAATAACCTACAAGCCTAGAAAGAACTTAATCTCTCCAAACATAGACATTTCAAATTCATTTTTCATCTCATTAGAAAATGATTTATAGATATGATCTTTTCCTCCAAAATAATATCATCCACAAATATTTCAGCAATCAAGATAGTATCATCAGTATCTCCTTTCATATACAAATTGTTGTTCTCACTAGTTCTAACAAAACCAATACTTAACAAATAAGTATGCAGCCTTTCATACCAGTCTCTAGGTGCTTGCTTCAAACCATATAAAGCTTTATGTAGTCTACATACCATATCTTTCTTGTCTGTATCAACAAACCCTTCTGGTTGTTCGATGTAGACCTCCTCTTCTAGTATCTCATTCAAAAATGTAGACTTAACATCCATTTGATAAACTTTAAACTTCTTATGTGTTTCATGTGCAAGTAACATTCTAACTCCTTCTAGTCTAGCAATAGGTGAAAAAGTCTCACCATAATAGATACCTTCCTCCTGTGCATACCCCTTGTATACAAATCTAGCTTTATTCCTTCTAACCTCTCCATTTTCATTCAGCTTGTTTCTAAAAATCCATTTAGTACCGATAACATTCTTATCCTTAGGCCTAGGTACTAAAGTCCATGTCTTGTTTTTCTCTATCTGTTCTATCTCTTCATTCATTACATCTACCCATTCTTCATTCTCCAATGCAACCTTAACATTTTTTGGTTCAAACTCACAAACTAAGCATGTACCTTATCTTAACTTACTTCTTGTCATCATGCCAGCTTGCTTGTTGCCAATGATTTGGTTCTCAGGATGATGTCTTCTGACAAATCTAGCTAGTAATTTATCTCTTCTTTGTTGTTCATCCTGTTCAGGTTCATGTGCTTGCTCGGTAGTTCCTTCCTGATCGTCAGTTTCTCTTTGTTGTTCCTCAGTGTTGTTTTCCAGATGACCGGTTGACATAGTCTGTGGCTTTGGTAGGTACTCTGGTTGTTCAATGTAAGTAAATCTACCATAGTCTTCCAGCTCCCTAGTGCTTTCTTCACTGTTCTTAGTATCAAATTCATCAACCCTGACATTAGTACTTTCAATCATTTTATTTTTAAATTTATTCAAACACTTGTAAGCTTTGCTTTTAGTGGAATATCCAAGAAATATCCCTTCATCCCCTTTTGAGTCAAACTTTCCATTTCTTTCATCTTTCAGAATAAAACATTTTCTACCAAAAATTCTTAAGTAACTTACAGTCAGTTTGTGACCAAACCATAACTCATAGAGTGTTTTGTTTATGTCCTTCAATTGTACTCTATTCAGAACATAAACAGCTATGATGACTGCTTCTATCTAGTATGTCTGAGCAACATTCTTTTGCAACATCAGTGTCCTTGCACAATCAACAATTGATCTATTCCTCCTTTCAGCAATCCCATTCGGCTGAGGTGTTCTCAGTGTAGAAACCTATCTTTTTATACCATTCTCATTACAATAGTTAGTAAATTCATCATAAATAAATTCACCACCTTTGTCACATCTCAAGCATTTTAGTTCCTTCCTGGTTTCTTTCTCTACCTTTTCTTTATACCATTTAAACATATTAAATGCCTCTGATTTCTCTTTTAAAAACATCATAGTCATTAATCTAGTGTAATCATCAACAAACAGAATGAAATATCTATCTCCATAATAGCTCTGTGTTCTCATGGGACCACATAGTTCAGTTTGAACTAGCTCTAAAATTCTCTTTGTTGAATAGTATTTACTCTTAAAACTATATTTTGTCATTTTACCCTTTTGACATTCATGACACATAACATGATCTAGCTTTGCTAGGCTAGGTAGACCTCTAACCTTTTTCTTTCTACTGATTTTAATCATGTTATCAAAGTTTACATGACATAACCTTTTATGCCATAACCATGCATCCTCATTTTGCATTATTAAATAGGAAGACTTATCATTATCAAGTTAAAACAAGTTACCTTTCATTTGTGCTCCTGTCCCAACAAGTTTTCCTCCATCATCAAATATCTTAACCTTTTTTCTCTCTGTATCATCTTAAAATGGAAGCACTTCCATGTTAAGAGCATTTAGCCCTTTGAGTAAGTGGTTTAGGGTCATGATTGGCATCTTTTCATTCTCCCTTATCTTCCACTTCTTCTCTACACTTGATTTCTGCATTCTAGGTGAAATTAGGTTTAAGGTCTTAAGGAATTTCCTAATTTTCCTCTTTCCACAACTCCATTTTCTAGGTAGGGTTTAGAAATGAGACCTCCTAGTCCTTCATCATATCATTCCAAGGATTTTCTATCTATTCCAGACACTGGGTCCTAATCTGACATCAATTTCCAAGTTTCTGGCACCCCTGGAACTCCTGTTGCAAAACTTGACAAAGTTAGGGTTTGAGGTCAAAGTTGACCTCAACCCTGACTAGGTCAGGGTCAACCTCGACCTTGACCTCTTCTTGCCAAAATTTCAAAGTTTCATTTGTTGGTAATTTATCTTTTAGGAAAGTTATTTCATGCTTTCGGGTCGACTATTTCGGGCTCCAAAATGGTAAATCCTTTAATGGTATTTAATCAAGGTATATTTTCTAAAGGTGAGGACCTATTTGGGATTTAATTCTTCAAGGTGGCCCATGTAGAGGAGTGTGCCCTAGATCACTATAAAAGGAGGCCTTCCTCTCTCATTTACACATCAATTTTTCATATCTCATCCAAGAAATCAAGCTCTCAAGTTCTAAAGGTGATCAAGCAAGCATTCATTCAAGTATTAAAGTCTTCTTCTTCATCCAAGTTCTCCATTGAAGATCAAGGATTCAAGCATTCAATCTATTGAAAGGATTTGGCTCAAGCATTCAAGATTTATCATTCAAACCCTAGATCTAGCCACCATGGTGGTGTGATCTTCCTTCAAGATCCTTTGTTCATCTTCAAGATCCATATCATTATTTCCTCAAGGTGGATTTCAAGCATACAATCATGGAGGTTTGATTATGTTATGTTCAAGCTTTCATATCAATATATTTGATTACATTCTGAATACATTAGTATATCTATTGAATTGCATAGCGTCATTGTTAGATTCATTTCTACTACTTGCTAGCATTCTCCTATTTCAATTTCAATATTAAGGTTGATTCCAAACTAGGGTTTGACCAAGGAAAACCCCCCCAAACAAACAACAAAACCATTTTTCTTGCAGGCACAGGTGTGGAATCTCAGATCTGAGAGTGAATTTGGATACCCTTTTTGGCAATCTTTTAGGATCTGTGAACAGAATCAAAATTGAACTTCAAATAAATAATGTGGTCTTTGACCTTTTAAAAGGTCAAAATTGACCTGTGTGAATTTGGAGAAAAGATTTCTGGGTTTTGTCCACCTTGGCATTTCTAGTCTAGAGTAGGTGACAAAATCTTCAGAAAGTTCATACAGAAGCCATAATTCAACATTTTCTAGATCTGCCCTAATTCAAGGTTAGTATTTGCACTTCAATTATTTCAAATTTCAAGCTTAATCCAACTATAGGGAAGTATAGGGTTTCTCTCTCTTTCATATTCTTCATAGATTGATTTGATTGTGTATTAACCTCTTGGTTGATCAAATTGGATCTCTCTTTTGAGAATTTGGATTTAGGAGTGAATCTTACATTTTCCCCACACACATACACAAATAGAGGTGATTCCAAATCACTTCTATTCACTCTCAAAAGCTACTCGGTGACCTGAGTTGTTAAGTTGTGCCACACTTAGTAGATTATAATTTAGTCCTTCTACCCAATAAGCATTATCACATTTGATTTTATTATTTATCAGTAAAGATCCCTTTCCTCTAACCATACAAGGTGTATCATTACCCATTTTTATAGATCCTCCATTATATTTCTCAAGATGATCAAATTTTTCTTCATCACCAGTCAAGTGATGGGTACAGCCACTATTAATGATCCATGTATCATTTTTATTAGCCTTAGAAATGATTGTTGTCTCTACATACCTTTCTTCTTCCTCATAATCATCCTTCGTCGCAACAAAAAATACTTCCACATCATCATCTGTGTCGGTCTCAATATCATAATCTTCAGCAATGTAACATACCTTTTTGCCTTTATCATTGTTGTCTCAGTTATCTTTGTTGTAGTGTTAGTAACTTCTGTTGTTTCTCCTCCCATAGCTTCCTTCACCAGATCGATCCTTGTTTCTATCATCTTCTTTCTTGTTTGGGCATCTAGCAGCAATATGACCAACTTATTTATAGTTAAAACATGCTAAAGGTAATTTACCCCTATATCTACCTTTACCTTTAGGTAACCTCCTATCCATAAGAGCTTCAAGATCATCAAGATCATTACCAGTATTACTGTCATTATCATCATTATTACTTCAACTACTAGACTTACCGATCTTCAAAGAAGTCACGAAAGCATACTCAACAGATGGTACAACACTATTATCATAGTTGTTCAGTTCAAAAGTTGTTAGCTTACCAATCAAATTATCAAGAGTGAGAGTAATGCCAGGTACTAACCTATTTTCATGTATTGCAAATATTCTGATTGCATAAATAGGCAATAAAGTCCTTAGAATTTTGCTTACCACTGTATCTTCATCAATGACACCA
Source organism: Chamaecyparis obtusa (assembly GCA_027943335.1). Classification (NCBI taxonomy): domain Eukaryota; kingdom Viridiplantae; phylum Streptophyta; class Pinopsida; order Cupressales; family Cupressaceae; genus Chamaecyparis; species Chamaecyparis obtusa. The sequence goes on from BSBK01008636.1 coordinate 1,470,275, forward strand.
CCAGATCCTTTGATAGCATTAACTACCTCCTTTATTCAGTTTGTATACTGCACTATGTTTTCTCCTTCTTTCATTTTCATATCATCAAATCTTCCTCTTAAACTTTTAGCTCTGGCTCTTTTGACATTTGCATCACCAGTATAAACTTGAGTAATTTTATCCCACATTTCCTTTGAAGTAAGGCAGTCCTTGACATCTTCAAACTTGACATCTGATAAAGTAGCAGCAATCTCCATCATAGTAACATTATGCTCGTGTCTATATCTTAATTACTTAAGAGTTAAAGGTCCTGTAGGTGGTGCTAAGTAGCCGTTATCCAATAGGGTGAGGGCAGAATTCCCAATCCCAGATATATGAAGTCTCATTTAGCTTTTCCATATTGTAAAGTTGTCCTTATTCAGCTTTGGCACTTCCCTCTTATACATTTTGTGATCTTTCTATTGAAGTCCTTAAAACTCTATTCCAAGAAACCAAGATGCTCTGATACCAATTGTTAGTATAACTGAGAGGGGGGTAAATCAGTTATCCACAGTCTCAATTACAAAATGTATCACTTCAAAAAAAATTTGCTAAATCTACAGCTTGATAAACATAAAATACTAACTGTCTATGTAGTTATCGATTACCAGTTAATTGCTCATAGTGATTACTAACCAAATCAAATATGCAACATGAAAATTATGATATCCAGACAATCACCACATAAACACATAACACAAAAGATTTAACGTAGAAACCCTGCAAAGGGAAAAACCACCTGGGACTGGTAACCCAAAAAAATTTCACTCTTCTAAAGTGAGCTCGGTGAAGAGCCAACCTTGTTAAAGGTTACAAAACACACTATAAGGTGTGACCTTGTTAGAGGATTTAACACTAACAGTTATCGTCCAACCAGCATTCATTATGGGGTTGACAGGATAACAATGTACATTCTTTGAATGACATATAAGACTTTCAAGTCCACTCGGTTAAGAGATTTTATCTGTTACAATGGTTAAACTAAAACAGTAGATGATCTAATTACAATACAACTTGATTTACAGATATTTAGATCTATTCTAAGTCCGTACAATCCTCTGATCAATATTTCTTATTTAGTTCATCAACATTCAATAACTTATTGTCCCTCGGTAAAACTCTCTGATGCTCAGTATTGTTTTGTAGTTCGGTTCTTCTTCAACTAGTATGATCAGGCATGCATGAATCTTGTTCATGCAATATCTTTGTAGTCTTCTTTTGGCATAAGTTTCACTATGACACCCTAGTCTCTTAAATAGATAAGTAAACTATTTTCTTTTCATCCATCATATTTTGCCACTTAATCTCCTTCGTTGATTTTTCCACTTAAACCTTCCTCGGTTGATGTGTCAGTAACATGTTTCAATTCTATCCTTTAGATCTTCTCTAGATTTTTTTAGTCGTAGATCTTACAACAAAATTTATATTTCCACCTTGTAATCATACACTTTATAGCTCATCAATTTTTTTACTGGAATGCTTCATTAACCAACCACACTGCTTTGTAACAATTTGATTCTATCTTCATAACATATTAATGCAACATAATCAAGTCAACAATATGAAGTCATAGACTCATCAATAAGTTACCAAGAGTATTCTTTATCCTCATCTGTCATCCCCATCTTCCTCCATCTAGATATCTCAATTCTTCATCTTTTCTCCTCTTTTACAGATATCTAGATATTTGCAACTATCATGATAAGTACTGTCAAGACTAGTTGACATCAATGACAACATAATGACTAATTCAATTATCCTGCATAATAATTCAGTGCTCGGTGATCTCTAATCACTTGTAGTTCATCAATCAGGTTGTTAATCAGTTGTAGTTCATCAACTGTAAGTTGCATAAAACTCATCATAAATGTATGTGATCATAAATATATCATTGTACACACATCTAGATCCTATATGCTGAATTGTACACCACAATTCACAACATAACTCTTGATTAGTCTTCTACATCATAACATGGTACACCAAGAACATAGTCATTAACCTAAGTTGACATCAATGACAACAACATAACTAACAAAATACATCATCAAGCCATAAACATAGTTACTCATCTCATCTACATCATTTATGCTAACATCTTATTGGTTCACTAATCCAACCTTTATTGATGATTACCATGAAATTATCAGGTTTCTTTTCAAATAGGGATTGTTCTTCCTTCTTATATCTTATTTGCATCGTTAGATGATAGGGATTTCCAAAGGTCTCCCTTATTTCCTCTTTCCCTAGGAATGAAAACACTTTATCATTACATTAAATTATATAAGATTTTAAATCATAATGCCTTGCACATTCCACCAAGATCTCATTACACTAGATGGTTGATGGGAATCCATATGCATGGTAAATGTTACTTCTCATTATATTGATTACCATGGGGTAAGGTAGGTGATCTTTTGTTCCAAACATTCTATGCTTCATTCTTCTCATGTCCAAGAACTCCATGTTGGTGTATCTAACCTTCTTCTACTTGGATTAAATCTGGGATTCAAGGTAGAATCCCCTCATCAACTTCTTTATGTGTGTATTCATTTTTTTGTACCCTTTTTTTTTTTCCATGTCCTTGTTCAAACATCAAAGTTAGTATAGTTTAATCTATTAAATAAAGGAACTGATTTTAGACCTTTCTAATCCTTTTGATTTTATCCCCAAACTTGATTCCAAGACTTATAAAAAATATGCTTGATGGGTTCAAATAAAACTTAGAACTAAAGCATTAAGTACTGTATCAAGAAATATCTCAATAATGAGCATAAAATTGATGCTTAATTACCCAAAACTTTAAAAAAATAAAAATGTTGAAGCCTAGAAGTTTAAAAATTTTCTAAGGACTAAGTCTGCAAACTATGTATGAGGAATAAGTCTAAATATTATGTCTAAGGACTAAATCTAAAGACTATGTCTGAGGAATAAGTCTAAATATTATGCTTGGGGACAAACTCTGATTTTTCCAAGGATAGACCTACAACTTGTCTTACAAACATTGAAATTGACCCATACTTCATGGAAAATGTTGTCCTATGATTAACCATATGTCCTTGACAAGAGCATGAAGGTACTTAGAGGTTAAGACATGAAAACATAACTTTTTTCCATAAGACAAAATTTTGGTTTTCTAAGGACATGGTCTGCAACATACCTCTTCCTAATGATTTTTCCCTTAATTTTTTTTTAAAACAATCCCCACAATCCTAACAACCTCAGATGTGATTGAGTAACCAAAGAAATTTTCTGATTTTTTTAGGGAAAATTGCCCCCTTTGAAAAGTTTTAGACTTTAATGTTGTATGTCATCTCTTTAGTCACCCAAATTCAATTTTTGCCTCAGATTTTTCTTTCCTAATAGCTTGCAATAGGTTTTGATGTGGATTATGTACTTAGAAATTAACTAAAATTTTCATAAGAATATCAAACTTCCCTAGGAGTATTCAAACTTAAGTTTGAAGACGTCAAACTTATAGCTCTTTGAATGCTTGCATTTGGTCTATGATATTCGTAGAACTTAAGCTTGACTTCCAAACACCCTTTGGCACTTGGTCATTGAAACATATAATTTTATTTGTAAAATCATGGATTATCATGGGGTTTCCAATTTGTGGAAATGCAATCCTCTTCCTCAACTTCCCATGCTCACCTTGGTGACATTCAAACATCATCTCCTATTGGAAGTGATTTCAATGACATTTTTAGCCATCCTCAATCCTTCATCTTAATGTTGAATGAGTTCCAAGATAGTTATAGCTTCATTTTCTTCAAACTTTATCTTTTTATAGCTTCTCCCTTTGTTTGTTTCTACCCCTTCAACTCTTCTTTTGACTCCAATCTTAAGTCAACTTCCTTATTGTGTTTTTTTTTATGTAGGTAATCCTTTAAAAGTGTTTTTGGTGTTCATCTCCTCCACATAGATAATGTGGGATTAAAATTTCATTTTATAAATTGATTTTGAGACTCACTCAAAGTGAAATTTTGGACAAAGTGCAATTTTGAAGTGGAAATGCTATTTCCATAGGTACAGTCCAATTTTGGAGTGGAAATTCTATTTTCATAGGTACAAAGTGAAATCTTTAAGGGAAAAATAATTTTCATAAGGTTTTTTTATATTTGAAGTATGGAAAATCAATTTTTATATGGATTTTAAAGCTCCTATGTATAAAATATGTTATTATAGAATATTGGAAACTATTGGACTAGCCAAAATATCCATGCACTTCAAAATTTTACCTCAAACCACTACAACTTGTCCTAATGAAACCTTGACCTTGACACTCTTGTTTGCACTTACAATCCTAACGATTTAATCACTTAACCACTCCTTAAGTTTTGAGCTCTAAATTGTGTCAGCAAGTTGACTATACTAGTGTATATGACTAAGGTTAGTGTTGTCATTATGGCAAAAAAGTCATATGAAGTTTTGAGGTCAGCACAATAACTTAGAAGATCATAATTTGGCTAAGTATGGAAGATAGAGCAGTCAGTGAAGCACCTAATGAACAGAGCATCAACGCACATGTGTATGATCAGTTTTTGGTATGCACCCTTGAAGATAATCTTTTGAGTATGTTAGTAACCTATTTCTAAGAATGCATGGTCACATGTGACAGTATGAAGAAGTTACAGTGAGTTGAAGTGACACAGACAGTAAGCAGCAGAATAGAATAGAGCATCAGTACATTCAGTACATATGAATCCCTGTTAGGGGTTTTTGAATCCCTGTTAAAAAATTCTAACCCTGTTAAGAGTTATGAAAGACAGAAGGACCCACTACCCAAACAGCTTCAAGGGTAAGATCACTGAACACACTATCCAAATAATATTTGTATTACTCAATAGAATAATATGTTACCTCTTCTCTAACTATGCCAAACTGCACTCATTGATACATCAAATCTCAATTTCAGATCTTTGTACTTTGCATGTCTTCCTTCACATATTTGCTTTCATACTTAGCTCTTTTCTTCACTTCATGCATACCACATCACACACCATCACTAAAACTACATTACTACTACTCTACAACAAAGAAATACATTCCTTCCTTTATACCACACTCAAATAATTACAAATGAGTCGCCATACAATTACAAAATAAAAGTTTCCACACGTTACATCAAAATTACACAAAACTGTTGGCTTCCAAATACAATAAATCTTCACTCATGTGACCTCAAAGTTTGTGTCATCATCCATGTCACTATCAATGTGTCTCCAACTTCCCTTTAACTACGCAAAACCAAATTCCATCCCGATTAGGAGATATCATCCACTGTTAGAAAGTAAAGTCCACCAAGATAACTGAGAGGGGGGGTGAATCAGTTATCAGATAATTATAACTTTTATCATCTTCAATAGAATTAAACCATATAAGTAATAGAATTACCAATCATAGAAAGATATTCATACACAATGACACAAGATATGTTGACTAGGGATCCTCTTGATCAAAGAGTAAACCCCGGTGGGAATGATGCCCACAAAAGATGCACTAATATGAATATTCCTTGTGAGAGGATGGACTTTTTTAGGAGTCTTATGAAATGTATTTAGTACATATGAATCCCTATTAGGAGATTTTGAATCCCTGTTAAAAGATTCTAACCCTGTTAAGAGTTATGGAAGATAGAAGGACCCACTACCCAAACAGCTTCAAGGGTAAGATCACTAAACACACTGTCCAAATAATATTTTCATTACTCAATAGAATAATATGTTACCTCTTCTCTAACTATGCCAAACTACACTCACTGATACATCAGATCTCAATTTTAGATCTCTGTACTTCGCATGTCTTCCTTCACAAATTCGCTTTCATACTTAGCTCTTTTCTTCACTTCATGCATACCACATCACACACCATCACTAAAACTACATTACTACTACTATAAAACAAGGAAATACATTCCTTCCTTTATACCACACTCAAATAATTACAAATGAGTCGGCATACAATTACAAAATAAAAGTTTCCACACGCTACATCAAAATTACACAAAACTGTCAGCTTCCAAATACAATAAATCTTCACTCATGTGACCTCAAAGTTTGTGCTATCATCCACATCACTATCAATGTGTCTCCAACTTCCCTTTAACTGTGCAAAACCAGATTCCATCCTGATTAGGAGATATCATCTGATTTCCACAAACCGCTACTCAGGAACACTACCTGAATACTGCTTCCACCAAAATGATCATAACTTCCATGAATAAATGAATTACTATCTACACTCTTAACCATAGACATATAACATATCAAAGAGTATAACCTCAACATTGCATAGCTCCAACTGCAATAACCCACGTGCGCTAATCCAAACTCTGTTTGCTTCTTTGCAAGTCTTCGGTAAATCACTGTGTTGACATCAATGACAATCATAGTCATGAATGCAACAAAAACTGCTACAGAATGGCTGCCAAACATTTAGCATTCATTCCTAACAATCTCCCCCATTGGCATTGATGGCAACATAGATGAAAAACATCCAATGTTCCAAAAATCCAATACTGCAACACTGCTTCTTCAAATCCTCTTCATCAATCAAATCTTGCTTTGTTATCCTATTAAGTTCTCTCCAATGGATGTCTCAGATTTTTTTTCATGTATACTTCTCCCCCATTGACATCAATGACAAAAATTCCATCACTATTTGAAAAACAACTCAATGTCAAAAGACACTGTTCAGAAAATACATTTACTAGAGTCCTCATGACTCAGCTCAGATACACATACTCCCCCATAGAGGAAGTACCAACATCCAGTCCAGAAGAAATATGGGGCTCATATACCATTGGACAAATTCAACCAAATGCATCACTTCTCAAAATTAGGCTGGGGTATAACCCAAAGCATACCTCTTAGATACTCAAATGTATCCTTAGGCAAAGGCTTTGTGAATATATATGCTATCTGCTCCTTTGTACCTATGTACTCAAGTCTAACTTCTTTCTCAGCAACTTTCTCTCTTACAACATGATACTTAATCTCTATATGATTTGTCTTAGAATGTAATACAAGATTCTTAGACATACTAACTATACTGGTATTGTCACAATGTATGACAACAGGTTCAAAAAATTTTATTCCAATATCCTTCAGCATCTGCTTCATCCAAATTATCTGGTTACAATTGTTTGCTACTGCTACATATTCTTCTTTTGTTGTGCTTTGTGAGATACAATTTTTATTCTTGCTTAGCCAAGAAACTAATCTTCCTCCAAAGAAAAATGCTCCACCACTGGTGCTTTTCTTATCATCAACACTACCTCCCTAATCAGCATCTGTATATGCACATAGGGTAAAATCATTAGATTTTTCATACCATAGTCCATAGTCCATTGTGCCTCTTAAATATCTCAGTATTCTCTTAATCGCTGCATAATGTGATTCTCTAGGTTTAGCTTGAAATCTTGCTACAATTCCAACTAAGTGTGCTATATCAGGTCTTGTATGAGTCAAATACTGCAATCCTCCAATCATAGATCTGTATTTCTTCTATTCTGCTATAAGAGTCTCATCTGTGCTAGATAACTTATGTCTGATCACCATGGGTGTTCCAACTAGTTTACAATCCTCCATTCCAAATCTTTTCAACAAGTCATTTAGGTACTTTGTCTGACTTACAAGACCATCATTGTTTTGTGTTATCTGTAATCCCAAAAAGTATTTCATTTATCAATCATACTCATTTTAAATTCAGTCTTCATTTCATCAGCAAATTTGTCACTCACTAGCTTCATCTTCTCCTCCAAAGATAATGTCATCGACAAAAATAATTATAACTAACAAACCATTTTCAATTTCTTTTGTGTACAGATTGCTATCAATTGTTCCTTTATAAATCCCAATTTTAAAAAATACTTATCCAGTCTTGCATACCAAGCTCTAGGTGCTTGTTTAAGTCCATATAAAGCTTTCTTCAATTTACATACCATGTCTCCTTCTTGAGTAAAAGGAAAACCTTCAGTTTACTCAATGTAGACTTCTTCTTCCAATTCTCCATTCAGAAATGTTGACTTCACATCCATCTAATATACTTTGAATTTCTTGTAAGCTGCATAAGCCAAAAACATTCTTACTACTTCAATTCTTGCAATAGGCACAAAGGTTTCTTCATAGTCAATTCTTTCTTGTTGTGAGTAACCCTTACATACTAATCTTGTTTTGTTTCTTACTACTCCTTGTTCGTTCATCTTTTTTCTGAATACCCATTTAGTTCTAATAACATTCTTTTCTTTAGATCTAGGGACCAATTCCCATGTCTTGTTCTTTTCAATCTGATCTAGTTCTTCCTTCATAGCATTAGTCCAACTTTCATCTTCACAAGCTTCACTAGTAGTCTTAGGTTCAATTTGAGAAATCAAACATAATTGTTCTTGTACCTTATTTTGAGTTAGAACTCCTCTTTTGATGCTTCCAATAATCTACTCAATAGGATGATTCCTTAACAAACTCTTGCTAGGTGTCACTGTCTTAGATCTCTCTTCAGGTGTAGGTTCTTCAGTAACTTCACTATGGCTTTCATTCAACAAATCACTGTTAGTTTCATAAAACAATTTAGTAGATCCAGTATTAGGTTTAGGATGAGCTTCTTCATAAAATTCATAATCAAGCATTCCTTCCTGAATTTTGAACTTTTCATCAGTTTTAACATTTGCACTTCAATAATAGTCTTAGTTCTTTTATTGAAACATCTATATGCTTTTCTTTTCAAAGAATATCCAAGAAATATACCTTCATCACTTCTAGGATCAAACTTTCCAATATCATCATCTCTCTTTATATAATATTTTCTTCCAAAAATTCTAAAACACTTAATTGAGGGTGCATGTCCAAACCATAATTCATAAGGTGTCTTGTTTGTGTCTACTCTGATTTGTACTCTATTCATTGTATCCATTGATGTGTTCAATGCTTCTCTCCAGAATACCTTCACCAAATCATTCTCAAAAAGCATAGCTCTTGTTGTTTCAGTCACTGATCTGTTCCTTCTTTCTGCAATACCATTTTGTTCAGGTGTTCTAGGGGCTGAATACTATCTCTTAATGCCATTTTCTTCACAAAAGGTGTTAAACTCTCTAGAAGTAAATTCTCCACCTCTATCAGATCTCAAACATTTAATCTTCATTCCAGATTCATTTTCAACTTTATTCTTAACAATCTTAAACTTATCAAATGCTTCATATTCTTCTTTAAGAAATGTAATCCACATTATTCTTGTAAAATCATCAACAAGAATCATAAAATACCTTTCTCCATAGAATCCTCTAGTCCTAGTAGGACCACTCAAATCTGTATGAACAATCTCCAGATTCTCTATAGATGTAAACTTCTTACTGGGAAAAGAACTTCTCTTCTATTTAGCCATTACACATTCTTTGCAAATCATGTTAGTAGGCTTCATAATCTTAGGTAAATCTCTTACTGCAAGTGTAGTGCTTACTTTCACAATGTTATCAAAGTTTATATGACAAAACCTTCTATGCCATAACCAACTGTCATCAATCTTAGTAATCAAACATGTCATCTCAATAGGATTCAACTGAAATACATTACCTCTCATTCTAGATCTAGTTCCAATCAGATTTCCATCTTTATCCTTTATCACACAAGTTTTCTCAGTAAACCAAACTTGATATCCCTTATCAACTAACTATCCAACACTCAAAAGATTATTTTTCAATCCATCAACAAAATAAACATCATTAGTATTAGTCTTTCCATTAAGAGTAATAGATCCTATACCTTTAATCAAACAAGGTGCATTGTTTCCAACTCTAACAACTCCATCATATTTATTAAACTTTATGAACTTTTTCATGTCTCCAGTCATATGATGTGAACAACCACTGTCTATAATCCAATCAGCTTTCTTTTCAACTTGAGAAACTAAGGCTTTTTCTTCCTTAACATCAATTTCAAGATTCTCTTCTTTAATTGCTACAAATCCTATAGCATCATTATTCTCAGTATCACTTTCACTCAAAGTTCTTTCAATACTAGCTTCAAGATCTTCATCATTAGCATAATAACATTCCTTAGATCTTCTAGGTTTGAAATTGCTTATGTACTTTTTAACTCTTTTAGGACACTTAGATGCAAAATGACCATATTCTTGACAAGTCCAACATTTAAATATTTTCTTGTCATCTGGTCCTCTTTTCACAAGTAAAGCAATGCCTTCTTCAATCTTCTTGTCTTCTTCATTTCTAGATCTACTGCTGCCAGCATAATCTCCTCTCACACTGATGCTTCTTAACAAGGTAGGGTGAACACTAAGAGCACTGAATGTTGTCTCCATTCTAGGTAAGTCTCCTGATAATCTCAAGTTCATTTCTACTACTTCCAATCTTCCAAGAAGAGTCTCTCTTGTAAAGTTTATTGTACAAGGTATAACTTGTTCAATCATCTGTGTTGTCTTCTTGAATGCAGGAGTCAATGTCCTCAGAATTTTCCATATCACTTCATTCTTTGTCTTTGTTCCTCCACAAGATTTTATGCTTGTAATAATTTCTGACATTCTACCAATATAACTTCTAATAGATTCATCTTCCAACATTCTTATATCTTCAAATGCACATATCCAATTATGTAATCTAACTCTTTTTGCATGTTCATCACCTTCAAAAGTAGAGTGTAAATAATTCCAAATTTCATGAGAATTTTTCAAATATTTTACCTAATTGTACTCATTCTCTAGAAGTGCTATCAAAAGTGCTTCTCTTGCAAGTATGTTACACATGAATAGATCTCTTTCATCAGCAGTACATGTTTCAAGATTGTCTTCTTCAATGATAATCTTATCATTATTTGTAATCAACCAATAACCTGGCCCTAAACACAATAGGTGTGTCTTCATCTTTTCTTTCCAGCTATCAAAATTTACTCAATCAAACTTAAGGCTTTCTTTCTTAAAATTTTCCATGGATCTCCTTAAGCTGTTAAACTTCTTTTTCAAGGACCTGCCCCTCTGATACCAATTGTTAGAAAGTAAAGTCCACCAAGATAACTAAGAGGGGGGGGTGAATCATTTATTAGATAATTATAACTTTTATCATCTTTGATAGCATTAAACCATATAAGCAATAGAATTAGAAACCATAGAAAGATATTCATACACAATAACACAATGACACAAGATATGTTGACTAGGGAACCTTTTGATCAAAGAGTAAACCCCGGTGGGAATGATGCCCACAAAAGATGCACTAATATGAATATTCCTTGTGAGAGGATGGAATTTTTTAGGAGTCTTATGAAATACATTCAGTACATATGAATCCCTGTTAGGAGATTTTGAATCCCTGTTAAAAAATTCTAACCCTGTTAAGAGTTATGGAAGACAGAAGGACCCACTGCCCAAATAGCTTCAAGGGTAAGATCACTGAACACACTGTCCAAATAATCTTTTCATTACTCAGTAGAATAATATGTGACCTCTTCTCTAGCTATGCCAAACTACACTCACTGATACATTAGATCTCAATTTCAGATCTTTGTACTTCACATGTCTTCCTTCACAAATTTGCTTTCATACTTAGCTCTTTTCTTCACTTCATGCATACCGCATCACACACCATCACTAAAACTACATTACTACTACTCTAAAACAAGGAAATACATTCCTTCCTTTATACCACACTCAAATAATTACAAATGAGTCGGCATACAATTACAAAATAAAAGTTTCCACACGCTACATCAAAATTACATAAAATTGTTGGCTTCCAAATATAATAAATCTTCACTCATGGGACCTTGAAGTTTGTTCTATCATCCACATCACTATCAATGTGTCTCCAACTTCCCTTTAACTATGCAAAACAAGATTCCATCCCGATTAGGAGATATCATCTGATTTCCACAAACCGCTACTCAGGAACACTGCCTAAATACTGCTTCCACCAAAATGATCATAACTTCCATGAATAAATGAATTATTTTCTACACTCTTAACCATAGACATATAACATATCAAAGAGTATAACCTCAACATTGCATAGCTCCAACTACAATAACCCACGTGTGCTAATCCAAACTCTGTCTGCTTCTCTGCAAGTCTTTGGTAAATCACTGTGTTGACATCGATGACAATCATAGTCATGAATGCAACAAAAAATACTATAGAATGGCTGCCAAACATTTAGCATTCATTCGTAACATTTCTAATAATGCATGGTCACATGTGATAGTATGAAGAAGTTACAGTGAGTTGAAGTGACATAGACAGTAAGCAGAAGAACAGAATAGAGCATGCAGCCATTTTGATTAGCGAGTATTATTTTGTTTTGTTAAGGCTATGCACCTATTTTAAATGTGTTGTACATGTTAATATCAATGTATGTAAACATTCTTGAGTCAATTCATTTGGAATCATTGTATGTAATAGGTTATAGGCCGACTTAGTAAATAGTTTTGGTTGCACCTATATATAAGACATGCACTTTTTTATTAGAGCATGAGATGGAAATAGAAGATGAAATAGAAATGTAGAAGTATGCTAAGTATGTGCTAAGATTAGTAAGAATGTTATAGAGCTTTACAAGAAGTTAAAGCATCAGTGTACAAAAGGAATTGATCAGACAAGCAGTGTCATAGCAGCAATTCACCCTTGCAGATATACTATGTATCTGATATCCAAGAGGTTGTAGCCTTCCTCATTGAGTAGTGAGCCTTCCACCCCTAACAGGGTTTGTTACTTCAAGACTCCTAATAGGGTCTGACCTTTGACTAGGTCATTATACTAAAGCATTGTAATGACTACTCCTAACATGGTAAAGGAACATTAATAGGTTTATAATACAAAGTACAATTATTAGTGGTTATTAATTCTGACCGAGGTTTTTCCTTTGGCCAAGGTTTCCCTATAATCATATCTGGTGTTACATGTTATGGTTTTTTACTTTACTTTCTTTAATATTCAGTTCAATAACTGATTAATTGGGCTAAGTTTCAAGAAGAAAAGAAACATTAATAATATAGAACACTGATTCACACCCCCCCCCCCTCTTAGTGTTCCCATTCCTAACAAATTGTCATTTCAACTACAAAATCCATACAACTATAAGAGAAAAGAGATGTTCCTAAACAACATTTAATGACTCCACTGAGGAGATGTTTCTAAACATTTCAAGAATACAACTTGTTTCAAACCAAGAATCTTTGATTAATCTCATTCTCACAAATCAAATGCCTAGGAAATAAACTCAAACTAGAAGAAACCATGAATTGAGATAAGAATATTAATCTTTAGCTACCCACATATGTGAAAGTGTGTTCATTCAATGTTGGACAAGAATACTAAAAGTCCCTAAGATCCATTAAAATTATATATTTGACATCCATACCCCAAAATCATCCTAGATAGAGCCTCGTTGTTAGTCGGGCATCCATAGTTTCAATGAGGTTATTATTGTGATTCCAGCACAAAAAATACTCTACTAAGGTAAATTTTGAATTGAATAGTACTAGTAGATATATTCACACACCCAAAGTGAAAATTCCTTAAATTTTTACTTCTTTTCTCTAATTTTTCAAAGATTCAGGATAGAGAGTTGAATTCAGGATCAATGGGGAGCATATCCACTACCCAAACCAACTCACTTCCCTATCATTAGCACTTTATCTATACTAAGGTTTTTATATTTCATTTTGGCCCATAAGTAGTGAAGCTTATAAATGGGTTTGGAGAAACCATAGTGGTGTTGAGGTAGGTGTAAGATCTTTCACTAATTTCAATTTATCCTAGAAGACTCCAATGAATTTGAGAAATTAAAGGTGAGTAAAATGTTATAACTAAAGGACTTGGGTACTCAAAAAACAATGAATGAATCCATTCCAAGTTTAGGACAAATCCTTTTCAAAAGGTTGGTTATTAGGAACAATCTCCCATTCAAGAGATCCTCACAAAGAAATACCTAGGAATGGACCAATCATACACATTGGGAGTATACCAAAAGTGGGTGCTTTAATAATGTATCACCTTTTTTTCAAATGGGATCCATCTCTAACCCAACCTACCAAAACAAGAAAACCTAAACTACAAAAACTAGACCTAAGAATACCAAACCTAGAGTGAATTAAAATACTATAATCAAAGTCCATAAGAAAACCTAAGACAAGTAAAATACTACCTACAACACCAAAACTAACCCAAGCCAAAAAAAACCCAAGACAAACCAAAAAACCAAAGTGACCTAAACTACCAAGCAACACTAACAACCTCTAATCAAAGCCTTGATCCACCTAATATATCAAGTCAAATGTTTAAAGACAAATTAACCACCTAGATCCTAAGACACCTAAACTAAAACAACAAAAAGGAAACCTACTTTAACTATGTACAAAAGGAGTTTGAAGGAATACCTAGGTTTGGAAACAATGCTTAAGGGATTTCCCATTGACATGGAATGGGACATCCTATCCAATCAATCTTTTAAGCTTAAAAAAATTCTCTCCCAAAATTTGTAAAATTTGATATGGAACTTTCCAAAGTTTGCCAAATTTCTTATGATCTATTTCCTCATGTGCCTTATCCTAGTATAAAACTAGGTCTAAAATTATGAAGACCTTAATCCTAGTCTTGTCAAACCATATTTTCACTACCCCTTGATGTTTCCCAAATCTATCTAGGCCTTCATCTCTCTTCTCATCCAGTTTCATAAGTTGGGACAATCTTGCTTGGCTCCTATCCTCATTGTCTAAGTATTCCTACATGAACTACAAGGCTTGATTTTTCAATTGAACCAAGAAGATTGGGTCTTGTTCATACACCAAATGGTATGGAGAGGTCTCTAAGGAACTCTTGATCCTATATTTTTTAGTCTAAAGATAAAACTTTAATTTTGTGTCCCAATTCATGGGATTTTGAACTTCTTTATGATGCTTAATAGGTTTTATTGGTTGACTCATCTAGGCCATTTCCTTGGGGATAATAATTAGATAAAAATTTCAAAGAAATCCTATGATCAAAATCCCTATTATAAAACTTAAGAGAAGAAAATGCGGGACCATTATCACAAACCAAAGCATAAGGACATCCAAACCTTGTAACAACCTTTTCTAGAAGAAACTTGATAACAACATCAATATTGCACAACTTTAAATATTGATCTTCTATCCACCAAGTATAGTAATTCATGGCAATTAGAATGTACCCATTTTGTACTAAGGACGGAAAATTGATCATAAGGAATAAAATCAAGACCCCACTTTGAAAATGGACTTATTACAATCACTGGCTAGAGAGGCATTGTAGGATTCTTCTCCCAAATGGAAGCTATTTGGAAGATGTTGAAATTCTTTGCATGTTCATGTGTATCTTTGAATAAAGTTGGCCAATAATATCTTGATCTTGGTATCTTATGCGTTGTGGCCAAACTTGGTTTGTGACCTATCCTAGATTTGTCATGAAAATGCTCTAAAATTCTTCTTACCTCATCCTTCCCAACACATCATAAGTAAATGCCTTCATGGTTCTACTTGTACAAAACTAATCCCAGAAACATATATCGTTTACTCTTCAACTTCAATTCTTTCTTTTGTACTAAATTATAGTGTGAAGGACACTTTTGATTTAACAAATACTTGATAATGTCCTTGTATAATTTGTTTGGGCAGACAACTTCTAGTTCATAAACTTGTTGCATTAGGTCTAGTCCATCATATGCAATCTTTTGTGCAAGATTCTATTCTCTAACTAACTTCATCGGTTGGATATAGATATCATATTCCTAGATAGTAGCGACCCACTTTACTCTTGTTTCACCTAGTTCATTTTGCATCAATAATATCTTCACTACAATATCCAGGACTAATATGGCATGTACCTTACTCCTCAACATGTAATGTCCAAACTTATTTATTTCTTTCACTAACTCATAAGCTTTCTTATCCACCTTGGATTATCTTTATTATACATCCTTCAAAGATTTCCTCATAATAGAAATGGAATGTTCATCATTTTCTCTAGTTCTCTATGTAAGGAGTTTTGCGCATGTATGATTAGAGGCAAATGAATATATGTAGAATGGATTCTCATAATTTGGACTCACTAGAATGGGTGTGTTAACAATTAAATTTTTAATCTCTTTAAAAGATTATTTTTCCATTAGATTCCAATTTGTCTTAGCATCTTTCTTGAGCATATCATTCATAGGTTTCACAATCTCAAAAAATCCTGAAATAAACTTCCTCACAAAATTGATCTTTCTGAAGAAATATTTAAATTTGGCCCTTCTTGCTATCCAATAGATTGAGTCGTGAAATGGCCTCAACTCTATTAGGATCAATAATTATACCTTTCTTAGAAACAACATGTCCCAGTAATTTTCCTTTTGTAACCCCAAACATGCATTTATTCAACTTGAGGGAAATTAAAAACTTCCTGCATCTCAAAAATACTTTCCCCGAGTCATTAACATGATCTTCTCTCTTCTTTGAAAATAATATGAGTTCATTGGTGCAGGAGCACACATGCCTCCAAGTGGCACATGCGGTTATTTGGTTGGATTTTGTTTTACTTTCATGTAATAAGGTCTTATTAGACCATTTTTGGTGGTTAGGAGCATAGGTTGAGTCGTTAGATCATTGGGAATATCATAATGTGAAAAGTTGAAAAAGTCACATTTTTTATCAAGTAACTTTTCTTGTCAATATTGTCATAACAGACATTTTTTTGTTTTTGTTAGTTTTAAGTCAAAATATGGTTACCAACCATTGGGGAAGGTTGGGAAGCCTATTAAAACACCTTTTTACATTGATTAAAAGGGTTGGTGGATAATTGTGTGGAAATTATAAGTAATAAACATCAATTTTTCTTAACCATGGAGGAAAGTCCATAGTTAAGCATGCTCGAGTTGGAGTAGTGCTAGGATGGGTGACCTCCTAAGAAGTATCAATGATTCACCTCTATGAGCATCACCTATATGCAATGAGTGCTAAGTGTTCCATTCTTTCTCATGAGAGATTGGTGTAATACCCCAAAAATGGGCTATAAGTTCATTAACCTCCTACATCGACAAATCGAACAAAATCGACATCGAAGTCCTAACCTAAGGCACATCTGAACATCATCAAATCTAATTGATTATCTTAAATTCTGCATCAAGGAATATTCCTAGCAATATTCCTAATCATCATAATTATCTTTAATTTTATAATTATTTGGCAATAAATCACATTTATCCTAAAATTTGATTAATTAAATATTTTGCATATTTAATTAATTAGATTTAATATTTGCCAATTAATTGTATAATTAAATTTAATTCTATCTATTATTAATTGTATTATTTAATTTTGACAATAAATCTAATATCCTATGAATAATTGATTAAATTCTTATTTAATTAATTAAAGCAAGTTGTCATTATTTAATAATATAGTTTTTAATAAAAGTTTGATTAAATAATTGATTAACCCATAAATCAATTGTTTTATTTTTAAAAGCAGTTAAGTTGGAAATAAATCACTTTATTATTAAATTAATTCATAAATAAAACATGAACAATCATAAAAGCAAACAACTATCAATTATCAATTAAAGCTAAACTCTATTTTGAGTTAAAGCTTAGCTTTTGCATGTTTTTGTGAGTTAATTATCCTTTATTTAAAAATAACTCAAAAATCAACCTAAGTTATTTGAGTGATTTATGGCTTTTTTTCATGCACCTCCAAAGCCTTGGATTTCTATAAAAACAATGCTCAGCTCTTCATAATTCATCTCTCAATCATCTCGCAAATTGCAAACTTACTCTACAGGAATCATAGCATATCAGATTTGGAGAATTTGCATAATTGGAGCTTGAAAGAATCAACTTGTGAATTCAAAACTTTGTGAGATCAATTTCAATTGCATATTTTTCATATCATAGCATAGAATTTCATAGCTTTGCATATCATTGTTAGATAGATCAATTCATAGCATATCAATTTCATCTAGCATAGATTCATATCAGTTTTTATCATTCTTATTGCATAGAAAATATCAAAAATATAGATTAATTGCATTCAATTTCATATCCATCTTTTGCATTCAAATCCTTCATTTAGGTGTCGTCTAGGTCACTGATCTCGATTACAATCTGAGAACATCAATCTCGCATCTATTAGAAGGCAGTAAATCGCTTGGTTACATAGTTTTCAATTTTGCACGATTTTTATTTTTGCTAACCTCTAATGTTTTACTGAGTGTTGTGTCTACAGATCAGGTACAATTTTCACACACACATTTCTGGCACCCACCGTGGGGCAACCCACCTTTGCATGCTGATTTTGATTCTTGGAGCTAAAACCCTAAAGTTTCAAAGATTTAATTTTATCTCCCAAACGGCTCAGATTTTTCATCTAAAATGTTTTTTGTAGGTTGGAGACATATCAGGGAAGCTTTGAAAAAAAATTCAGAATTTTTTGAATTATTTTGAATTTTTAATAATTTTTTAGTTATTTTTCATAAAAAATTAATTTTCGGCGCAAATCATAATATTTTTTAGAAATTTTTACATTTTCAGAAAAATATTCAAATTCTATAGGGGGTCTATTATTTGTGTTTTAAATTTGGATGCAATTTAATAGCTCAAATAGTCAATTTGCAAAAACTGGTCTGTTTTGATAAAATGGGTCTCTAGGGCGCAAATGAAGATATTTTTCTAAAATTTTTATATTTTTGGAAATCTCTCTATTTTTTAGTAGGGATCTCTATTCTAAATTTCTATTTTTGTGGCCAAAATCATATCAAAAAAATCAGATCTTGTTGACTAGGTCAAATGTAGTGCAAAAAAATTAAAATTTTATGATGGGTATGCACTTATTTTTCATATGATTCAATGCATGATATGAGTTGTCATTTGGATTAATTTATAGTTATTATTGCTCCTAAAAATTTATTTTTAGAGCTAACCCTATGGTTTTCATAAGTTGAATATATTTTGCATATCTTGTTTGCTTGTTTGCTTGTTGGAGAGTTCGTCACTTGCTTGCATGGAAAAGCTCAACAAAAATTGCTAAAAATTAGGTAGAATCTACTAAGCACATTACGAGGATCATGAGGTATTCTACTTGTTCTGAAAACATTTCGATTTGGACTTAAAATAAATCTCTTATGTGTCAAGCTTGTGTGCATCTTTTCATGCTTTTGATCTATTTCTACACACTTGCATAATTTGATACTAGGTTGTGATCCCTTAAGGATTCATTAAGTAGTCTTAGAATAATTGTGATTAATCTTGATTTCTATCTTGGGTTATTGGACTCGCTAATCCGCCGGCCCCTCATTTCCACCCTGTGGTTGCTATCTCAGCGCCATAAAGGGGAGGGGTCAACAAGACAGAAGCGTTAAGTGTTCCACTTGGCAACCCTTTTGTGCTTTTAGGAACTCACTTGTTTTCTAAGTTGTGGCCTTGTTTTCAGCTTGTGTGAGGTGTTAAGTGTTCCACCTTGTGGACTCATCTCATATTTTCTTTAAGCGTTAAGTGTTCCTCTTTCTACTTTTTGGATGCTTTTGGTAGATTTGCTTTCGGGAATATATCTGTGCTCACATAGTAATTAGGCCCTATGAACACTATTCGTGATTCTTGAGAGATTGGATTCCTAGAGAAATCTTTCTTGACAATAGAATCCTTGTAGGTAGGGAGGATACTTAGTGCATTTCACATTCAACTTGTTTAGTGCATCTTCTCTTATTGATCGACACATTCTCTCTCTGGAGAGGTTGATAGATCACGTAGGGTTGATATCACGAGCTTTGGTGAATCAAAATTAGTTAGTGCGTCTTCTCTTATTGATTGATACATTCTCTCCCCGAAGAGGTTGATAGATCATGTGGAGTTGATATCACAGACCTTGGTGGAACAAAACTTTGTCTTAGCATGTCGAATTAATCTACTTGCTTTGTTTGGGTTAAAAGTGAAGAGGTGTCAAAACCTTGAATCTGGAGCCAAGTCCCCTTGTGGTATAAATTTGTGAGTCACCTTTAGAGAGGGTTAACCGTAGCGGACAATCCCTTCACAAGACAAACTGTGTTGACAAAACCTCAAGCGGTAATAGCCATTTTCGCCATGGTAGTGATAGCCGCTATATAAATGTCCTTGTGGAAGAAATCTCCATGGGTATGGTTCATTGTTGGGTTGTCAGATCTCCCTAGCAGCTCTTGAAGATTAAGTTCTCGGACTGTGTCAAAACCCTGGTGCGCTGGGATTGGAGTTCACCCCTTTGAATCATAAAATTTGCAGAGTCAAACCATTACTAAAAACCCTAGAGAGGCCAATTTTTTTCATTCTTAGGTATATGTGTGTTATTGCAAAACTTTTTAGAACATAAACAATTAGTACTCTCAGGGATTAGCACAATTTGGTCACTTGATTGTTCATGCGCAAGGTTGCTTTTGCCCTTGTTCATTGTTTTCAGATGTGCTTGGAATCACTTGCTTGCTATTCTGTGTGCTTGTTTATCTACTTGGCTATTAAAAATGATCAAATCTGGTATAACCTTCAAAATCTGGACAGTACAATTTGCAAACAATCCAGAACTGAAGACCTTAAATTTTGCAAAAATTGACGTAAATTCTTTCTGGAGTCAAAAGTCATTTCAGAAAGTCAAAAGTCGTATGAGTTTTGTCAAGTGTCATTTCAGTATTGCCCATCTGTTGTACGATTGAGAACCCAGTGTTGTACGAGTTTTCAAACCAGCAAATTCAAGATAGTCAAAATCCTGTTAGCAACTGTCGTATGATATTTACAACTATCATTTCATTGCTACCCAACTGTCATACGAGTTTTGTCAACTGTCATTTCATTGCTACCCAACTGTCGTACGAGTTTAGCAACTGTCATTTCATAGACTACCTAGTGTCGTACGAGTCTGCAGAGTGTCATTTGGAAAAATTTGAGAGAGTTGTTAGAAATTGTCAAATTGCAAGATATCCAATGTTTCCAGCCTAGTTCCAGAATCTGTCAAAAATATCATTGTGTCAGGAACAGAGCAGTAGCTATTGAGCATTCTACCATTTTTTGAGTTTGATCTTTTGAATCTGATCTAGTCTTCTATTTGATCAATTTGAGTCTTTTTTATCTCGTGTCAAAACCTTGTCATAACTATCAATCTTCAATCAATCTTCAAAAATAGACTAAGTGTTGAGAACTCGTGTCCGCTATCTTTTGGGCAATCTATCCCATACATCCAGGGCATAGTTTCCTTCACCCACATCTCATCAGATCTTCAAAACTATCATAATCTTGACAAGGTTGCATCATCTGATTTTCTCGAATCAAATTGTTCTTCAGTTGTCTTCATCATTTTCTTCTGTTTCATTCAAAGTTAATGGTGGAGACCAGAGCTTCTTCACACAAGAAATCAGAAGAAACATCTCAAAACTTACTTTTGACCAATACCCCAGGTCCAACTCTTGAACAACTCATCAAGTCAGGTATCTACGAAGACGACGGTCTTGGTAACTTTTGATTGAAAACTAGTTACATACCTCCTTTATCAACTCACAGAGGTAATCAGCAAACTCCTCCTCAATCTGTTCTAGGGAGCCCAAAAACTCCTATCATGTCTCAAGTAGGGACAAACCATGGTTCTCTAGGAGGAGGGTCCCAAGGACACCATTCTCAACATAATGCCGACCAAGAACCTACCCCCTTTGAAATCCATCGATGTCAGAATGATGATGAATTCCAAAGAATGATGAGGCATTTCTTGAAAGTGGATAGAGAAGCATACTTTTTACAATTAGCCCAGGAAGGGGCTAAGCTTCCTCCCAACTTTAACATTGATGATATAATCACACATGAGGAAGAAACTCCACTCACAGCTATGACAAAATAGATGCATGCTATACAAGTCAAATTTAACAATCTTAAGAAGGAGAAGGAACCCAAGGAGTTCTCCATGGAGGCCCTATGTCCTTTCCCATTCGATAAAAACTTGTATATGCCACCATTCCCAAAAAGAGTGGAGATTCCAAAGTATGACAAATATGATGAACACTCTAATCCTCAAGATCATGTCAGAGATTTCTGTATGCAATCCATGGAATTCATGCATGAACCAACTTATCTGATGCATCTTTTTCCTAGATCCTTGGGAGGAGCATCCATTCAGTGGTTTTCAAGATTACCTTCTACGATCAAAACTTTTGAGGAATTGATTAAATTGTTTTATCAACAATATTCCTACAATATTCAACATCCGATTACCATGATCGATATCTGTAACCTCAAGCAATATCTAGGGGAATCATTCCTAACTTTCCTCAAGAGGTGGCGAAAGAAGTTTTCTCTATATGCTAGACCAATTCCCGAAATGGAGAAACTTGAAATCTTTATCAATAACCTTGTTCCAGAGCTCAATTATCCATTACAAATGCAAGATCATGTATCTTTTGATAAAATGGTGGATAATGCAATCAAGATTGAGAGAGTACTTGTCAAGAAAGGAGAAATCACACTTCAAAAGGACAAGTCTGAATCTGGATCTAGCTCAAAAGATAAAAACAAGAGCTGGAATAGAAACAATGGTATCATCTCTGATGGTGTTGTTGACACTATCCGCACCCCATCAAAGGCACCAGCCTACAATCTCACCCTTGCCACCAAAGCCATTGAAGCTTCAAAGCAAAAATCTGCTGAACCATCTCCAAAGAAGCCATTCAAATGATGGGATAAAAAAAAAAAGTTTACTCCCCTGGGAGAATCTTTGGAATCTGCCCTGAGAACCCTGATATCTGATAACATGATCTCTTTACCACCAATCTGAAACCCTGATCCGGATCCAAAACCATATTGGTGGAAAGATAATGAATACTATGCTTTCCATCAGACTAAAGGCCACAGAGATAATGGACACTTCCACTTGAAGCATACCATTCAAGACTTGATAGATCAAGGGGACATCACGATCGATAATCCTACCAAAAATAATGATCACATAGCATTTACAGAACTATTTCCACAACATGGCAAGGGAGTTTCCACTTCTCAGCCTAACATGGGGGCAAAAGTCAACTATGCCTACCCTAGAAACAATGCTGTCATCAATATGGTTGAACCATATCTCTCTGAGAGCTGCAATGTCATCATGATTGTATGAAGAGACAGAAATCATTCCTCAGCTAATGCGGTTACCAGATCACAAGCTCAGGCTCATCTGAAAGGACAAACACCAAGTTCATCTAATGTCCCTAAGATACCTTTCAATCTCACATCTGCTTCTAAACAGAAGGTTGCCTTGAAATCTTCCAATCCAAAGGATACAAGACCTACATCTTAGAGCATCGTCCAACAACTCCAACATACCAATAAAAAAATCTCTATGTTTGAGTTACTTTGAATATCTCCAGCTCACAGAGATATCCTAGACAAAGCTTTTCTCGGCTCTAATGTTCCTGATGATCTAGATCTAGACAGGTTCCAGACTATGGTTGGTCATCTAACGTCTCTGTGATATATCTCCTTTTCAGAGGAAGATGACAACTCCCTAAGTCACCCACATAATCAGCCCTTGCACATAGAAGTCTTGATCCAGAACCATTGAGTCAAACATGTGTTGATAGATGGGGGCGTAGGCCTCAACATTTGTTCTTACAGCTTAATCACAGAGTTGGGATTCTCAGAGATGGCTATTGATCCTTGAAAGAAGATCACCATAAAAGCCTATGATGAACAAGAAAGAGCTTCTAAAGGCACCATTGTCTTACCCATCTGAGTGGGTCCGGTCATCAAAGATACCACATGTCAGGTGCTTGATCTACCATTGGCTTACAATATCCTTCTAGGGAGACCCTGGATCCATGAAATGCAAGCCATTCCTTCTACGTACCATCAATGCTTGAAATTTCCCTATGAAGGAGTGGAGGTTACTATCCCAGCAGATCTGAGTACAACTTGCAATACATTGAAGGAAAGTGTCGATAAGCTTGTTCCCAATAACAGAGAATCTTCCATCAAGCAATTAAATGTTACTTCCACATCTAAGATGGACGACATTGCTAAAGAGATCAATATCAAAGAAAATGGGATGGGAGAATACACTATAGAGCCAGTCTTGTCTCTGACATCTCTCCCTATCTTGCCCAAGTCATATGGACAATCTTTGAAGCAATCTAAATCAAAACCTAAGGAACCTATGGAAGCATACAAAAGAAATTTTGTGGCGGAGCAAGTATCCAAACAAGAATTTGAAGAGGATGAAGCTGTGCTGGCATGGCTATACAAAGAGGATTCTGAATCTAAAATTGTTCAACCTAGTGAATCTATAGCACCTACAATCCCTTCTAATTCATATGGTCTAGGGAACAAATTGATAGCCAAGATGGGATATTCTGGTCAAGGACCTCTAGGAATCAGAGGAAAGGGTGTTGTGACACCCATTCCACATACTGGTAGAACAAACAAAGATACTGCAGGCTTAGGCTTTACAAAGAGACCTTATCATCTCAAAGGTGGTTGTTCTCATGTCATAGAACAAATTGCACCAGGAGAACCCCTTCTCAAGAAAGAAGAGACAGAACCCTCAGATGATGATTCAGATAGTTTAGAACTCATCCCCTATGAAAAATTGCCTAAAGAGATCAAAGATCTTCTTGATGATAAAGATGATCCTATCAAAAGAATTAATGTAGTAGAAACACAAGAACCTACTGTAGGGAAAGAGATGGTTGCACCACAAGAACCAGCCAATCTCGAAGGTGATCAAACTGATCCAGAAGTAGAGAGTAGTTATTCTGACATGGATTCCCATGAATATGAATTCAATTCAAAGACTGGGGGTAATCCTTCTTGGGGTATTCATCCTGATTTCACACATTTTCTAAGATTTCCTAGAGATCCTGAATCAGAAGCTGAGTCAAATGACTATGAATGGGGTGCCATTCCAAAAGAAGATGAGCTTATAATAGAGAAATATATTGATGTTATTCACCAATATGTATCTCAACCCAACGTAGGTCTAGAGAAAAATAATGAACTTAACATGTCTGATCCACCTATGGCTGAAGAGGACTCCCATGATGATGTTGAGCCTATTCATGAATTGAACATTTTGATCTGTAATATCACCTTTGAACTTGAGCATCAGGTTAGGACCAATGATGACATGTCCATGACTATGAACACCATATCCCAAGCCTTTCTTGCTTTAACTATCCAACGTCTTGATCTTATTGACCAAACTTCCACAAACCTGAGCCATGGTATCTACACCTTTCCAAGTGACTATGTCCTTGCTTGTTACCTCAATGCATTCAAGCCTATGAGGACTTCCATCAGCGAACCAAGCGTCAGCATGATCGATTCAGACATCAAATATCTTAGTCAAAAAAATAAAAAGAAAAAGAAAAAGAGTTCTAAGGGTGAAAACCATTTTGTGGCAGTCTCAGAACCTACAAAAGTAAAAAGAAAAGATGTATCTAAAGGTGAAAACCTCTCTGAGGTGCCTAAGGATGAGATATTTGATGTCCTTCTGAGTCATTTATAGGATAGATCTCCAGTTCTAATTGAGCCAACTCAATCCATCAATTTGGGTACAACAGAGGAACCACAATTGGTACATGTAGCACAATCTCTATCAGAAGAAGAAAAATAGAAATTCACTACATTCTTATCAGAAAAAAAGATCAATTTTGCATGGAAATATTTAGATATGCCAGGATTGGATCCCAATCTCATTATGCACCATCTATCCATTGCTCCTGGGGTAAAACCGGTCAAACAAAAATTGAGAAAGATGCATCCTCATGTGGCACTCTTAGTCAAAGCAGAACTAGAAAAACTCCTCAAAGCTGGATTCATCCATGTCATAGACTATGCTGAGTGGATCTCTAACATTGTACCTATTTCAAAACCAGATGGTTCAATCAGAGTGTGCACGGACTTTAGAGATGTGAACAAAGCATGCCCTAAGGATGACTTTCCACTACCTAACATTGATATGATAGTGGACATGACTACGGGCTATGAAATGTATTTCCTTATGGATGGTTTTTCTGGATACAACCAAATCAAAATTGCTCCAGAAGACCAAGAGAAAACTGCATTCACATGTGCGTGGGGAACCTTCTGTTAGAATGTTATGCCATTCGGACTCAAAAATGCAGGAGCTACATATCAAAGAGCAATGACATCTATTTTTCATGATATGATGCATAAAACAATGGAGGATTACGTGGATGATACCTTGGCAAAATCCATGATTAGAACTGAACATCTAATAGACTTGAGCATGATCCTAGATAGAATGGAATAGTTTAGTCTCCGACTAAATCCTAAGAAGTGTGCTTTTGGTGTCACTTCTGGAAAGCTCTTAGGATACATAGTTTCAAAGAAAGGCATTGAGGTCAATCCAGCTAAGGTGAAAGCTATCATAGAGATGCAACCTCCCAAGAATATCAGTCAAATGCAAACTTTGCAAGGGAGAGTACAGTCCATCAGAAGATTCATATCACAGTTAGCTAACATATCACAACCTTTCACAAAGACATTACATAAAGGTGTGACCTTTGCATGGAATGAAGACTGTGCAAAGAATTTTGATCATATCAAGAATTATCTCTTGAATCCTCCTATCTTAATGCCTCCTATTCATGGGAAGCCATAAATATTATGTCTCCGCAATAGATACATCACTGGGGGCATTGCTAGCACAGCATGATGAGAACAAAAAGGAAAGAGCCATCTACTATATAAGCAGAACATTGGTGGCGTATGAAAAGAACTATTCTATGATTGAGAAAGCATGTCTAGCTATGATCTTTGCATCATAGAATCTAAGACACTACATGTTAGCTCATACTACTCATTTGGTAGCTAAAATTGATCCACTGAAATATCTCCTAAGCAAAGCTGCCCTCACAGGTAGACTAGCTAAATGGGTCATGCTCTTGAGTGAATTTGACATTGAATATGTTGAAAGAAAAGATATCAAAGGACAGGTCATTGCTGATCAATTAGCTGAAGCACCACTATTTGATGATACACCGATACAAATGGAATTTCCTGATTCCTCTATCATGCACCTCTCTTCTAGAGCATGGCGGTTATTCTTTGATGGCTCCTACACACATAATGGATCTGGAGCAGGCATATTGTTCATCACTCCTCAAGGATACTCGATACCCAAAGCATTCAGAATAAAGTTTCCTTGCATAAACAATATTGCTGAATATGAGGTACTTCTCAATGGTATGAAAATGGTAATACAGTGGAGAGTTACAGAGATGCACATCCATGGAGACTCACAACTGGTTATCTACCAAGTCAATGATGTGTACCAAACCAAAGATGAAAAGCTCATTCCTTACAAGAGAATGGTAGATGATTTAAAGAAATACTTCATCTCTATCACATTTGAGCAAATACCCAGAATGGAGAATAAGGCTGCCGATGCAATGGTGACATTATCTACTCTCTTACAGCAGCCTGAACATGAACTACGCTACGAGTTCCTGGTGGAAGCCCTATCCTATCCTGCATATGACTCCCCTGAAACCCGCATGATCTGCACTGTTGTAGGTTATGACTCATCTCGCTACAAAAATCTATTCTCCTATCTCCATGACCAAATCATCCCTGAGTCCTTTAATCATTTTGAGAAATGAAACCTTATCTGATTCACATCCTAATATGTCATCATTGGTAATGATCTATACAAATGAGGTCTAGATGGTACACTGCTTAGATGTTTAGAACGGGAAGAGTCTCAACGTGCATTAGAGGAAGTCTACGAGGGTATATGTGGGTCACACTCAAATGGTTTAATGTTACCTCAAAAACTTATTAGGGCTGGGTACTATTGGCCTGAAATGGAGAAAGAGGCTATTAAATTTGCTAAAAACTGTCAACAGTGTCAAGTACATGGCAACTTGATTCATGCTCGAGGGAGAGATCTGATTCCCTTTACTACACAATGGCCTTTTCAACAATGGGCATTTGATCTCATAGGTGCTATCCATCCGCACTCTTCTAATGGACATACCCATATAATCATAGCCATAGATTATTTTACAAAATGGGTAGAAGCAGTTCCTCTAACACAAGCAACGGGGAAACAGATCTCTATGTTCATCCTGAACTACATCATTTGCTGATATGGGATCCCTCACTCTATAATCATAGATAACGGGGGACAATTCAAAAACAATGATCTAGATGACTTATGTGCTAAATTCAAGATTACTCAACATTGGTCATCTATCTACTATCCTCAAGGGAATGGACAAGCTGAAGCTTCAAACAAAAATCTCTTAAAAATCTTGCATAGAATAGTGAATAAAATAGGAAGAGACTGGCATCTCATGATCAATCTAGCTCTCTGGGCATACAGAACTAGTATCAGAACACCTACAGGGGCTACACCTTTCGCTTTAGTTTATGGGTCTAAAGTGGTACTACCTATTGAGGTTGAAATCCCATCACTTAGAATCAGAATGCATGGACTTGTCACTGATGAAGACTACAGAGTGTCTAGGTTACAAGAACTGGAATTACTAGATGAGTGCAGGAAAGCAGCATATGATCATCTCAGAGTCTATCAGAAATGAATGTCTAGAGGCTACAACAAGAAAGTCTGACACAGAGAATTTCAGGTTGGTGATCTAGTCTTGAGAGAAAATCCTAAAAATCAATCCCATCGAGAACGCAAGGGGAAGTTCGAACCCAACTGGCTGGGTCCCTTTGTCATCACTACTACTTTTGGCTCTGGTACATATCAACTCTCAACGACTGAAGGAGAACAACTCTGAGACCCAATCAACGTTCTCCATCTGAAGAAATTCTATGCCTAAGGCATTCAGTGCTTGGTAAATGTCCTGTAAAAATCTTAAAAATTAGAAAAAGTCCTGAAAAAATGAACATCTTGGTGAAAACCTAGCAATAGGCGCCTTGATGATTCACGAAAAAAATCAAAAAAATATCCAAAAATTCAAAAAAATTGAAAAAATGAAAAAATACAAAAAAAATGAGAAAAAGAAAAAGTGCCTTGGTGAAAACTTGGAAATAGGCGCCTTGGTAGCAAAAATAAAATCTCTGCCAAGATGGTGAAAACCCGGCAAACGGGTGCTACTTGTTCCAAATGCTCCATCTATCAGCACAATCTTGGTCTTTCCCAGCTTTCAGTCTTGCTTTAGTTTGTACATATCTCCCAGTTTGTTTCAACATTTCTAGTTTTCAATAAGTCGGTCTGTACACCAATCGGCTCAAGCGTCTATATCCTATCAATGTTCAAACTTGGGGGCAATCAATGTCATATCCTAGGGTCTCCCATGTATCTGAGACATATCATATCCAGTCAGAGTCCTTTGAAGTGTCATGTGAGTCAGTCAGTCTATCTTGTCTCCAGAAAGGATTTTGCATCTACAACAACGCAATCAAACATCAAAACAAACTGAAAACAATCTGTGCTTCATGCTTATATCTCCTTGTATGCTTACTGATTCGCATTGAGATTTTTGCATATTGTGTCCCTTTGAGCTCTTCGATGATGTCCTTTATAGGATTTAGAGAGTGATGACTGGGGTCATAATCTTTTCATTGTCTTCTGCTTGTATGTGAAAATCTAACAACTTTGAAAATTTTGGATTGAAATGGTGTCCGACTGTAAGAGCCTCTATCTCGAATTGGATGGCCATGCGTACCTCGACCATTAATAACTAGAAAATTCAAGGAAGTTTGATCTAACTATTATCTTTTTGAGTAAGTTCTTTCTCCTACTGTGAAACGCGATCTTGCCTAAGGATGTGAATGATAAAGGGTCACTACGGGTAATTCACACTAGATTTAGAATGATCTTTTGATTGTTTGATGTGTGTGTTAAATGCAAGGCGTACTCAGGTCATCGCGACATTTATGTTTTGATGCTTGTACAAATTGCTATATCAAAATGGACATGATATTCAGGTCATCCTGGCGTTTGTGCCTTGGTGCTTATATCTAATCCAACATTCTGAAAACAAATCAATATTCATATGTCCATGGTCGTATAACCAATGGGTGTTGTATTGATTCTTGCGCATACAAATCGATATTCATATGTCTATAGTTTCATGGCTAGTGGGCATTGTATTGATTTATCCGGTTACCTAAAAGTTCAATGATGATAACAAATCGACATATGATCAGTGACTAGGTCCTAGGTCTTAGGTTGCATTTCATTTTGCATGTCTCATTTCATTTTGCATGTCTCATTGCATTTTGCATGTTTGCATGATCTCACAATGATTAAACGAACTTCAATGCTTAAATGATTCTTCAAATCGCATCTTCAAGTCTAACAAGAACTGAATCTCACACAAAGGTTCCTCCAATGAAATAGCAAGTAGAATCCTTTTTCGGGATCAAAATCAAAATCTAAAATCATTCATATTATTAACTACTTGCATAATCAACCTTCAATCATCACAGAAATCTAGTATTCAACTTAACTAATTATCTAATATCAAACTATCAAAATTTCAACTTGGTCAACCATGGTCAACTCATGGTTTAACCTAGTCAAACTTGGTCTCCAGGACCTTCCGATGATGCAGAATGCATTCGTCAATGTGTATAACCACTTTTCCCATTAATTAACATGCTTCTAAACTCTCAACACTGACTTTTCTTGTCAGATTTCAATTTTAATCCTGAAGGGGGCATGGTATTGCACATCAATTCAAAGTCTGTAATCAAATTTGAAATCATATCTTTATAGAAATCATATCTTTCATCAGTAATCAAGACAAACAATCACGTCTAGTTACTGATTCATCAAAAAAAAAAAGACCTCATCGCTCAGGGCAAATCTATCATCACTTGGGGCATATCAGATTCATCAAGATCCATATCAATCTGGTATTCTCCTAATCTTGTAAACTGTATCAATTTTTGCAACCATCAGATCATAGTGTTCTTTCCTTGGTTCTTCGGCAACTGAAGGATTCGAATGTGATACTTGCTAGTTCTGCTAAGACAATCGAGTCTAGAACGGGTCACTCACTTCTTATCAATCCTAAGGTTCAGAATCAGGTATTTTGACACTTTTTCGCAATCATCGGTTCATTGCTGCTATAGTAAACATTATCTCTAGTCATTCAGGACCTCCTATCTCAATATCTTTCAATCGGTTTCTATCTTGAGAACGGTTTATCTTTTGAATCAGTTTCATATCTTTATCAAACACAGACTATCTTTGAACCACTGCGCTTCGCACAGTAATTCAAAGAGGGGCAAAATGTAATACCCCAAAAATGGGCTATAAGTTCATTAACCTCCTACATCGACAAATCGAACAAAATTGACATCGAAGTCCTAACCTAAGGCACATCTGAACATCATCAAATCTAATTGATTATCTTAAATTCTGCATCAGGGAATATTCCTAGCAATATTCCTAATCATCATAATTATCTTTAATTTTATAATTATTTGGCAATAAATCACATTTATCCTAAAATTTGATTAATTAAATATTTTGCATATTTAATTAATTAGATTTAATATTTGCCAATTAATTGTATAATTAAATTTAATTCTATCTATTATTAATTGTATTATTTAATTTTGACAATAAATCTAATATCCTATGAATAATTGATTAAATTCTTATTTAATTAATTAAAGCAAGTTGTCATTATTTAATAATATAGTTTTTAATAAAAGTTTGATTAAATAATTGATTAACCCATAAATCAATTGTTTTATTTTTAAAAGCAGTTAAGTTGGAAATAAATCACTTTATTATTAAATTAATTCATAAATAAAACATGCACAATCATAAAAGCAAACAACTATCAATTATCAATTAAAGCTAAACTCTATTTTGAGTTAAAGCTTAGCTTTTGCATGTTTTTGTGAGTTAATTATCCTTTATTTAAAAATAACTCAAAAATCAACCTAAGTTATTTGAGTGATTTATGGCTTTTTTTCATGCACCTCCAAAGCCTTGGATTTCTATAAAAACAATGCTCAACTCTTCATAATTCATCTCTCAATCATCTCGCAAATTGCAAACTTACTCTACAGGAATCATAGCATATCAGATTTGGAGAATTTGCACAATTGGAGGTTGAAAGAATCAACTTGCGAATTCAAAGCTTTGTGAGATCAATTTCAATTGCATATTTTTCATATCATGGCATAGAATTTCATAGCTTTGCATATCATTGTTCGATAGATCAATTCATAGCATATCAATTTCATCTAGCATAGATTCATATCGGTTTTTATCATTCTTATTGCATAGAAAATATCAAAAATATAGATTAATTGCATTCAATTTCATATCCATCTTTTGCATTCAAATCCTTCATTTAGGTGTCATCTAGGTCACTGATCTTGATTACAATCTGAGAACATCAATCTCGCACCTATTAGAAGGCAGTAAATCGCTTGGTTACATAGTTTTCAATTTTGCACGATTTCAATTTTTGCTAACCTCTAATGTTTTACTGAGTGTTGTGTCTATAGATTAGGTACAATTTTCACACACACAATTGGTTCTTGTGAACCACTACTCATGAAACATGTTTCAATGAGTTTGACTCAAAAAATGACACAGTTGAATCCTAATAGAAATATCACAATTTGACTTGATGTGGAAAATATCTCCTACTTATCAATCAATTTTTCTATAATTCTCACATGTAACTCTCTATTTTTCTATGTTATATAGCCTTGTATAGATTTGTACTTGGTTGAAAGTGATTGGAGACGATAAAATATTGAATATAGTTTCCATCACAATGTTGGCATGTGATGTTTTGGAGTACTTGAGATCTTCTAAGGGTTTTCATTTATGGCAACACTTATGATAGTATGATCACATGTTGTGGAGATTGCCACTGGACTCACAGTCATGAAAATGACTAAGTCCAGAATCAGGAAGACAGGGTACAGTGCCACAGTTTTGGATAGCGATGAAGACATACAAGGTATTATGGCTTGTGAAGTTAAGTGAAGGTATTTTGGGATATGTACATGCTTCAGTTAAGATTGCATGAGTTTTGGATAGCTGGTGTATGAGATACAGTATTCAGAAGGTATGCAAAGATAGTAAAATAGTATATTAGGGTACATGAACAGTTGCGAAGATTAAGGAAAGCATAATGGATATGATAATGTGCTAAGTCATGTAAATAAAGTATAGTGTCGACTCTTTGGTAATATGATGAAGGGTGCTCCCCTTAATACCACAAACACATAACAGAACTAGAGAAACAACAACAATATGCAAGAACAGAAAATGGGCTTCTTATTATCTCCACAAATGTGGAATTACAAACTTTCATAATTACAATATGCAAAGCCACATGGGCATTCCCTTACAATATTCTGTAGGACAAAGCCTCAAATCAATACCTAGATCTACTGCTCTGAACTGCTCCAAACTGCTCCAAACTACCTAAGACAACACTACAGACCTTTCTTTTATAGGCAATTTCCACCGCCTGAGAAGATTCCAGAAATTTAGCCCTTTAGGCCGACTAAACATAGAATTATTTATTTTTTAGAATTATTACAATAGGGTCAGCTCAAAAGAAATACAAAATATGATTTTAGGTAACCCAACTTCTAGAGGCCATAACTTTTTAACTGTAACTTTGTTTTTCTATTATAACCACTTTTCAAAAATGCCATGATGAGATCTACAATGCCTAACACGCACTAGCGCCAGTCAACTAGGGATCGATCACGATCCGGAGCCTCTAAGGCCTTCAAGATTGACCTGAAAGATTTTGTACCCAAAAACCTCAATAACTTCACCAATACTGATGATGTGGCAATGAAACTCAACTGGTAGGCTGAAATGACTGAGATGAACCTCCAACTATGAAATTAGAACATTCTGAGATCATATGACCAACTTACTAAAAATAGTAAGTTTCCATAAATAGAAGCTCTGCATAAGATAGCCCTTATTGAAAAAGAAACAAAAATATTTTTGGGTGATGCAAGATTTCTCTTACACCCAAGATGCTCCTGCATCATAATATAAGAGCGTTGACTCCATACATATCATCTGCACAAGTTTCTATTATGTTTTGTATGACATTTGTGGAGCCAACTGGAAGGCTAATTTTGTATAAATATAGATTGCTCTTGTGAAAGAAAAATATATGGATGCTAGATAACAAGTTTGTGAAAAGTATAGCAGAAGTCAGATGTGAGATCAGTAGGAGGCAGAGCTATAACGGGAACTATCTAAGCAAGATAAGTGCTTGTATTGTTCCCCTTTTGTGAACTATTTTGGGACAGTATTGATTGTAAGAGTAGTGTGCTCACAACCTTTAACCAGGTGTTTTGTATGCCCCTAATAGGGTTTTTGTAATCCTCTAACAAGGAAATTTACTATGTAACAATCAGTTCCTAACAAGGCTAGATCTCTTAACAGGGACATTATACTTTAGTGCATATTTGTGGGTACCATCCCCACCAGGGTTTTCCCTTTAATCGGGGCTTCCTCGAGAACAAATCATGGTGTCATGAGTAATATGTTATGCATATATGTTATTTTCATTTTTACATTACTTTGGATTATTTGTAATTGTTTAAAGTTGAAAATAAAGTTTTGTAATACTGATTCACCCCCCCTCTCAGTATTACCTAATCTTAACAATTGGTATCAGAGCTATTGGCCCTTTGAGTGAAAGCTTAATAGCTTAAAAGAGATCAAAATGGATTCAGAAGACTTTCAAGTAAACTTTGAAGCTATAGTTAAGGATATAGATTAAGATGAAAGCTGAAAATGGCAAACTAAAATTCAAATTAAGAAGAGTAGAAGGTTTCATGAGGAAACTTAAAGAACAGTTTGTGACTATAAAAGATCAAAGACAAGACCTTATGGAGAGAATCAAAGAAAGTTCTGACAATGACACATCAAACAAAGTAAAGATGTTGGAGCAAGAAAAAGAACAAATCAATCTCTTGATGATCAAGGAGATTCAGAATGAGAAGGATGAAAGAAATAAAGTTGAAGAGTCACTAAAGCAAGCCAACCTTCAGATAGATAATATGAAGACTAAACTTGACCATTACAAAGATAAATATCAAGAATTGGATAACTACAATTAGATCATCAAAGGTGAACTCACTCAAGCCAGACTACTCATTGAGGAGTTACACATAATAAATGACAAGAATAATGAACAAAGAACTAAAGGTAACATAAGTGGACCCAATGAAGCTGGAAGTTCAAAAACTCAAGAAGAACCAAATGAAGCCAAGAATGAGGAAAAATCTATTCCAAATGAAAGACCTACAAATGAAGATTATAGAGAACAATTCAAACCCTTCAGAGGTAGATGCTTTGGATGCAAAAAAGTTGGTCACATGAAAAGAGACTACAGAAGTAATGGTAATTCTAAACCTATTACTAGCTACTGTTTTAATTGCTGAGTATGGACACAAAAAGGCAAATTGCAGAAAACCTAATTGTTAGAAATGCAATAACTTTGGACACATAGCAAGGTACTGTAAGCTATAGACCAGTCAAGACAGAAGAGGACCACCCATCTATTACAAATGCAATAATCCAGGTCACATTGTGAAGTTTTGTAGATATAATGGAGATAACAACAAAAGAGGACCAAGAAGATTCAATGAACCTGAAACTCCACCACCTATAGTCATAAGGAAGAATATTAGTGACAGTGGTAAAAGCCTAAATGATTACATGAGTGAAAGCAAGAAAGCAGAGAATGAAAAAATTTGGCAAGTAAAAGTTCTAAATAAGGCAGTGGTTCAGGGAGAGACAACTTGTGATGTTGTGTCTTCACATGATGAATTATTTGAGGCATCAGCCTAGAAGGCCTCATGGCCTCATGGGGTGTAGTGGATGAAGACAAAAAAAAATATCCAGCCCCTGTATAAGCAGAATAAGCTCATGCGAGCTTATGTATGATATGTATAGATGTCCTTGAATATGTGGATGAGATTGCAACACTTGAAGATTCATCTTCTATGTTCGTGAGTTTTGCATTGACTAGATGACATGCGAAGTTGAGCTACATGTGTTTAATGCACACACTCAACTTGCGATGAATAAAAGACTTGAAAGACCTCATTTTTCCACCATTTTTTTATCAGCGACTAAGGAGAGAAGTGTGAAGGCAAAGTAGTAATCTAGCAGAGAGATTTTGTGCTCAAGTAAAGAAAAGCATTAGATTTGTGCTCATTTAAGGTATTTAGACCTAATCTCTTTAAAATTCATGTATGCACCATTAATCTACGATGTGGTAGATGGACCTAGGTATAAGTTCAAAAGGCATCCATACAAATCCTGCGAGGATGATCCGGAAGGGGCATTTTCCCAAACCCCCATAGGTGTGTTGCACGTAGAGGATATTAGGGCATACATACACTGCAAGTATGAGATTATTGGGGAGGTCGACATCTTCTATGAGTTGAATGGTATGATAGATGTGAATGGGTCTTTGATAGAGGAATTCAAACATTTGAAAGACCTGTCAATACTCAAGTTAACTCGTCTCACTGAATTCACAAAAGTTGAATGGTTCAAGATCATTCTGAGTAGAGTTCATGATCAGTTCCTATGGATAGGAGATCAACCAGTAAAGATATGTGCTCAGCTGATTCATGATATCAAGGGGCTTGACAATCAAGGAGCCCTACTTGTTAGTGAGAAAAATCTAAGAAAAGATGTTGAAACCCTCATGCACTCCAAATGGGACAAGAGGGCTATGACTGTAAATGATATATACCTTCAAGATGTTAGATTGGTAGCAATTCTTATTGGCTACAAGTTGTTCCAAAGTTCCAAACTTAATTTTTTATTAGCTAGAGTTGTCATGATGGCTTACAGAATTGTTAAAGAAAACAAACAGTATAACCTTTGCGAAGTTCTGGCACAGTAGTTTTTGGAAAATGTTAAGGTCATTAAGAAGGAAAAATCCAAGGCATTCAAATTTGGGTCACTACTAATTCACATGTACCTTCATATTATTCACAATTTTCCTAGTATGCATCCTAGAGCATGGAAAGACAATGAACCCACTGGTCTAAAGATCTCGGAGTATTATAGAAGGTAGAAAAAGGATTGGATCGATGGAGAACTATTTGGCATGATTAAGATCTTGCAAAGGTAGATGAAAGAAAGATATAGAATTCCTGAAAGCCTAGTAGAAAAATATGAGGACACCATTTGTTTCATGGTTGAAACTGATTGTGTCTATTTTGAGGTAGTTGAGCCTAGAACCAAATGGTGTTATCCTATGGGATATGAGGTAAGTGTTGAAGTAATATCTATGCAAGTAGAACATGTATTAGCAGCGATATTTAGATCAAGGTCTAGAAAAAGTTCAAGAAAGATGGGGTACATATAGAGAAAAATATGAAAAAGTTAGAGAAGAACAAGAGAAAGTAATAAGAAAGAGGAAAGTCAGCAAGATAGTGGAAGAAATTACTGCGAAGGTAGGAATCACAAAGAAGTAGTATTTGGACTTGAAGAACAAGATGGAGGCATCTTCCAGTGTTTCCACTGGTTCACCCATCTCATTGGAAATAGAGAAGATAGGTACCACTAATAACTTCATTGATTTATCAATTCCTCAAGAGAAAGAAACACATGAAACTATGACTACAGATGTTCCTAGAAGATCATCTAGGAATGTCAGTCCAATAGAAAAAGAAACAGAGGTGAAGAGGAAGAAAAAGGAAGTCAAGGTTATAGAAAAGGAGGAAGAGAAAATGGTTCAAAACAATCCACAAACCTTGTGGAAACCTGATATGAAATTAGTAAAGAAGAGGGTTATCAATGATGGAAATTTAACATTTATAAAAAGATACTTTGAGAGATATAGCCCTGAGGATCAAGCAATCATTGAGGACACTATCATTGAGAATTTGTTAGTTTTCAAAAAGAATTTGTTGGAAGTTGAATCCAGTGTTCCCAAAGAACTATACAACAACCTAGAAATCAGAAAATAGTTAGCACATTCAGAGGATGAGAACATAAGAAATAAAACAATTGATGATATGTTTCCTATTGTGTCTATTTAGGAAAGAGAAAGAATCATAAAAGCACTAAAACCTATTTTAAGAACAAAAACTAGACTAATCAAAATCATGGCTAGAAGATATGATGAAGTAATTGAAGATACCCAAAAGGCATTACATGAAGTTTTAATGCAAAATATGCCTAAAAGGGATTCATCGTGTAAGATTGATAAACCTATGTCCTTGGGTTTAGGAGAGAGTTCACAAACAGTGGATAAGAGTGCTCAATTTAACTTGCAACCAGACTTCTTTGTCACTGGTGTGCCTATTAGCCTTGACACTTCATAGGATATACATGATCCATTCATGGACAATATGGATAGTGCAATGGAAGTTGAAGACCAGGAATAGACAGAAGAGAGGAAATCAAAAGAAAAACAAGTAGAAAAAGTACAGGAGAAGGAGTTACACCAAGAAGGACATCAAGAAAAATAACTGAAGGTAGAGGAGACCACTAGAATCAAACTCGATTCATCCCTATTGTTGGCAAGTGTTGCCAAACCAGCAAGTTCTAATGTGGATAGCATGGATGAAGATGAACTAATGAGACTCTCATTCATGGCATTTGCTAAATCTAAGGAGATATCAGCCTAGAAAGAAGACAAAAGAGCCAAGATAATGGGTAGGGTAGTAGAAACAATAAACAAGCTACTACCCTCTCCACTTATCCTAAAAGACAAGGATGAAACTGAGGATCTCAGTATAGTATTGGATAGCTTTGATAGTCACTTTGACTCATTCCTAAAAATAGTAGAAGAGAAGGCTGAAAGAAACTTCTTGGAGAAGAAGTTAAGTGAAGTTCATAAGTCCATCTCATGGGACTTAGACATTCTTAAGGCTACCACTCTTAAAGCCAAGAGCTGTGTGGCATAAGGAAGAAAAATTTATAGCCATTGCATAAATCCCTGGAGTCGTCTTCACAAACTGTGGAAGAAATTGACAAGGAGACATCCAGATTACTAGAGAAAATAAGGATACTGGAAATGGAGAAAGGGAGATTTGCTGACAAATTTGGTTTGCTAAGACACCTATTAACTCCCAAGCTCTCAATATTGGAGACTCATCTCTCTAAGATGATAAAGGTTGAAATTTCAATGATAGTATCTACTCTCACTGAGCTTAAAGCAGTTGAGACAGCATCATATGCACTGAATGGGTTGATCCATGTTAGTGAGCTACTGATAAGTTCATGGGTTGAGGAGATTAAGACCTTGGAAACATCTTTCCATGATGTCCTAAATCTAGTAAGCAAGAACTAGACCACCTATGCTTCAATTTTGAAATTTTGAGAATAACCTTTGCCATTGATGTCAAAGGGAGAGGAAGAAAAAGAGAAGGAAAAGAAGAGAAGTGCTCTGTGACACTTGGTCATTTTACTAAGTGTTTCCATCAATGCCAAAGGGAGAGATTATTGGCATGTGATGTTTTGGAGTACTCGAGATCTTCTAAGGGTTTTCATTTATGGAAACACTTATGATAGTATGATCACATGTTGTGGAGATTGTCACTGGACTCACTGTCATGAAAATGACTAAGTCCAAAATCAAGAAGACAGGGTACAGTGCCACAGTTTTGGATAGCGATGAAGACATACAGGGTATTATGGCTTGTGAAGTTAAGTGAAGGTATTTTGGGATATGTACATGCTTTATTTAAGATCACATGAGTTTTGGATAGCTGGTGTATGAGATACAGTGTTTGGAAGGTATGCGAAGACAGTAAAATAGTATATCAAGGTACATGAATAGTTGCGAAGATTAAGGAAAGCATAATGGATATGATAACGTGCTAAATCATGTAAATAAAGTATAGTACACCTATTTGGTAATATAATAGTGTTGAATCCATACATATCATCTGCACAAGTTTCTATTATGTTTTGTATGACATTTGTGGAGCCGACTAGAAGGCTAATTTTGTATAAATACAAATTTCTCTTATGAAAGAAAAAGATATGGATGATAGATAAAAAGTTTGCAAAAAGTATAGCAGAAGTCAGATATGAGATTAGTAGGAGGTAGAGCTATAACTGGAACTATCTAAGAAAGATAAGTGCTTGTATTGTTCCCCTTTTGTGAACTATTTTGGGACAATATTGATTGTAAGAGCAGTGTGCTCACCACCTTTAACCAGGTGTTTTGTATGCCCCTAATAGGGTTTTTGTAATCCTCTAACAAGGAAATGTACTATGTAAAAATCAGCTCCTAACAGGGCTAGATCTCTTAACGAGGACATTATACTTTAGTGCATATTTGTGGGTACCATCCCCATCAGGGTTTTCCCTTTAATCAGGGTTTCCTCGAGAACAAATCATGGTGTCATGAGTAATGTGTTATGCTTATATGTTCTTTTCATTTCTGCATTACTTTGGATTATTTATGATTGTTTAAAGTTGAAAACAAAGTTATATAATACCGATTCACCCCCCCTCTTAGTATTACTTAATCCTAACACATAGTTGGTTTCATTCTATTTCATTATGAAAATCAAAATTTATTGCGTATTTACAGAAGATTACCTAAAACACTAGATTAATGTAATAGGGAACCAAAAAAATGGTTTTCTCACCATTTCACTAGTGAAATTTTCTAAAAATTGATGAAATGGTTGTTATCCATGTACTTTATGATTCCTCAAGTGTGTAGAGATATTAGTGGTGGTTAACTGATATCTTTGTGGCCTTGAACAATTGATATCCCTATGTATCAATCATAACAAAGCCTGTAAAGAGTAAGTTTTGTGTTGGAAATGAATTAGTGAAGGACCCATGGGTTGGTAGTAGTTGATTTGGAATATAATGAGTGTATTCCAAGTGTTGGAATAGAATTTTAAACCCTTGGATGAAATTGGTGCAAAGACCTTGTGTGAGATCTATGAAAATTTGTCAAAATAGGCTTATTCCCCAAGAGGGGAGTCAATTTTGTTTCCTTCCACTCCAAAAGATCCCCAACCCATTTCCAAATATTTTATTAGATGGCCAAATGGGAATCCAAGACTTCATTTTTTTTTTGTTATGAAGCATGTGTTGTAAGATATGCTATATCAAACCCTTTGAATGGATTCTAGGTAGGAGGCCTAATTGTGAAGAAACTAGCATTTATCTATGCCCAATATCAATTGTAAGTGTTTAATTGTGTATGGAAGAAGGTTCTAATATCTCATTTGCATCAATTGGTATCAAAGGCTATGTCTGGTCTAAGGAAAGAAAATTTGAGTTGAGAAAAAAAGACAAGATGCCTCCTAAAGGAATTACTAGAGAAGTGAGTGAATTATAAGAAAAACATGGAAGGGAATTAATACAAGTAAAGGAGTCTCATGAAGCTATTCTAGCCAGAGTTGCAACACTTGAATCAAATGAAAGGAAAGGCATGTGGTCATCGGAGATCAAAGTGACCAAGAGGAAGAGGATGGGGTGAGGATGAAAACCCTCAAAGAGGAGTCCAAGATGATGAGGAATAATTGGACCCTAATGAATTGGGAATTATTAATATGTTGAAGGATGTCAAAGAAGACCGGTGCGAGATCACCTACTAGAGAAAAGAGGACCTTGAAGACATCATAAGGTGGATATGAGGAGTATGTTGGCATAACTGATGTAGTGATAGTAAGTAAGTTCACATGTTGTAATGATACAGATTTGATTGCATGATGATCAATTATTGAGTTATCATTGATTTGAAGTAGTGACTTAGTGTTTCTAGTGTGATTTCCAAATATAAGTTAATGATCAAGGTGTTGTGGTAATTTTTCAGTTGTAGAGATTCTTTTGGAATACATAGAGATGCTTTTGAATGCCATATGCATGATTGCTACTATTGATCTTGACCGGTAAGGTGGTTATGATCGGATGAAGTCTAAACAGTACAATGGATAGAATAGTCAGTGATAGGCGATTGGTGATTTGATTTGTTTGTCTTATCCTGTATGCATTAAGAGATGTGATAGAAGGTGAAGGTTGACCACACTATTGAATAGATATAGTTACAATTGAAACTCATTTGGATGACCAACATGAAGGATAGGTGATTGGTGACCAGAGTCAAAGTTATTATTTGGAAGAAGTGTTTTTGTTCTTGAGGGACATCTCATGAATATTTGATTGGTGATCAGTTGATGTAGGAGCATCTTGGGTCCTTGGAAATCCTATGTCACCAAAAACATTTTGGATTTTGTTTGTGTTGCTTAGTTTCTTCTTTGATTGATTTGGTCGATAGTTGGTCAATTTCCTTTGGTTACCAACTGTGGTTGGTTATCTCTTGGGTGGTTGGTTGTTTCACTAGCGCTTAGTGATGCTTGTCTGTTCCTCGGTCATCCTTTCTTACAGAGTAGTTTCTTTTGAGTTCCTGTTGAGCTGACTTGTGCATTTATTATGGGTCATAGATTTAATGCTGGAATCCATCATTGGGAAGCATGTGGTCCTAGATCTGACCTTTCCTTCCCTTGATTGTGGATCTAAAGGCCTACTTAGTTTAGTAGACTATTGTATAAATGTAGTTGTTTGGTTGTAGTTTAGGAGGTAGTTTTAGGAGAAGATAGAAGATAGTAAGAATAGAAATTATTGATAGATCCTCACATGTTTTGAGGAATTCTGTAATACATTATAATAATTGGCCCTAACCAGGAAGGCCTTATAGCCTAGCATGTATGATTCTATTTGATGAAAATTAATGAAAGATCATGCATCCTCTCTCTCTCACTATTGTGTGTTGTTGCTTCTGCGTGTTGTTGAGCAGGCTGGATGTTGGCATTAAGCAGTATTGCCACTAGTGACAACACTTATTTGCATTCTGGATGGAAACCGAGCAGACAGTGCAAACCGAGCAGACAGTGCAAACCGAGCAGACAGTGCAAACCGAG
This sequence comes from Chamaecyparis obtusa, assembly GCA_027943335.1. Lineage (NCBI taxonomy): Eukaryota > Viridiplantae > Streptophyta > Pinopsida > Cupressales > Cupressaceae > Chamaecyparis > Chamaecyparis obtusa. The sequence goes on from BSBK01008636.1 coordinate 1,513,146, forward strand.
CAGACAGTGCAAACCGAGCAGACAGTGCAAACCGAGCAGACAGTGTAAACCGAGAAGACAGTGCAAACCGAGCAGACAGTGCAAACCGAGCAAACAGTGTAAACCAAGCAGACAGTGCAAACCGAGCAGACAGTGCAAACCGAGCAGACAATGGAAACCGAGCAAGTTAGTACAAACCAATCAGGACAATGTAAACTGAGTAACATCTTGTCTACCGAGTCACCAATGCTTACCGAGTTCAATACCTACCGAGTGATCAGTATGAACCGTGCCTTCACTTCTACCGAGTGCATGACGATGCCGAGTAATGCAGTGGACGCCGAGTATCAGAAAGTCACCGAGTCAGTGTGAAGGAACCGAGTAACCATATTTGGGCCGACTTAGTAGCACTTATGTTTATTTGTCAAGCCGACTGTATAATTGTAATTGTAATTAATTGTTTGAGACTTGTATATAAACTATATTGTAAAAAAAAAAAAAAAAAAGAATTAGAAAGAATATAATGTGAAAGAAAAAGAAAGGCAGAGATAAGTGAATTACAGAAGGCTTCAGAAGTATAAGGTTCAGCAAAGACAAATTCATCACAGAAGGTGATCAGTACATCAGCGAACCTCAATCAGCAATCCAGTTGCAAAGCAGAGATCTACTGTTTCATTCTAACAGGTGAATCAGTACTAAATCCTTTAACCGGGTAGACTTAACAGTCTTTGTATAAATCTCTTTACCGAGTGCATACTTCACTGTATGTTTGTAAATCCTTTAACAAGGTGGATTTAGCAATCCTTATTGCTCCTAACAGGGCAGATCATCAGAAGTGATCAAATTGTAAGCCTTAACCGGCCAACTTTATTCTGCAGTATTAAAGCTTTGTGGGTTTCATCCCCACCCCAGTTTTACTTTCTTTTGGAAGGTTTCTGGGTAACCAAATCTGTGTGTCATTATTGTGAATGCTTTTAAGTTTCATGCTTTCTGTATGCAAAGATTAAAAGTAAAATACATGTTAAAAGAAGAAAATTCGGAGTTACTGATTCACCCCTCCCCTCTCAGTAACTTGGTTAATTCCTGAATATTTCCAACAATTGGTATCAGAGCTGCATTGGTTCTCAAGACAAAGCTTAACTAGCTTGAGCAAAGATCCAGGACAATGGAGGTATTCAAACTGAACAAGATGATTGAAAATGAAAAGCTAGATCTGGAAATGGCCATAGCTAAACTCAAAGAAGCAAAAGAACATCTTTCCCAATCCCTAAGAAGAAGGAAGGAACTTGCAAATCAGATGAATGATCAAAATTACATTGAAGAAAAGATTGAAGATCTTCTTCCCTCAAATAACTCAGATGAAGCAAACAATGCTATCAAAGAACTCCTAGAAAAGAATGGGTCTCTGCAGGAAGAAGTGAGAAAATTGAAAAGAGAACAAGAACTACACTCTACAAGATTCTGTGAGATCTTGGAACAGAAAAACAAGTTGAAAGATGAATTAGATGTAAGAAACATTGAAGTCCAAAACAAAACCCTTCAGCTAGAAAACCTAATTGATCAGATCTCTCATACAAATGAAGAAATTCTAAATCTAAGTTCAGAAGTAGAAAACACAAAAGAAGAACTAAGATCTGAAAAGGAAATCAATCTAAGATTGATGGATGACCTAAATGCTGAAAAACAAATCAATGAAGGAATGCTGAAAAGTCAAGAAGACTTGAATCAGCTGTATGAACGAAATCTTCATAGGCAAAAAGGAAAAGCAGGACTTGGATACAAAGAAGAAGGCGAATCCTCTAAACAAGGTACTAAAAGAAATCAAAAACCTACTTGTAATCATTGTGGTAAAATAGGACATACTTCAAATAAATGTTGGAACAATGAAAAAGCAGAATTCAATGGAAAATGTTATAGCTGCAATCAACCTGGTCATAAAGCAAATGAATGCAGGAAAAAACCTAGATTCAGAGGTAATTGTCACAAGTGCAACAAACAAGGTCACAAGGCATCCGAGTGCAGATCCAAGAAATTTAATCCAGCAGAACAAATTGTGAAAGCAATGTTTGGATGGGACTACAACACCTGGTGTAGATGTCATTACTGTGGAGAATATGGACACATTGGCATGAATTGCATAAAACATCATCTAAGGAAAAGAGACACTACCGTAAGATGTTTCAAATGCACTAAACTCGGTCACATAGCCAGGAACTGCATGAATGCTAATGAAATTGAAGAAGGAAAGAAAAATGAAGAAACTAAGGTCAGGAAACAGGTAAGACAAAAATGGATTCCTAAAGCTACCGAGCAATCCAGTCCAAGTAATGGAATGGATGGCTCTATCGACTCAAATTAAATTTCCAAGGAAGCACTGGAACTGTACTCTCATAGATCAATCTTAAGCAGTTCCAGAACCGAAATTAAAAGAAAAGTCTAAATCAGCATGCAAGATGCAGTGAGATCACAGTGAGGTCGGTATAGTCTTCACCGAGCAAGGTCGGTACCTGTCTTTACCGAGCAAGGTCGGAGCATTATGAATTTTTGAGTTCACCGAGCTGCGAAGTCTTTTTCGAGCAATTAATTCTTAGTGGGTAACAGTCTGTCAGAATTCCTACCCTAATTTGAAATGAGCATTAATGACAGAATTGTAAACAAAAAGCAAGTAATCGAACTCATTCTTCACCGCGAATCTTTAAGCACTTTGAGAGCAGAAAACTTCAAGGGCAACCCGGCGATTTAATACTCTTGCGAAAGGAATTTTCTGTGAGCTACCATGGCATCATCCAGCATCTCAGCGAAGAAAGGATCAGACATGTTAGTCCAAGGGGAGTGGAAAGCACCAGATTTTAAGATCGTGCCCGCAGTTGCAGCCGCCCTAGATCCGAACGGAGCTCAATCTCAGATTCCTCCTAAGGTACTGCTTATCAATGATATCCGTAATCATTTTAACTGTTCTATTCAAGAAATGGGAAACCTAGAACTGGACATTGTGCGTGAGGAACTATGTGTGGATGGTACTTTGAAACCCGAGCACAAACATCTGGAAGATAAGGGTTTAGTCCACATTGCACATCTTCCTCGAAACTTTCGAGATAAATGGGTTAGGTACATTCTCAGCCGAGTACACGATGGCAAGATTTGGCTTGAGCAACCTATTGAGATCACAAGGAAAATGATTCATCAAGTTACCGGTCTTCCCATGTTGAACAAAGCGAAAACTACCAAAACCCTAGGTCGGACGGAACTAGAGAAGAAAACCCTAGCCGAGTGGGATGGTAGAGGCATGAAGGTTAGCAGCATTACCGACGCCGAACTGAAGTTTGGTACACATATCATTGCACACAAGATTTACAGTTCTAGTCGACAGAACAGTGTCTCATGTGAAGCTGTTGACCTAGCATACAAAGTAGTCAAAAACAACTTGACATTTGACCTAGCAGACTTATTGTTGAAACAGTTCAACAAGAACATGGAAAGCATCAAAACTTCCAAAAATAATCCATGTAAGTTTGGATCCTTGTTAGTCTGTTTATTCTTCTATGTTCAGAAATTCTTCCCTTCTAAAGGAAAAGTTGTATGGAGAAAAGATGTGCCAGTACTTTATGAAATTAATGAATATATCGCAGAAATGGGTGAAAACTTTGAAAGCATCATGGATAATTATTTTGAGTCTTTCAAAGAGAAAATGAATGACAGATTCCGGATTCCACAGAAGTTGGTGGAAGATTACAAAGATGACATCTGTTTTATGGTAGATTGTGATAATGTGTATATTCAAGCAGTTAAACCGAGAACTGTGTATGCAAAACCTCTTCCTTATGAGGTAAATATTGATGAAACCAAGAACATTATTGAAGCACTTCTAAATCAGCCTGTCAATCCCAAAGCCCCATATTTTGGAACATATGATGAAGCTAAGATGAGAATTGAACTAAGCATAAAGCTTCCACAGGCGGTAAACAAAGGAAAGAAAAGAATAGCTAAAATGCAAATGATAGCCGAGGAGAAAGAAGAAATTGGTGAAAAACAAGAGGAAAAGGACGAGGAAACAGAGGAACCAGAACCTGTAAAGAAGAAAGGAAAATTTTTTATCACTAAGGCATCTGTGCCTCCCACTGCTGTGTTTACAAGGAGAAATACAAGAGGAAAGGCAGAAAAGGCAGATAAGGACATAGTATTCAAAAGGCCTCCTCTAACCCTTCAAGAAAAGCTCAAACTCTTCAGAGATGGATCAGGATCTGGAGTAAGTAACATAAAATCCTTGAGATATGAAACCAGATCGGAAGCAGAGCAGAAGGAAATAGAAGATGCTGTTGTTGAGAAGATGGGACAGTGGAAATACTCTCCTGAAGAAATTACCCCACAGGTTCCAGCAGTTCTATTGAATCCGATAAGAATGAGATGGAGCAATGCAAGGCAAACTGTAATAGACATATTTGATCAAAACCTAAGACAGTTGATGCCGAGCCTGAACAATGATGAAGTAAAGAAGGCACTAAAAGAGAATGAAAACAAGATGACACTAAAGTTCAATACTTGTTTGATTTTGATCAACAATACTGAATCGGTTGTGAAGGCTGCAAAAGCCACATGGAAGAACATTTACCACCTTCACCAACCGAGCATTGAAACCGTAATAATAAAGGATATTGAAGATGACAGCGATGAGCAAGAAGAAGACACCGAGGTAGATGATACTGTAAGGATAGCAGCAGAAGTCATTGCATCCCTTCCTACCTCTCCAGTGAAAGTCTCTACATCCAACCCAGAGACACCTTCAAGCATGGTTGTGACAACTTCTACATTTGTCCAATCATCCCTAGCAACATCAGAGGCAGCTACCATTTCTTCTACCGAGCTGCAGTCTCCTGTACCAGTAAGTTTTCCAGCTTTTGAATCATCAAGTGTAAATATTGTAAGTTCTCCAGTAAAAAGTATACCAGTGTCAATAGCCAGCCCTACTTTATCTACTATCACAACTACAAGAACATTAAGTACAAATAAGCCTAAGGCTCTACCAAGTATAAAATTTTTGGGTAAAAATATAGTTGAGGATATAGACCTAGATGAAGAAATAGAGATTCCTACTTTAGATTTTGCAAATCTCTCAGCAGACCAGATGCAGAATATAGGTGAGATCCTCCAAAGGAAAGCAAAACAAAAGAAGCTTAAGGAGGAGAGAGACAAAGAGTATCAAATCATCAAGGATGCTAAGGACATTCTGTCTGATGCATTAGGCATTAAAGTAGACTCCTCCCAGCATGTTTTGTTACAATTGGCAGAAGCAGTTGAGAAATACAATGAGGACTCATCCGGGACAGAAAAGTTAGTTGAAAGAGCCGAGAAGAGATTCAACAATAAAGTGCTTGAGCACATTGCTCAGCACATAGCTATCAACCAAGTAGAATTGTCTTCAGTTTTGTCTAATACAGAGTCTATTTATTCGAATGCTACCTCTCTTTTGGCCAGACTATGCAATTTTGCCGAGTTCACAAAGGATGTCAGAGATAAAATGAATAAAATGGATGAGGATATGAAGATTAGCATACAGAAGCTGCAACTTGAACCAAGTTCAAGCTCTGCTCATCACATGAAAATTTCACATCTATCCAATATGCAGTCTGATCTATTGAAAGAAGACTCAAGGATCCGGTCCACACTGCTAGACATCCAACACATGATCCTTCCCATCATGAATACAATGTATAAGCACATTGAACATTCCAGAACATTGATTCATGACAATCAGTTCTCCATAGCAGATCACATGATTGAACTCTCTGCAGAAATCCAAATTGCCATACAAACATGTAAGATTCTGCAAGAAAGTTGGGACAGAACCCTGGCACTAATAATGAAGGTACATTCTGGTTTCTTATCAAATTTTGGATTCTCTCTGTAAATAAATTGTATATGCACCTTTGGCATTATCGTCAAAAAGGGGGAGATATGTATAGAAGGAGAGATATGTATACAGTTATAGATTTGTATAAGAAACAGTTAGCACATTGAAAGGGGGAGACAATGTATAAAGCCCTATAACAAAGACAAATTTTGAAAAATCAAAATAAAACTCAGCATGATTCGGTGTATATAAATTTTGGCCAATAAGTGTTTTTGTCACTAATGCCAAAGGGGGAGATTGTTGGCATTAAGCAGTATTGCCACTAGTGACAACACTTATTTGCATTCTGGATGGAAACCGAGCAGACAGTGCAAACCGAGCAGACAGTGCAAACCGAGCAGACAGTGCAAACCGAGCAGACAGTGCAAACCGAGCAGACAGTGCAAACCGAGCAGATAGTGCAAACCGAGCAAATAGTGTAAACCGAGCAGACAGTGCAAACCGAGCAGACAGTGCAAACCGAGCAGACAATGGAAACCGAGCAAGTTAGTACAAACCGATCAGGACAATGTAAACCGAGTAACATCTTGTCTATCGAGTCACCAATGCTTACCGAGTTCAATACCTACCGAGTGATCAGTATGAACCGTGCCTTCACTTCTACCGAGTGCATGACGATGCCGAGTAATGCAGTGGACGCCGAGTATCAGAAAGTCACCGAGTCAGTGTGAAGGAACCGAGTAACCATATTTGGGCCGACTTAGTAGCACTTATGTTTATTTTTCAAGCCGACTGTATAATTGTAATTGTAATTAATTGTTTGAGACTTGTATATAAACTATATTGTAAAAAAAAAAAAAAAAAAGAATTAGAAAGAATATAATGTGAAAGAAAAAGAAAGGCAGAGATAAGCGAATTACAGAAGGCTTCAGAAGTATAAGGTTCAGCAAAGACAAATTCATCACAGAAGGTGATCAGTACATCAGCGAATCTCAATCAGCAATCCAGTTGCAAAGCAGAGATCTACTGTTTCATTCTAACAGGTGAATCAGTACTAAATCCTTTAACCGGGTAGACTTAACAGTCTTTGTATAAATCTCTTTACCGAGTGCATACTTCACTGTATGTTTGTAAATCCTTTAACAAGGTGGATTTAGCAATCCTTATTGCTCCTAACAGGGCAGATCATCAGAAGTGATCAAATTGTAAGCCTTAACTAGCCAACTTTATTCTGCAGTATTAAAGCTTTGTGGGTTTCATCCCCACCCCAGTTTTACTTTCTTTTGGAAGGTTTCTGGGTAACCAAATCTGTGTGTCATTATTGTGAATGCTTTTAAGTTTCATGCTTTCTGTATGCAAAGATTAAAAGTAAAATACATGTTAAAAGAAGAAAATTCGGAGTTACTGATTCACCCCTCCCCTCTCAGTAACTTGGTTAATTCCTGAATATTTCCAACACTGGATCATTAGGGTGTACCATTTTTTGGCCCCTCTTGGCCCTGCCCTTTGCATCAGGTGGTATCAGAGCAAGGTTAGATCTTGATCTAGGTCTATAGATCTAGGTTTGTAGGTTCCTCTTGAAGCCCTAGTTGATTTTTTTGGGGTAGAAGATTGCGATCTGACCTACAATTGCAGAGGGTTGTCAAGATGGTTCGTGGGAGGTGAGATGCAGATCTAGGATTGGTAGATATGCTAAGGTAGATTGCTGCTACATTAGAAGGCATTGAAATAGCCCAAAGAAGAGGCAGACATCCCTAAGATGTTAGTGATGATGAAGTTGAGGAAGAACAGGAGAATCTAGAACCTGCACCTGTTATGGATCAAGGTGAAGAAAGATTTTTTAAGGCTTTGGCAAGTCTAAAGTCTACACCACATTTCAATACTTCTGAGTATGGTGGAAAATTGGATTATGATGAATTGGTGGACTAGATCACCAAGATGGAAAAGTATTTTGAATATGAAAACATTCCTAAAGATAAGAAAGTGAAGATTGCAAGCACTAAGTTGAAAATCCATGCATCCTTATGGTGGGAACATCTGCAATTGGATTGGAAAAGGAAAGGCAAAGACAAAATCAAGGTATGGAATAAAATGGTGAATAAGTTGAAAGGAAAGTTCTTAGCTTGTGATTATCAAATTAACCTAGTTTAGCGAATGCAAAGTTTGAGGCAGAAAGATAGCTTGGTAAAAGAATATACTGAGGAATTTTATAGAGTAGATATCAAATCTGGACATGATGAAGATGATGTGGAAAGAATTGGTAGATACCTAAATGGTTTGAGAGTTTTCATCCAAGAGGAAATTAGTTTGGTCAAGTTGGAGAGCATTGAAGAGGCTTATCAATTTGCATTGAAGGTCGAGGAGAAATTAAACAAAAGACATGAGAAAAGGCAAAGTGGTGGAGGTGGTAGATTACCTATAGGAAGAGATAGATCTAATGGTGAAAATGGTAGATCTGAACCTAAAAAGACAAATTTGGACAAAGGCAAGACTGAGTGGAAAGGTGAAAGTTCATTTAGAGGTAGAGGCAGTAACTACTGAGGTGGTTATAGCAGAGGAAGTTTCTGAGGAACTTGTTACAATTGTGGAGAAGGACATAGATCTTTTGAATGTACACATGCTAGTAAGAAGGTTGGTAGTAGTAGAAATGCTTTGGTGCAAGAAGAGTCATTGAATGAACCTAAGAAAGAAAATAACTTGATGGTAAGGAGAGCACTATGGAATGAAAGAAAAAAGGAAGATCTGGTAAGGAAAAGTTTGTTCAAGACTAGATGTAGAGTTTCTGACAAAGTTTGGAAGGTAATTAATGATAGTGGTAGCTCAGAGAATCTAGCATCTGAAGAGATGGTCACAAAGTTGCAGTTGGAAAGGTTGGCACATCCAAAGCCCTATCAAATTTCATGGATCAAAGGTGAGCATACACTCCTGGTAGTGAACAATGTTATGTGAATTTGAAGATTGGAAATTACTATAATAAGGTGTTATGTGATATCATGCCTATGGATTGTTGTCATATTTTGTTGGCTAGACCTTGGAAATATGATAAAAATGCTATATATGATGGGAGCTTACATAAGTATACTATTGTGGTTGATGGAAGAAAACAAATCTTGTTACCATTGATGGAAGAACCTGTTAGTAATGTTTGCACATCTGTGAAAGTTTGCTTGATGGAGGGAAGAAAGTTTGTTAACTCTGTTGGTTCCCAAAATGGACTTTATGCTTTCAGAAGCAACCAGTACATCTACATATTTTAAGGATGGGTTAGATCCAAATATGGGGCTCTAAAGATGACTAGACAACCTATAGGGATAAGACTTCCCTCTGCACTTCTGGCTCTGCAAAACCAAGGCGGGTGTACCTAATCCAGTAAAACAAAACTTACTTCACTAATCATTGACTGGATTTAAATATAATAGATGGATGGTAAGAAAATACTAAATGAGAACCACTCATTCATTGATTCTCCATTACCATAAGATGAGGCAGGATAGGTAGGTCATAAAAACATTAAGGATTTTGACATATTTATATCAAATGGGGGAGTAAAATAGAACCCTATCAAACATTGATCGCTGTAAAAGGGACTCACTACTGACCAGTGTCTTATCCATTGGCTAACACCTCCACTACAAGATTGTTATACATAAACAAACATATTGAACTTTGAATGACCTTTATCCTTTGAAAATGCTAATCACCCTGTGGTGGATTTTATCAAAAGGGTCCCAGACTCACACTACTTACTGGTATATCCTTATGTAGAACTTTAAAAAGTTTATGTCATATCTAGAGCTTTTCAATCTGATCCTGGATCAAAGCTAAAGAATATAAACATACACACAGAGCTTTATCCATGCAATGAATTGGAACAATTCATAACTCAAAGAGAAATACACAAGGACAGATATAAACTTAGGAACTCATTCAAATGCTATATCAGTATCATGTAAACAAAATGCTTTCCAGTGCAACTTTCTGAATATTCAACCAAACCCGTAATACGGCTCTTTACAAAAAACATGCCTAATATAGTCTACAGTACCCTAGACTGAGAACAAGGTCATCAGTCAGTGTTATGAGACTGAATAGAAGAATAGAATTACATCTACTACCCAGCCCACAAAGCACTCCAGACCAAGAAAATCTGAAACTCCAGGAGTTAAGCACAGCTTCAAACCCACTGTGGAGACCAGGATTTCGGAACCCTTAAACAATGGAAGAAAACTCAATATATGGGGAGGAAAGAAAGAAACCTCAAAATATCTCAACCATGACACTTGTATCTTTCCAGAAAGATCCAATCTGCAAACCATTTCATTTCCCACCAAAACTAATCTCGGAGACAAAATCACTTACTGCTCCTTCCCACTTGTTCAAAATTAATTTTTGATGGCGCCAATGGAACCCTCATTTCCCACCGTTTCCAATGGTATATTATACTTGCATATTCGGGCAAAAATTGAGCCCTCGGCACCATTTTTGAATTTCAACTCCCATCAGTAACTGTCACATTTAAAAATTTCGAAATTTGCACATAGTTTGAACCTTTACAAAATTGTTTTATTTCCTTCTGCATATTTAAATGTTTGATGGGCCCACAAGTGCCACATGGCACCATTTGATTTGCTTGGCCGACCACATCATCTCCACCTGGATGCCACATTTGACCTTTGCCACATGGTGCTATTTGGTTGGCTCGCATATCCACCTGGGCAACTACAACTGAACCATACCACCACCTCACCGGAGTGCCACATGGGGGCCTAGCACATGATCTCATGGGCTCAGAAGATTCCATACGATCATGTGACCACCATTAGATGAGCGCATGAATCTCAAGAACAAATTTTCTGCATAGTGCACAACTTGTCAAAAATACCTTACCAACATGTGGGGCCCGCATGCTAGGAAATCACCAACTCATCACCAAGTGGATGCCTCGAAACACATGCACGTGAGAGAATCCTTCAATCCAAGCATCCATAGTTGGACACAAGCTTACTATGTGTTGGGCTATTTGAAATACTCAATTTCACCTTGCATAGTGAATGTGGGATAAATCCCTTTAGTTTTAATAAACATTTCCTCCAAAAGCTTATTTTAGTGCACCCAGCTGGGCCCACTAATCTAAGAGGCCCCACACTCCCTTTTCCTTCTCACTTTACTAAGCCAGCTGGGTGTTGTTTCTTATAAATGCCTTATGTCTTCAATCAGGGAAAATATGGGATTAAACTCCCATATAAACAAGAACATGATAGCCACCTGGCTCCTTCCTATGCGTGCACCATATTGTAATTTCTTTGGGACCTACAAGCAGCACCCACCCAAAATATGTGTGCCATCAGGGAAATATGCATATCCCCTTTCAAAATGTGTGTATTGTATTTATGGCGCACCCAGAACTCTTCCAAAATACATGTCGCCCCATTGTTCGGCTACCATTAGTTCTTTTTTCCATCTTCATTTGCATCTTTTGTCTTGTCATAGCCTTCAAGCCATATTTGGAATCGGCTTTTGTCCACTTCATATGCAATTTTCCCATTGTCTGTTTTGGGCCTACGAAATCACCTACGCAATGCACACTCACATCATGAAACATTTTGATTTTTTTTTTTATATGCCAGCAGCCTCCCAATGCGCACAACATTATCTATGGTGCATGTTGGTGCCTTAAGCAATTCATGCATAGCTACATTTTAATATGCACATCCCACACTAGCATGGTGTGTGGCAGCTTCATTTCATCCAAACTCTCTGCCAATCTTATAACTTGCTTTCTCGACGAAGAAGAGACCACCGGTCCCGATTTTCACATGTAGCATTTACACAAATGACAAGCTGTGCATACTTAAATTGTTGTTCAACATTTTTAATCACTCCTCCACAATCCAAACATTTGAAAGTCCCAAACCAACTTGTTGTGTTATTGAATTCCATATACCATGTCGTTGCAAAATGATTTGTTCTTGTATGTTGACAACAAACTATAGACCATATCCAAGAAAACAAATAACCACAAGCAGAAGAAGCCAAAAATGTTGCTGAATGAATTGAACAAATTCTAAATAGTACAGTGCTTTAAGCAGATACTTAAAGATTGATGTATTGAATGCAAAAATAGCAGCTATAATTGAAAGACTATAAGTCAGCAGCTATAATTACAATGCAACAAAAACAAATAGCACATCATTCATGTATTGTTTTATTAAGCTGCCCACATACACTACAGCCAGTTCCAAATGCTTACCTAGTAGAAGCCTTTGGGACTCATGTAGCCTCTTCCTTTCTATTTGCAAACGGTGTGCAATGCCTTGTCCTCACATCTCATTTCTCCCTTAACCCTCACGTGCGCCTGCTACTTCCAACACTGGCATCCTACATTCATCATGTGCTGATATCCTTTTATTTGCTGATGCTAGCATTGGATTGCTTACACTGGCACTGTATCATGGAGTGTGCGCATGGTGATTGAGGGTGCATCTAGTCCCTTGCATCATTGAAATGTTGGCCCCGCTGGAAATGTGTAGACTACACCTTGAAACAATTCGCATGCCTTCATCTATGCTTCCAATATGGCACTGGCATCCTCTAAATCCAAATGCTAGTGCATGCATTTGATGCTCACAATAACTCATAGATGTAATCCTCGTACAACTCCCATTCATCCGGCCTCACATTTGCAAGCTTCTCTTTAGTTCTACGAAATTGATTTGACCACTTGTCACAATCATGCCCTGCTTCCACATCATATCTCTTATCCCCAACACCATATATCTTGTATAACATGCCATAACTCTATAAGTTTTACATTACATTTACTGTTCTTTTGCTGACAAGAACATGCTGCAACCGATCTTCATCATTAATGTAGTATGAAGAACGTAGCAAATAAAAACATAGCTCATCCCCTCGACTGTGTAAGTGTACCTCTTTGAACACATGCACATAACAATGATGCATTGAACACCATTCCTTCGCACTCTGTGCCGGAATCCACTCTGCCTAAGTGTACAAGAACTAAATCCACAATTTTTCATGTCCCAACCACTGAAGTGATTGAATCTTTATTCTCTTTTCTTTCAGAAAATGAGTTCCTTTTTAACATATTTCTATTAACATTTAATTGCAAAGAAACATAGTACTTCCTCATTTCATGATTGGATCTAATTTTCTTGATTCTAATGCATCTTCATAAGAGAAATTCCAACATAACCTATCTGAGCTTTTCCACTTATGTGTTTCATAATTTGGTTGCAACAATTCTCTCTGGAGAATACCAATATCACCAATCAACCCTGAATATGAACTTCCAACATTAATTTTTTCAGATTGTTCATTCTTCTCAAAGCAACCTTTAAGATTCTCTTGTCTATGATTTCATAATTTTGGATGCACAACATTTTTATCTTGCTCGAATCTTTCACACTATCATAGACTATCTTCAAAGTAATGAGGTAGGCTGGACCCTAGGCGGGTCTGGCCTAAAAAAAAATTGAACTCAAACAACCGGCCCTCAAACACTCCCAAAATGACTAGCATACCCAACTAGATCCAATCTGCATAACCGGATACTTCAAAAACTTCAAATTTTAATATTTCGCCAATAGGCAAACACAAACCGAAAATCACTGCAAACTGCCTCAGGAAGAGAAGAATTTAAAATATCAAAAACTGAGCCGAAGGCGAGCCACTGAATCTAGCGGAAGACTCATGTGCAAGGAATGTAAGAAAATAAATGTCATCTAAAAACATGCATCTGACATCAAGTTATGAATTTTTGAAAGTGGCTACTTAGTGAAGTTGATCCTGCCAGCACTATCCAATTCACACAAATCACCTCCAGAATTGGTCTCAAAAACTTACCCACTGAAACTTTAACGAACCAGTAACTTGGGCACTAATTCATCTCAATACAAGGTATACAAATCCATATTCATTTTTCCCAAAAGATCAAGTGGCCAATTACAATTAAACACCAAAGTTAGCACATTATAAGGATTCAAAATAGCAAAATATGCATAAACTGGGTTTAGATTTGGCTTCGAAAAGTGGTCAAATGGATTGGCAGAGACTTGAAAATATTCAAATAAGTACTCTTCCAGGTCTACAATATGGATCATCCTTTAATTATGCTTGACCTCAAACTGGGTGCAAATGGCAAGACACCAAAGTATGCCACTTAGAAACTAAACTGTGCACTCTTGGCAAAACTTAATAATCTACAAAATGAAATGACTTTGGCAAATAGGTCAAACGGGCACATGAGAGGCTAAAAATTGGCATGGATGCTCTCTCTCATGCCTAAAATATGATGCAACAATCAGAATGCTATGACCAATCATGCTATTCAAGATACAACATCATGAACAGGGCCTCCAACTAAAATGTGCAACTGATCCTCATTAAAATGTTAGAAACTGCAAACAAAATCAGATTGATAAATTGCTCAAATAGATTCATCATGACCTAAGAATTTTCATGGTAGCACTTTTTCATGATTATAATATGGGGGAACATTCAATTATCCATGACACTCAATCGGGTGCATGTTGCAGGGCTTCAAAGTAGGGCATTCATTATTCTGCACTTTCACATTCTGGGAAACTCAATTAATTGCAAACAGAATGGCTTGGGAAAACCTATCATACGAACTCATAGGAATCTAAAAATGGAAATGAAGATTCTCTCTCACACCTACAACACCTTAGACCCATCCTTATATCACGAAACACTATCAGGTCAAAGATGTAAGCATGCAAAGTAGGCCATTTGCTACAACCAGGCAATATGCAGAATGTAGATTTAAGGTGAACACCTTTAAACAACTATCTTCAAAACTTATCAAATCTGAACTCTGAAAGTTGTAACCCATTCCATTTACTCCATGATAAGTTTTTAACATGTTCCCCAATTGGTATGTCATGAAAATCACCGGGTCACATTTTACTTGCACTTTCAAGTAGGCAACTTCAAAAAGTTTTTAGGGGTACTCACCTTGCCTTAGAGAAAATTTTAAATTGGTCACTCCAAATTTGTACCAAATTTGCGAGTACCAACAGTGGCTCTATCTGGGGACACATGCCCCTTGTGGGCACGTAGAGAAATTAGAATCTCTTGGTGAAGCAGACCACGCAAAAAATATACATCAAACCTCTCACTCTCTTCTCAAAACTAGGGAACCTTTATTGAAAGAAACACACCACGCAATTGAAAGCAAAGCAACTATACAACGAGAACTTTATGTACAAATAGCCCAAAGCCATCAAACTGAAGTCACCTCTTACCTCTATCAAATACTTGATTCTCATTTCCATGGATTAGAGGTAAGCTGGAATTACCACTATCATATGCCTGATTAATCATGCTGCAACTTCTTATCAACGTATCATAGTAAAAACCATTAGCAAAATCACTATCCCTAAATACTTGGGAGTCAACACAATACTGCAAATGCTGATCATTGTGTAACACAGAATTATTACCTTCTTTGCAACCATTTATTACCAACTGAGAAGAAAAACAATCCAACTCATTCACACAGCTGGAATCTAACATATCTTGGACACTAGCTTGCACAAAAGAAGAAATCGCAGTCATAGTAGAAACTTGCAAACTATCCGAATAAAAACTTGATTGCAAAATATTGGAGACATCCTGCTATTCAAAACTTTTATCAACATTCTCCAAATCTGAAAATGTATTATCAACAAATGGCTCACCAATCATTTGCAAATCTGAGAAAGAACATTCAGATTTATCATCATCTTTAAAAGAAGAATCAAGACCGGATTCTTTCATGCCATGTTCATCGGATTCAAAACTTATCCCTATGTATGAGTCTTCATACTCATCATATATAACTTCAGCAAAAATTTTACACTCATGTGCACTTTGATCTTGCACATCATTTGACTCAAAAGTAGGAAAGGAAAATTTAGGATATGTCTCAAACTTTGCAACCATCAACATGTCTTCATTATCAAAACAAATATCAACTGGGTACCGCAAAGTGGAGTCTACATTTGGTGCATAGCTTTGAAAATCAGTAGCCAATACTTCTAAAATTTGTTCGCTACTCAAAGAACATTGGACTTCACCTTTATTGCCTTCAATCTCCCCTTTACTACTACACATATCTTCACCATTGGGAACAAAGATTGAAGTCTCTTGGCTCACATCATTTGTTGCTAAGAAGTCACTACAACAACTTTTATCTACCTCATAATCATCTCCTTGTTCTTTACATAAATATTTTTTATATTGCAACAACAAGGTTGTCCTCTTATGCTGATAATAGGAAGGATCTACAAACCTAATGGGAACATTATTAATTACAGATTTATCTTCAATGTCCTTATATTCACTAACTTCAATGTCAGCATCATAATTAGCATAACTATAACAAATAGAAATGGCATCATCATCGGTGGCCTCTTCATCATTGAAAGGGAGAACAACCATTGCTTGTAACTTCTGTTCTTCTTGCAGCTACCAGAGCACTGCATCATTCTAAGCAATTTCTCTTTCGAGGATTTCAATCTTAATGAGTAGATCCTCATTATCAGCTTCATGGGTGATGTGATCAATAAAGACATCAATGTCCCAGTCTATTTTCATTTTTTACTTCACACTCACCCTTACTAACTCTTGGCAAGCCATGCATGTTATGAAAAGATATTGGCACACACATTTGTTCAGAAGAGCTCCTGCATGAATCCATTATGGGCTGCATCTTTTCTTAATGAAATATTCAAATTCTTATCACGAACAACTCATGCAGCCATACAGATTCTTCAAATCATACATACTCCCCCAAAATACAACCAAGATTTTTCAACAAATCCAAAGAAATATGCAGATCTAGAATATAAAATCCTTTCTATGGTGACTTCTTCACCGAATAAGGATCATGTAAATGCACAAATTACAAATGAGAAATACCTAGTGTTTTCCCTTTACTGTTGCTATTTATTTATCAGCTAAAAATATGGTAGATCTTAGAGCTCACCTTGTAACTCCATCAGGTTCTTTTTTACGTAGAGTCGCCACCTCCTTGAAGAGGAAAATAATACACTTATTCACAATCCTTTTCCAGCCAACAACAGAACTTCACCAGGATCTATTTTTTACACACTGTTTATCAGATCTGGATACATCATATCTTTTATTCTAAATTCACACTAATCAAATAGAGGATCTTAGAGTCACCACTCACAACTTGGTGAGATAATATTTAAAACTTTTCAGATCTGACTCTGTACTTCAATGGTAACCACTAGATAGATAAATAAGCCGGCCAGGAGTCTAGCTCAACTTGTACCCGCATTATTTAAACTTTGTTTAACAGTTCCCTAGTAGAGTCACCATTTTGTTGGTTCCCAAAATGGACTTTATGCTTTCAGAAGCAACCAGTACATCTACAGATTAAAAGGATGGGTTAGATCTAAATATGGGGCTCTAAAGATGACTGGACCAACTATAGGGATAAGACTTCCCTCTGCACTTCTGGCTCTGCAAAACCAAGGTGGGTGTACCTAATCTAGTAAAACAAAACTTACTTCACTAATCACTGACTGGATTTAAATATAAAAAATGGATGGTAAGAAAATAATAAATGAGAATCACTCATTCATTGATTCTCCATTACCATAAGATGAGGCAGAACAGGTAGGTCATAAAAACATTAAGGATTTTGACATATTTATATCAAATGGGGGAGTAAAATAGAACCCTATCAAACATTGATCTCTATAAAAGGGACTCAGTGTTGACTAGTGTCTTATCCATTGGCTAACACCTCCACTACAAGATTGTTATACATAAACAAACATATTGAACTTTGAATGACCTTTATCCTTTGAAAATGCTAATCACCCTGTGGTGGATTTTATCAAAGGGGTCCTAGACTCACACTACTTAGTGGTATATCCTTATACAGAACTTTAAAAAGTTTGTCATATCTAAAGCTTTTTAATCTAATCCTGGATCAGAGCTAAAGAATATAAACATACACACAGGGTTTTATCCATGCAATGAATTGGAACAATTCATAACTCAAAGAGAAATACACAAGGACAGATATAAACTTAGGAACTCATTCAAATGCTATATCAGTATCATGTAAACAAAATGCTTTCCAGTGCAACTTTTTGAATATTCAACCAAACCAGTAATATGGTTCTTTACAAAAAATATGCCTAATACAGTCTACAGTACCCTAGACTGAGAACAAGGTCATCAGTTAGTGTTATGAGACTGAATAGAAGAATAGAATTACATCTACTACCCAGCCCACAAAGCACTCCGGACCAAGAAAATCTGAAACTCCAGGAGTTAAGCACAGCTTCAAACCCACTGTGGAGACCAGGATTTCAGAACCCTTAAACAATGGAAGAAAACTCAATATATGGGGAGGAAAGAAAGAAACCTCAAAATATCTCAACCATGACACCTGTATCTTTCCAGAAAGATCCAATCTGCAAACCATTTCATTTCCCATCAAAACTGATCTCAGAGACAAAATCACTTACTGCTCCTTCCCACTTGTTCAAAACTAATTTCTGATAGTGCCAATGGAACCCTCGTTTCCCGTCATTTCCAACGGTATATTATACTTGCATATTCGGGCAAAAATTGAGCCCTTAGCACCATTTTCAAATTTCAACTCCCATCAGTAACTATCACATTTAAAAATTTTGAAATTTGCAAATAGCTTGAACCTTTACAAAATTGTTTTATTTCCTTCTGCATATTTAAATATCTGATGGGCCCACAAGTGCCACATGGTACCATTTGATTTGCTTGGCCGACCACATCATCTCCACCTGGATGCCACATTTGACCTTTGCCACATGGTGTTGTTTGGTTGGCTCGCATATCCACCTGGGCAACTACAACTAAACTAGACCACCACCTCACCAAAGTGCCACATGGTTGCCTAGCGCATGATCTCATGGGCTCAGAAGGTTCCATGTGATCATGTGACCACCGTTGGATGAGTGCACGAATCTCGAGACCAAATTTCCTGCATAGTGCACAACTTGTCAAAAATACCTTACCAACATGTGGGGCCTGCATGCCAAGAAATCACCAACTCATCACCAATTGGATGCCTCAAAACATGTGCACATGAGAGAATCCTTCAATCCAAGCATCCATACTTGGACACAAGCTTACTGTGTGTTGGGCTATTTGAAATATTCAATTTCACCTTGCGCAGTGAATGTGGGATAAATCCCTTTAGTTTTAATAAACATTTCCTCCAAAAGCTTATTTTAGTGCGCCCAACCGGTCCCACTAATCTGAGAGGCCCCACACTCCCTTTTCCTTCTCACTTTACTAAGTCAGCTGGGTGTTGTTTCTTATAAATGCCTTATGTCTTCAATCAGGGAAAATATGGGATTAAAATCCCATATAAACAAGAACATGACAATCGCCTGGCTCCTTCCTGTGCGTGCACCATATTGTAATTTCTTTGGGACCTGCAAGTAGCACCCACCCAAAAGATGTGTGCCATTAGGGAAATATGCATATCCCCTTTCAAAATGTGTGTATTGTATTTATGGCGCGCCCAGAACTCTTCTAGAATACATGCCACCCCATTATTCTCACCTTCTTTCATCTTCATATCATCAAATCTACCTCTTGGGCTTTCAGCTCGAGCTCTCTTGACATTCACATCTCCACTATATATTAGAGTTAGCTTGTCCCACATCTTCTTAGCAGTATCACAACCTTTGATGTCTTCAAATTCGGCATCGATACAGGCAGGAGCAAGTTCCATCATAGTAATATTGTGTTTATGCCTATCCTTTAGTTGATCAAGAGTTAAGGGACCAAGGGTCGGTTCAATGTAGCCATTGTCCATTAGTTCTAGTGCAGAATTCCCAATTCCAAATATGTGCAACTTCATCCGGCTTTGCCATACTACGAAGTTATCTTTGTTCAACTTTGGCACTTCCCTCTTATACACCTTGAGACCTTTGTGCTGGAGTCCTTAAATCTTTGTTCTAAGCAACCACTGCTCTGATACCAATTGTTAGAATAACTAAGAGGGGGCTGAATTAGTTATCCAGTGTCCCAATTCAAAATGTATAATCCAAAACAATTCTTTCAACTTCTGCTACTCAATAAACATAAAATACTTTCACTATCTATGTTATTACCGATTGTCAGTCTAAAACTTATAGTAGTTACCGATCAAATCTAACATGTAATATGCAAAGTATGATAACAAACAAATATTACAATCAACACATAACACAAGAGATTTAACATGGAAACCCTGTGAAGGGAAAAACCACCTGGGACCGGCAACCCAAAATTGTTCACTCTTTTGAAGTGAGGTCGGTGAAGACCCAACCCTATTAAAGGTTACAAACACACTGTTAGGTGTGACCTTGTTAGAGGATTTTAGACCAAAATTTATCTTCCAACCAGCAATCACTCTGGGGTTGACAGGATAACAATGTTCACTCTATGAATGAAACATCAAAAGACTTTCATAGTCCACTCAGTTAAGAGATTTGACTATGTACAATGGTTAAATATGTAACAGTAGATGATCTACCATGAAACAACTTCAATTGCAGTTTACAGATCAATGTTTAGCTCATTCAGATCTTTTTGATCAATATTCCACTTCAGATTCAATACTATATCAACTTACTGTCCATCGGTAATTACTCTTTGGAGCTCGGTAATTGTTTTGCAGCTCGATTCTTATTAACCAGTATGATCAGAATGCATGAAAACTCCTTCACATGATAATTCTATAGTATCTTCTTCTTCCGGCTCTCTTTCAACAATGAAACCAATGTCTCTTATATAGACGAGTAAATCATTTTCTTTTCCTCCATCAGATTTTGTTGCTTAATCATATTCATAGATTTTGCTGCTTTAGGCTTCCTTGGCTGATGTGTCAGTAACACGTTTCAATCTACTCCATTAGATCCTTTTGATTTATGTTAGCCGTCGATCTTCATAAAAAACCTTATCTGTTACCTTCATTTCATACGCTTTACAGCTCATCACTTTATCGGCTAAACTGATCATTTAATTCATTTCTGTTCTGCTCAGTTAACAAATAAATGCATCGGTGAACACAAGCTCAGTTAGCACTGCACTCAATATACACTACATTCCTTCAGTGTATACTGAAATGCTTTATTTACTGACAACACTGCTTTGTGTCTTTCTACTCTATTCTTCATTATAGATGAATGCAACATAATAAAGTCAATTTCATCAAGTCATAGACTCATCAACAAGTGACTCAGTGTATTCCTTATCCTCATCTGACATATACATCTTCCTCATGTAGATATTTATGTTCTTCATCTCTTTCTCCTTTCTTCAGATGTGTCGGTATAGTAACTTACAAGATAAGTATTGTCAAGCTAGTTGACATTGTGTGTGTGAAAATTGTACCTAATCTGTAGACACAACACTTTAGTAAAACATTAGAGGTTAGCAAAAATCAAAATCATGCAATAATTGAAATCTAATCTAACCAAGTGATTTACTGCCTTCTAGTAGGTGTGAGATTGATGTTCTCAAATTGCTATCAAGATCAGTGACCTAAACGACACCTAAATGAAGGATTTGAATGCAAAACTGATATGAAATATGAATGCAATTAATCTTTTTTTTTGGTATTTTCTATGCAATAAGAATGATAAATGATATGAAATCTATGCTAATATGGAAATTGATCTAACAATGATATGAATCTATGCTAAATGATATGCAATGCTCAAAACTAGAAAGATCTCACAATAGCTTGGATTTGCAAAGATTATTCTTCAGACTCCAATTCGACAGCGTGAGAATGCAAATTCATGGATGATGAGAGAGATGAATTATGAAGAGCTGAGCCTTGTTTTTATAGAAATCCAGAGCTTTGGAGGTGCATGGAAGAAAGCCATAAATCACTCAGATTAACTCAGCTTGATTTTTGAGTTATCTGATAATAAAGATAATTTAATTCATAAAAACATGCAAAAGCTAAGTTTTAACTCAAAATAGAGTTTAGCTTTAATTGATAATTGATAGTTGTCTGCTTTTATGATTGTGCATGTTTTATTTATGAATTAACAAATAAATAAAGTGATTTATGCTCAACTTAACTGATTTTTTAAAATAAATAATTGATTTATGGGTTAATCAATTATTTAATCAAACTTTTATTAAAAACTATATTATTAAATAATGACAATTTACTTTAATTAATTAAATAAAAATTTAATCAATTATTCATAGGATATTGGATTTATTGTCAAAATTAAATAATACAATTAATAATAGATAGAATTAAATTTAATTACACAATTAAGTGGCAAGATATTAAATCTAATTAATTAAATATGAAAATATTCAATTAATCAAACTTAGGATAAATGTGATTTATTGCCAAATAATCATTAAATTAAAGATAATTAAGATAATTAGGAATATTCCCTGATGCAGAATTTAAGATAATCAATTAGGATTCGATGATGTTTAGATGTGCCTTAGCGTAGGACTTCGATGTTGATTTCGTTCGATTTGTAGATGTAGGAGGTTAATGAACTTATAGCCCATTTTTGGGGTATTACAAACATCAATGACAACATAATACTGATTTAATCATCTTGCATATCTAATCAACAACTCCTTAGTAATCTTGAATTACAGATTCTCCATTTAGGTTCTAAATCAGTTGTAGTTCATCATAGGTTTCCTATACCGAGAATGGATGATATAATGGACAGTTTGACTGGAGCAAAGTATTTCACCAAAATTGATTTGAAAAGTGGGTATCATTAGATTAGAATTAGAGAAGGTGATGAATGCAAGACTGCTTTCAAGACAAAAGAAGGTTTGTATGAGTGGTTGGTTATGCCTTATGGTTTAACTAATGCACCGAGTACTTTTGTGAGGCTAATGAATGAAGTTTTGAAGAAATTCTTGGGTAAGTTTGTGATTGTATATCTTGATGACATTCTGATATTCAATAAGATCAGAGAAGAACATTTGTTGCATGTTAGACAAGTTTTGCAGAGATTGAAAGAAGAAAAGTTGCTTATAAATCTGAAAAAGTGTTCATTCATGAAAGAAGAGATTGTGTATTTGGGATTTGTGATCTCAGCTGATGGTTTGAAGATAAATCCTAAAAAGGTTGCAGCTATTTTGAATTGGCCTACACCTGTGAATGCTAGTGAGGTAAGATCATTTCATGGTTTGGCAAGTTTTTACCAAAAGTTCATAAGGAATTTCAACTCAATTTGTAATGCTATGACTGAGACTATGAGAGGAGATAAAAAGGAATTCAAGTGGACACATCGAGCTGATAAAATTTTTGAGACTCTGAAGTAGAAGGTTGTTGAATTACCTATTTTGGCATTACCTGATTTCAGTAAGGTATTTCAAGTGGAATGTGATGCAAGTGGAAGTGCAACTAGAGTTGTGTTTAGTCAAGAAGGTAAACTTGTTGCTTTATTTAGTGAAAAGTTGAATGATGCTAGAAGGAAATATTATGTGTATGATCAAGAATTCTATGCTATTGTTCAAGCACTAAAGAAATGGAGACATTATTTGATACCAAGTGAATTTTTGTTGTATACTGATCATAAGGCTTTACAATATTTGGGTAGTTAGAATAAGTTGAATCAGAGACATATGAAATGGGTTGAGTATTTGCAGAGTTGCACATTTGTGATAAAGCATAAGAGTGGAGTCACTAACTAAGTTGTTGATGCATTGAGTAGAAGAAGATCTTTGATGACTGAGATGAAAATTGAAGTTTTTGGTTTTGATGAGATGAGAGATTCTTATGAGTTTGACCCTAATTTTTCTGAGCCATGGAGAAAGTCCAAAGAACCTATTCAAGATCAACAAGATACTAAATGGGATGAATATTTTATTCAAGAAGGTATGTTGTTTAAAGGTATTCAGTTGTGTATACCGAGAGGAGTAATGAGAACTAATTTGGTAAAGGAGAAGCATAGTAGTGGTTTGGCTGGACATTTTGGTATTGATAAAACATGGAATTTGCTTAACAAGAAATACTATTGGCCACAGTTGTATAAAGATGTTCAAAAATTTATGAAAAGTTGTGGAATTTGTCAAGTTGCTAAAGGAGTAAGTCAAAATACTGGATTGTATGTACTGATTGTTATACATAAGAAACCTTGGATTAACATCAGTATGGATTTTGTTCTTGGCTTACCGAAGACAGTAAGAGGTAATGATTCTATATTTGTTGTGGTAGATAGATTTTCTAAGATGGCACATTTTATACCTTGTAGAAAGACATCAGATGCAGTACATGTAGCGGATCTTTTCTTTAAGAAAATTGTCAGATTGCATGGATTACTAAGGAGTATTATCTCTGACCGAGATAGTAAATTTTTTGGATACTTTTGGAAAACCCTTTGGAATAAATTTGGCACTGAGTTGAAATATAGTTCTACATTTCACCCACAAACTGATGGACAGATTGAAGTTGTTAACAGAAGTTTGGGAAATCTTTTGAGATGTTTAGTCAGAGACACACCGAGTAATTGGGATTCTGTATTGGCACAAGCAGAGTTTTCTTACAATAATTCAATGAATAGGAGTACTAGAAAGACACCATTTGAGATTGTGAATGGCACACAGCCGAAAGGTATATCTGATTTGAGAGACATTGCTGATGAAAATAAGAGAAGTGCTAAAGGAGTAAAATTTGCTGAGTACATGAAGACATTGCATGAAGATGTGAAGCTGAAGCTGGAAGAAAGTAATCAAAAATACAAAGATAGAGCTGATAGATCAAGAAGACATAATAATTTTGATGTTGATGATGAAGTGATGGTTCATTTGAAGAAAGGTCGATTTCCTATTGGAACATATGGGAAGCTAAAGATGAAGAAGTTTGGACCTTGCAAGATTTTGAAGAAATTTGACAGTGGAAATGCATATGAAATTGAGTTACCTGATGACATGGACATATCACCTATTTTCAACATTGCTAATTTGTATGAGTATCATGAACCTGATGCAAAAGTGATAGTACCAACAGAGTATCCTACGAAGAAGAAAGAGGAAGTTGAACAGATTCTGAAGAAAAGAGCTGGCAAAAGTACAAGAGGAAAACAATATATGGAATATCTGGTAAAATGGAAGAATAGACCAATGGAAGATAGTTCTTAGATTTTATAGTCTGAGTTGGCTGTATCTTAGATCATACCTACCAAATGATTCAAATAATCATTTCAAAATAACCCCAGGTGTCTAATGCAGGAGCATATTGGGTCCTTGGCAATCCTGTGTCACCAAAAACATTTTGGAGTTTTTCTGTGTTGCTCGATTTCTTCTTTGACCAAGTTGATCGGTAGTTGAGTGGTTTCCTTTGGTTACCAAGTGTGGTTAGTTATCTCCTAGGCAGTCAGTTATTTCACTAGCGCTCGGTGATGCTTGTCTGTTGCTTGATCATCCTTTCTTACGGAGTAGTTTCTTTTGAGTTCCTATTGAGCCAACTTGTGCATTTATTATGGGTCATAGATTTAATGCTGGAATCCATCATTGGGAAGCATGTGGTCCTAAATCTAACTGTTCCTTCTGTTGATTGTGGATCTGAAGGCTAACTCAATTCGGTAGACTCTTGTATAAATGTAGTTGTTTGGTTGTAGTTTAGGAGGTAGTTTTAGGAGAAGATAGAAGATAGTAAGAATAGAGATTGTTGATAGATCCTCGCATGTTTTGAGGACTTATGTAATACATTATAATATTTGGCCCTAACCAGGAAGGCCTTACAGCTCGGCATGTATGATTCTATTTGATGAAAATTAATGAAAGATCCTGGATTCTCTATCTCATTGTTGTGTGTTGTTTCTTTCATGTGTTGTTGAGTAGGCTAGATCATTAGGGTGTGTCATTGTTTGGCCCTTCCTCACCCTACCCTTTGCATTATCAGTGCAGTGGTTGCAATGAATTTGATTGAGTTGGTCACGATCTAGTGACGTGTCTTTGTGATTAGAGGTGATAATATAGTATCACATTGCTCAATGCTAGCATGTGGAGAAGACTCTTGTTGAAGCCATTGTTGGTCAAAATGTGTTTGACCCCATGTCACAAAATTCTATGTAGATCTATGTATAGGCCAACATGGTCTTGTAAATTTATTTTTTACATTGGATTTTATTTTTTGGTGCATTTGGTTTGAGTGGGATATTTGTAAATTAAATATATTTCAAATTTAGGGCTTGATTAAGGAAGTGGACTTATTAGTTAATTATATATTGGATTAAATTTTAAGTTCTATGTGTTGATCATGTGATGGTAAAGTGAGGTGGAAAAGAGAAAGTTGCGATCAAGCCAGAGCAAAGATAAGTGTGGTAAGAAGGAATAGTGTGCTTCATTGGATCTAATCAAGAAAAGGTTATGTTATTTCATAGATCATTCTTTCTATTATTTTAGGTAATAGTTACAGTAGTCAAATCCCTTAATAGGGTGGATCCTAGCAGATCCCTATTTTAAATCCTCTAACAAGGTGACACATTATCTTGTGTTTGAAGTCCTCTAGGAAGGCTACTCTTAACAAGGTAAAGGTCCTAACAGGCTTGAGAAAAATCCCTTAACCGAGTAGCACCTAACAGTGTTGTTGTAAACTCCTAACAGGGTTAAGCTCCTCATAGGGCATACTTTTGAAGAGTACATCATTTGGGTACTATTTCCCATAGTGGTTTTTTTCCCAACTTTGGTTTCCATGATATTAAATCTTTGTGTCAAATTTTGCGGATGTGCTTAAGTGTATGAAGGCTTTTATTTGATTCTATTAATCTATTGTTGGGAATGTTTGGTTTAAGTTTATGAAATTGGTTTAATTGGTAGATTACCGATTCACCCCTCCCCTCTTAGTAATCTGATTTGGGATCTAACAGTTAGTATCAAATAATTGGTCCTCTATTGTGGTAAATATTAATAGCTTGAGTTAAAGATCCAAGATGATGCGAAAGGAAGGTCCTAAATTTACAAGGCAGAACTACATAGTAGGCTTTTTTCAAATGAAGCTTTACCTTAAATGTATGGGAGATCAATATTGGGATCATGTGGTTAATAAATATATTGTCCCTTCAAGAGTCCTGAATGCAAATCAGTTAAGGATCAAATGAGAATACACTACAACTATGGAAGCTATTGCAAGTACCCTTTCAGATTCAGAATTTATTGATGTAAAGGATTTGGATACTGCCCATGAGATGTGGGAGAAATTGAAAACTATCTCTGGTAGAAATCCACATGTGCAGAAGGAAAAGGTTGATAGCCTGAGAGGAAAGTATGATGAAATGAGAATGGAAGACAATAAGAACATTGAATAATACAGTTTGAAAATCAAAGAAAAAAAATTTTTTATTCGAGGTGTTAGAAGTAATATTCCTGAGGAGGATATGGTAAGAAAATTTTTAAGAACTTTATTGCCTCAATATGCAATTAGATTTTTAGCTAGATTCATGAGCTTAGATCTATAAGATCTATTATTGTTACTCTTGATGTGCTTATAGGAAATTTTACTGCATTTGAGCTGAGTAATTATGACAATAGTTTTTCTAAAGTTGAAGTTGTTTTCAAATCATCTATGACTCTTGATTCATCTAAAAAGGAAAGGAAATATCTAACAGCTCTTTAGCATATTACTCTAAAGATTATGAATTTGTTTTGTTTTAAGAAAGAGAGCAGGAGGAATTGGAAGCCTTATTTGCTAAAAGGATGTCTAGAGGAAAAGTTAAATATAAAGGTAAGTTGACTTTGAAATGCTTTGCATGCAACAAGATTGGGCATATTGCCTCTAGATACCCTGATAATGACAAGAAGGAAAGGTATAGGAAATTCAAGGACAAGAACAAGAAGGCTTGTTATCTAGCTAAAGAAGGTGTTATAGATGATGAATTTGATGGTGGAGACAAAGAAGAGATTATGTGAGATTATGTTTGTTATTGTTAAGGAAGAACCCTCTAGAGAAGGTGATAAATCACTAATCTCAATCATGAATCATAGCGGTGACTGGATCATTGATAGCGGTTGCACTCATCATATGACTGGTGATCAAATAAATTTTATTCAAATGGAGGAATGTGATGGAGGATCGGTAATATTTGGTAATGATGCTCCTTATTTGGTTAAAGGTAGATGAACTATTGCTTTGACCGACAAGACAAACTATAGTGATATTTAGTGGGTTGATGGTTTGAGATATAATTTGTTAAGTGTTGCTCAGCTAACAAAAAAGGGTATATATTTGAGTTCAATGGAGGTACATGTTGTGTGGTCAAAAATTCATATTAAAATAGAAGAACAACCAATACTCAATAAGCCATTAACTCAAGAATTTAGCTATAGGTGGTCATATCAAATGAACCAAAAAAATTCCCAAAAGCGGATTATTGCTTCCTAGTTGAAGCGAGTTTAATCCTTCTCATGATGCTCATGAAATTGGCATGAAGGATCGGTGACTTAACTACTCAAAAATGGAAGATTCAATATGCAATGCAAGACTAGAAATGAACTAGAATGCAATATTAACAAAGCTAGAATGAGAGAAATAAGCTAGAATGAATGTAAATAACTAGTATTCTAGAATGAGAATGTAAGATCTATGCTATGAAACAATGCAAGAAAGAAAACTAGATTAATAATGAAAGATAGCTATGAGCATATAATGAAAAAAACTAAGAGCTAGGAATTTAAATTAACAAGATTACTCTAAGAATGAAAGAAAGAAAGATGCAAAAGGTTAAGATGAAAATGATCAACATTACCAAGATGAAAGATAACAAGATGGAACCCTTGAGCCAAAGAAGAATTTCCTTGTAAAGGAATTTCCTCAAGAATGGAAGGTAGAGATTAAGAGGCAAAATAATGTGTGATTGAGATGAAGAGGCAAAAGGAGAGTGAAGGAGATGCAAGGTTAGGTAGAAATGAGTGGTGAGGATTAAGAGGCAAATGAGATGTTAGGTAAGATAAGACAAAATAGAAATTTTGAAACCACAAATCCCCTTTAATTTATAATTAATCAGGATTAAGTGTGTGCACACATGTAAATATGTTATTTTAATAAAAGTGTAAGAACTTTATGTTAAAAGTAAATGTTATAGAAACTATACAAATATGCAAGCTCTAAAAATTAGACCATAGTATAAGCTTGATATAAGATTTTTTTCATTTATTTAATTATGCAAAAGGGATTTTCAAGGTATTTTTCATAATTGTGTCTAGTAAATATGTCTTTCAAATTTAGAATTTTATTTGAGGCAATTTGATCAAAATTTGGGCTTAGTTTCTACTAGACAAATTTTAGGTGATTACATTTCCCCCTCTTTGAATCGAGGTATGAACAATGTGTTGATTCAAAGAATAGATTGCAGATAAGGAACCGACTCTAAACTTGATCAAACGAAGATCGATGAGAGATATTAGCTCTAGACTTAATTGAGAAAAGGCTGGTGAGTGAGACAAGAGTATCTAGCCTGATATGAAGCAATGAGACTAAATATCCATCCAAATATTTTAAGATAGCTACCTCAACAAGGATTCTGAGGAAGCTAATCACCTGATTGAGAGACAATACCAGATTGATATGAGTCTTGATAAACTTGATATGCCTTAAGAGATTTAAAAGATGTATGTCTGAGTGAGCTGATAT
Organism: Chamaecyparis obtusa; assembly: GCA_027943335.1. NCBI lineage: Eukaryota > Viridiplantae > Streptophyta > Pinopsida > Cupressales > Cupressaceae > Chamaecyparis > Chamaecyparis obtusa. The sequence goes on from BSBK01008636.1 coordinate 1,542,638, forward strand.
GAAGTGATGGGAACACTCTTCCACAAAGGATGCAGAGAATCTCAAGTTGAGATGCCCCAAGTGATGATTTTTTAGTCACTAATTGACTTGATTGATAAAGATTCAGTTTAATTTCTAGACTTGTGGTTTAGGAGATTTGATTAATGAAGAAGATTTGTTATATTCTCATGTCCCCTCAGGATTGAAATGGAAAGGAATGAAGAACACGGAAGTGAGAAGGAAGTGATAGCATCAGTGGTCAACTATATTTTGACAATAAAATGATCTCAAATTTTAATTTTGAACCTAAAAATAAATTTTGGATGATGTAAATGCACATTAATCAGAGCAAGTAAATTAGATCAAAGATGATGATTCGTAGTCGACTGCCTCAGTGGGAAGAAAGGAAGAAATCATAGGTCAAGGGAGACCATAAATTCACAACTACATGCAGCCCTAAAATGAAATGTAGCCTAAGACACAAGTCAAATCAATGATCTTGTAGTCATTTTTTTATCATCATTTGAGCATTTGGGACATCAGGGTCAGTACAACCTTCACCAGTGCGAGAGAAACCATGAAAATATGAATATGACCCTATCAGATAAGATGTAGGAAATGTTAGAATAACTGGGGGGGTGAATCAGTTAGATCAGTTATCCAATAGTCCCAATTACAAAATGTATCACTTAAAACAAATTCAGAAAATTTTTGCAGCTCGGTAACATAGAATACTAAATTGTCTGTGTCTTTACCAATTACCAGTTAATTACTCACTGTGATTATCGACCAAATCAAATATGAAATATGTAAAGTATGACAATAAATAAATCATCACATAAACACATAACACAAAGATTTAACGTGGAAACACTGTTAAGGGAAAAACCACCTGGGACTGGTAACCCGAAATAATTTTCACTCTTCTGAAGTGAGCTCGGTGAAGAGCCAACCCTATTAAAGGTTACAAAAACATTGTTAGGTGTGACCTTATTAGAGGATTTAAGACTAACATTTATCATTCAACCAGCATTCACTATGGGGTCGACAGGATAACAATGTACATTCATTGAATGACATGGGGTATATCATAAGACAGTTAAATCCACTCGGTTAAGAGATTTTTTTGTATCAATGGTTAAACTAAAATAGTAATTGATCTGATTACAATACAACTCAAATTCTAGATGTTCAGATCTATTCTAAGCCCATACAAATCCTCTGATCAATATATCAATTCACTTCCTCAATATTCATTAACTTATTGTCGCTTGGTAAAAACTCTCTTACGCTCGGTGTTGTTCTGTAATTTGGTTCTTCTTCAACCAGTCTGATCAGGCGTGCATGAAACTGTATTCACACAAAATCTCTATAGTCTTCTATCTTTTGGCATGTTTCAATAAAGAAACTCATATCTCTTATATAGATAGATAAACCATTTTTATATCAACCATCAGATTTTGCCACTTAATCTCCTTCATTGATTTTGCCTCTTAAACTCTCTTCAGCAGTTGTGTCAGAAACACATTTCAAATCCATCCCTTAGATCTTCTCCAAATTTTTTCATTCATGGATCTTGTAACAAAACTTTATCCTCAATCTCAAAATACAAACACTTTATAGCTCATCAATTTTTGTCATCTAAACTTAAGTATTAAATGCTTTCATCCATACTCAGTTAATGACTAAATGTGTCGGTGAACACAAGATCAGTTAATACTATCACTTGGTATACACTACACTGGCTTAGTGTATACTAAAGTGCTTCATTTACCGACCACATTGCTTTGTTAAGTTTTTCTTCCAACTTTGTAACAGATTAATGTAACATAATCAAGTCAACCATATGAAGTCATAGACTCATCAATAAGTTACCAAAAGTATTTCTTATCCTCATCTGTCATATCCATCTTCCTCCATGTAGATATCTCAGTTCTTCATCTTTTCTCCTCTTTACAGATGTTTAGATATTTGCAACTATCATGATAAGTACTATCAAAACTAGTTGACATCAATGACAATAAAATAACTGATTTAATTATCTTACATATCATTTTATTACTTGGTGATCTCTAATCACTGATCTTCAAGTCATTCAGGTATTCAATCAATTTTAGTTCATCAGGAAACACATGTAAGCATTGAGGCACAAGAGCCGAGATGACCTAAATATGGTTTCCAAGTTAATGTTGTAAGAAAAAACTCATATTAAGGTGCATGATGCCAAGATAAATAGGAGTGTCTTCGTACATGCCACACACAAGCAACAGACAAGGAGATTATTCCAATCTCACCTAAGTGTCCAAATAAAGAGGTTCAAGGTATGTATGGCATTCCTATCATGATGGAGGCTCTTACCACAGAAACCCAGTTTATTAGACAACTTAGGATCATTGAAATCATGCCACAAGAAGAAATCAAAGAAAACATTGGTATGCACCCCATTGTGAATCTCTAGTCAAGTAGACATCGTCAAGTGATCTTAGAAGACATAGAAATGTGAAAATCAATAATAATAGATAGCACACAAGAAAATAGTTCAACATATCTCATTCATTTTCAGTTTTCTAGGATGTAATGTGTGTTGGGTGTTAAGGAAAACCTTTGTGCTAGTGTCAAAGTGTGAGTGTGTGAAAGATAGTGTAGGATCTGATATGTGTTGAGAAACACAATAATGTCCAAATTGGTAGTGTTAAGAAACACTATAGGGTTGGAGTGTTGATAAACACCAAATAGTGTCAGTGATAAATTTCCCTTCGCAAAGGACTAATAAACTAAATCAAGTTAAGCTCAAAATATCGATCAAGTGACAAAGTGTTGATAGCTCAGATAGGCATACAATTACCCCTAGGTAATAGACAAGAATCGAGGACAAGACTAAGACTAGTTCCAGCCCATGATGTCATAAGGAAACGGAGAATGGGAATGTGAAAACATATCAGGCTGACGAAAGCACAAGAGCTCAACTACATGTTAATAGATGGAGCATTGATTACAAGTGATGTGTGTTCTCTAGGTTTTCACCACTTGGGATTATTTTATTTTTTCTACCAAGGCATCTATTTCCAGGTTTTCACCAAGGCACATTTTTCTCTTTTTCTAATTTTTTTACTATTTTCATTTTTTTCTTCTTTTTGTATTTTTTTTATATTTGATTTTTTTTTGGATACATCATGTGCCTTTCTAGGTTTTCACCAAGATGATCATTTTTTCAAGACTTTTTATAATTTTTAGGATTTTTTTCAGGACTTTATATTATTTTTAAAAATAAAATTCAGGACTTTAGATTGTTGTATAGGAAGAAGAATGTCTAGCTATAGAAGCATTTTAGGTGCAGAGTGTTGAGAGGCTCTCTGATAACATCACCTTCTAGAGTAGCTAGCTAATAAGCTCCAGATCCAAATGCTATAGTAATAACAAAAGGACCTATCCAATTAGGTTCAAATTCACCTTTTTTCTCTTAATGTTGTGGATTCTTTGGATTCTCTCTTAGAACGAGATATCCAACCTAAAATTCTTGATGGTGAACCTTCTTATTGTAGCCTCTAGACATTCACTTTTGATAGACCCTAAGATGGTCAAATTTTTCTTTTTTGTGTTCATCCAGTAGTTCTAGCTCTCTACCTCGGTAAATTCTATAGTCATCATCAGTAATAAGCCCATGTAGTGATACCCTAATTGAACGTATCTTTACTTTGATTGGTAGGATAGCTTTTGAACCATAGACCAATAAAAATAGTGTAGCTCTTGTAGGCATTCTAATGCTTTTTATGTAATCCCATAGAGAAGGATTGATCTACAAGTGCCAATCTCTTCCTGACTTGTTGACTATTCTGTGTAGGATTTTTAGGATTATCTTATTTGAGGCTTTTGCTTGTTCATTCCCCTAAGGATAGTAGATTGAGGAGGAATGATGTGTGATATGGAATCTATTGTAAATCTCATCAATGTCACTATTTTTTGAATGGTCTTCATTGTTAGTGACAATTGAGGAAGGGATCTCGTGTCTGCGGATGATGTAATTGAGGATAAACATAGCTATCTATTTTCTTGTTGCATAGATGAGAGGTACAGCTTCAACCCATTTGTTAAAGTACTCAGTGGTTGTAATGATGAACTTTTATCTATTGGAAGAGGATAGGTAAATCTGACCCACAAGATCAAAAGCCCATTGTTGAAATGGTCAGTGACTGATAAAGGGTAGCAAATCCCGAGCAGGAGCATGAATAAGATTCCCATAGAACTGACATTTCTAACAGGTTTTAGCAAATTGGATAGAATTTTTTTCCATGGTAGGCCAATAGTATCCATCTATCAAGAGTTTCTTATCCAAGGAAAGACCATTCGAGTGAGAACCACAAATACCCTCATGGACTTCTCTCAACACTTTGTCAAATTCCTCACATTCTAGACACCTAAGGAGAATATCGTCTAGACTACCCTTAAACAAGTCATTAGAGATGAGTAAATAATAAGATGCACTTCTCATGAGGTTTCTTTTTTCATTTTTAGATAGGCCTTCAAGAATGGTTTGATGTCAAAGGTAGTGATTGATTTGGCTATAGCAGGAAGAGTTCATAGCAATGATGGTGCAAACAATTTGGGAATTAGGTGAGTCATAGGCAAGGAATGTGAGTTCTTCCACCAGGAAATCATAGTAGAATTGGTGCTCTTCCAATTATAACATGGAGGCTAAGGTAGCCATGGCATCTTCTGCTCTATTTTTTGCACATGGTATCTGCTGGAAAGTGATAAACACAAAGTATTTCTTCAAATCATCAATAGACGTTTGTAGGAAAAGAGATTCTCATCTCTAGTTTGATATTTATTAGTGATTTGGTTGATTACCAGTTTAGATTCATCATAGAAATGAATTTATTTGATTTTCCATTCAATAGCTAGCTTAAGTTTGTTAGCTAATCCTCCATATTCTGCCACATTGTTTGTGCATGGGAAGGTCACCTTGTATGCTTCAGGAATTTTGTAACCTTGTGGGGAAATGAACAAAACACCAGCACTAGTGCCTTATTATGTAAATGAGCCATTGAAGTAGATATCCTAGGGATGTTCCATTAAATGTAAGATGGACTCATCAGGAAAATCAGCAACAAGGGGATGTGTATCTTGTAGAGGCGCATCTACTAAATGATCTACCAAAACTTATCATTTGATTTCCTTCTGGTCAACATATGTGATGTCAAATTCATTGAGTATCATCACCCATTTAGATAATCATCTTGTTAGTGTTTCCTTGTTTAGTAGGTACTTGAGAGGATTGATTTTGTCTATCAATTGTGTGGAGTAAGCCAACATATAATGTTTGAACTTCTGGGAAGCACTATCGCTAAAAAAGCCTTTTTATCACTATATAGTTGAGCCCATAAGAGACTAGTGTTCAAATGATATAGTAAATATGTCTCTCACATCTTTGATCATCATGCTATGTGATAAAATCTCCCAAAGAAGAATCAACAATAGATATGTAGAGTAAAAAAGGCTTTCTAGGAGTAGGAACCAGGAATACTTGAGGATTAGCCAAGTATTCTTTGACCTATTGAAAATGCTTCTCATAATCCTCATTCCACTTGAAGGTGAAACCTTTATACAAATTCTTAGTAAAGGGTTGTGCTTTATTAGCTAGCTGAGAGATAAATCTTCTAATGGATTGTAGTTTTCCCTACAATGTCCTCATTTGACTGATGTTTCTTGGGGGTTGCATTTCCATTATAGCTTTGAATTTTTCTCAATCTTCTTCAATTCCACATTTTTAGATAATGTAACCAATTAGTTTACCATAAGTGACCCCAAAATCACACTACTTTGGATTGAGCCTTAATTTGAATTATTCCATCCTGGTCAAGTAATTGTTTAAGTCAACAAGGTGAATGTTGCTAGTAGCATATTTTTCCAATGTATCATCAACATACTCCTCCATACTTTTGTGCATCATGTCATGAAAAATAGTTGTCATTGACTGCTGATAGGTGGCACCAGCATTCGTTAAGCCAAAAGGCATGACATTCCAGTAGAAGGTTCCCCATGCATAAGTAAAGGTTTTTTTCTCCTGGTCCTCAGGAGCAATGTGGATTTGATTGTATCTAGAAAATCCTTTCATTAGGGTTTACATCTAATAACCAGCAGTGACGTCCATAATCATGTCAATGTTAGTTAATAGGAAGTCATTTAGAGGAAAAGCCTTGTCTAGACCCTTGAAGTCTTTATAGATGTGTATTGACTTGCAAACTTTAGAGATAGGCACGGTATTAGATATCCAGTCAACATAGTCTATATCCTAAATAAATGTGGCTTTTAGTAGCTTTTCTAGTTCTTTAACTAGTAATGCAATATGTGGATACATTTTCCTTAGTTTTTGTTTAACTAGCTTGATTCCTGGAGCAATAGACAAATGATGCATGATAAGGTTTGTATCCAAGTTGGGAATATTGGAATAAGACCATGTGAAATTGATTTTCTTCTCTATGAAGAATTGGATAAACTATTGTCTTTCATCTTTAGATAATGATTGTGCCAAATGTATAATTTGTGGATTCTCAATTGTTCCCAAGGTGTCCTGTTGTGTAGCCTTGATAAGCATTGCAGATCTTTCCTAGAAGTTCTCAGGGAGAATATCAAGTATCTCATCAACAAGCATATTAGAGAGGTTCCACCATTGGATGTGTCATTTATTTTTACTATTTTAGGGTCTGACACTCCCACAAAGTAGTTTTCACCATCAAACCACTTGTTCTTTTTATTTTTATTTCTTTGACTGAGATACTTGATATCTTCCATTATCATATCTCTTCTCATTGCACTAGAGGAAGAAGGGGAAGGTTCAACAATATTTATACAATAGGATAGTTCATGGTTAGCGTCAAAGGAAATGATTTGAATAGATTCAAAAGGAGTCTAGTCAAGTAACTTAGGATGGACAAGGGATAAAGTTTTAATGGGCATGAGTGTAAAGACACTGATATCATCCTCATTATTCATGAATGTCCCTAAGATATCCATAAAGTTATCCTCCATAGAGTGTTTTCAATCATGAGCTATCCTAAAAGAATTAGAGGAGTTTAGAGTATTATTACATGAATGTCACTAAGAAATCCTATTCCCAGAACTAAGTCCCTCTTCTTATTCTTATTCTTGAATAGTCATTTGTTTCATAAATGTGTGAATAGGAACCATCTATGTCCTAGACCTTCCTAAATTCCATGTAGTTGTCATAGGATGAGGCATAATGTATCCATGGCTCTCCTAGTTATCCAAGGTGTTGAATTGATTAGAAGAAGATGGCCTAGGGATCATGGGAATGATCTCCACAGGATGATTGAAGGGATCTTCATCATTCATTTTTCCTTGAGAATTTGAACTTTCTCCTCTTTCAAAATTTTTAGCGGTCATACCTGTGTATGACATCAACCTGAGTCTCCATTGTAGCATCTGATAGTGATTCCCATTCATATTCATGTGAATCGATTTCACTATTATGGTACTGTCTAATGTAGTTAGCTAGGGTTATTGTAGGAGGAAATTTCTCATCATCAATTTCTTTTATCTCAAGAGGTGTACTTTCAATAGTGGGAGCTTGTTTAGTAGTAGTAGCAGTCTACAATAGGCATGAATCTAGGAATATCTAAGACATGATAAATATCAACAATTTTTTCAGTAGTAAGAGTGGTAGGAGTAGTACCATCAGTAGTAGTAGTGATTGATTCAAGAGATTGAATGAGATTTTCTTGATTAAGACCATTTTATGCTAGATCCATGGGATCCACTAGGTCATTTTCTTAAGGCACTTGAGATGGCATATAGGGCTCTCCTTAATAATCTAGATTAGTGGTTTGAATATGCAATAGTATTCTGTATGTCATAGGTTGAATTTATACTTCTTCATCATTTGAGTCCTCATATTGGTCAAATGTGGGAGTTTTTTTGCTAGGTTTATCAAACTTACGTTCATGGTAACCTACACTAGTCTTGTCCTTGGGATTTTTGAATTCAGTGTGTAGAGGTTCAAGGAGACCTTTTCTTTTTCCAAGAGGAATTCTCCCATAATATCTCATTTTGTACATAAGATGATAACCTACACCATACTTTTTAGATGAGATGCTAGCATATTTTACCTCCTATTCAACTTCTTCTCTCTTATAAATCCATTGCAGCACAATGCTCTCCTCCTTTCTAGTTCTAAGGGAAATTTAGCCTTAACCATTCTGGTACTTTCATGTATGATAGGTGTTGTTGTATCTATAGGAGGGAATGAGGGAGATGGTCTTCCATAAGATCTTGGGGAAATTGGAGGAGTGTCCACTTGATATTCTCCCATACCAGTGGGTCTGACTAGTATTATTTTCCCATAATTGGATAAATTTTCTTTTCCCTTTTCTTCTACTTTGTTAGGACTTGATCATTATTTTTTGTAAGGAGCCATTATTTCTTCTTGTTTAAGATTGTTACATGTGTATACAAAGTCAGAAGGAATAGTAACCTCAATTTTATTATGAGGAAACTTAATACATTGATGGTATGTAGAAGGGACTACTTGCATTTCATGGATCCATGGGTAATCCAAAAGTATGTTATATGCCAGAGGAAAATCCAAGACCTAAAAAATGACGTCCCACTGAAAAGGACCTACCTGAATGGAAAATACTACCATGTCTTTACAGGAACATTCCTCTTCATCATATGCCTTGATTATTATTTTATCTCGAGGATCAATAGCATGTTATGAGAAACTGGGAGCTTTAACCAGGTTAAATGTGTAGATATTCAAACCTGCACCTCCATCTATCAAAATGTGTTTCACTCTATTCTTGTGGATAATTAATTCAATAGGGAGAGCTTGGTTATGCATATGAGTGAAATATTTTTCATCTTCTTCAGAAATAGTTAGGTTATGAGGAGAAGCAAGATGACCGACCATGGACTGGAACTTATTTATGCCTAGGTCCTTAAATACATTAGCCGCTAAGAGGGATTTTACTATAAATCTCTGTGTATGAGATATTTTGAGTAGCTCAAGTATTGAGATCTGAGCTGGACTGCATTGAATTTGGTCAACTAGATTCTAATCCCATTTTTTTGATGAGGTAGCTAGTTTAGATGTTGGAGTTGTTTTTTGTTTAGAAGAAGAGGAGGATGATGAACCTACTCCTTGTAGAGGGCCTTTTCCTTGAGAGTGGGTTACCATGTTGGATGTGTTGGTGCCCAAAAATGATGGTTTGGATTTGACCAACTAATAGGTACAAATTGATACCTCTACAATTTTGGCTTAATCAAGCCAAGGCTGGTAGGCCTAATTTCACTTTGAACTATTTAATTCTCTATGTTGCACAACTGCATACACAAACAAAAAAAGTTCCTACAAAGGTGGTGAATGATCCTTTGAGGAAAGAAACTAATCTCCTAAAAATATCTATTCTATAATACTTGAATAAATGGATTATACTAAAGAATTAAAAGTAATGCTTTTGAAATAATGATTTAATGATCTATAAACTACAAAGTATGAACCAAATGACAATTTCCAAATAATGATTAGATCAGTGCCTTCTAAATACTTGGGCTATAAAGTCAAAAAACTTTCAATCCTACGTACGATTAGAGATGGTTTTAAAAAAAAAATTTAATAAGACAAGACCATCATTTCAGAGGCTTCCGCTTGATTCACAATTCAAATCAATTTACACAACTAATCCTATTGAGTTTAACTCAAATTAAGAGACTGATAAGAACAATGGTAGGTTCACATACCATACAATTGATATTTGAGTTGTATATATTAATATTGAATTATGATACTTAGGGAATTCAACACAGTGAAACACTCTATTTAATAGAATATCTGAAAGACTAATTAAAAACATATAACTTATAACCACAAATAAAAAGAAGAGCACTTATCTTTATTGATGTTGAAAAACTGGTACATAAGAGTTCATAGTTACAGTTGTTTATGAAATTCTATTCTATGAAAATATATCTTGTATTTATCTTCCCTTTACATTTTACATTATGTGTGTGTGTGTGTGTGTGTGTGTGTGTGTGTGTTTGATTGTCTTTCACACCTCTTTGGGGTGAAAAGACACAACCCTTATTACAAATTATTTTGAAAAATAATAAACTAACAAAAAAATAACTACCTAACTTTCAGATTTGGGTCTGGTTGAAAAACCAAAACACCTCATGGAAAGCTAATATTTTTAATGGAAATAGTAAATTTGATTTCCTAAACTAGGTCTTTTTTAGATTTTTAAAATTCGACCATCTTCATTCTCTGTCGGCATCATCTTTGCAACAGGTCGAAATTCCAGCATTTTCTGAAGGCTTTGATCATAGAATTTTGATTGTTCTTGTCACAGAGCTTCCTTCCATAATCTCTCAACTTTTTAATTCAAAATTAATATAATTTTTTATCCCATTTCATATACTCCATCAATAATTATTTGGCATGGAAATTAAGAGGCCATTTTTAAGGGTTTTATCACTATATAGGACTCCACATTTTGCCCAAAATTTAGAGCTCCAACAAGCTCTTTCTGGGGATGTATGCTCCATGTGAGCATAGCGAGATTCTAGCTATCTCTAGAGAAGAAGACCAAGTATCCATACTTAATCTGATGCGAAGTAAAATTGGGTGGCCCCAGGCCCCCCAAAAATTGAATATTGATCTTCTCCTCTATCGAACACTTGATTTTGAGCATGCAATAACTCCCTCCTTGCTGCATTGGGTGCATCTTCCTTATGGAAAATTCACATTGTTTCATTGATGCGGTCCTTGGTATTTGTCCTTTGTCTCATCTTTGAGAAATCATTAAGTGCATCATGATTTTTTTTGAATGGAGGATCTCTATGCATTAGACCGGTTATATCAAAATGAAATTTTTTTACTTGGACAACTTCTTGCTCATAATTTTCTTTTCCTTTATACTTGTTGGATATTGCTAATGCATGGGTAGTGATTGAGACATGTAATATGTTTAATCACTATGTTACTAAATGGGCAATCATACTATTGTCATTTGTGTTTTGTCACTAATGTCAACATATGCCTTTATGAAGGAACCAGACTGGTAATCATAGTGTACGGATAGTGTACAAATGTTTCAAATGCTGTGAAGTTAGATGAGAGTTCAAGTGGATGTTGTGATCGTATATCTTTGATCACATCACTAATTATTGCATATTAAGAGAGTTATAGTTGTTTTGGTAAAGACTAGTCACTGGACTGTGACAGTGAGAATTAATAGAGTTAGTCTCTGAGTTTTTAATATATCTCTCAGAGGGATTGGATTCAAGGTATGTGAACTTGAAGGATGATGGAAGATGTACTGATAGAAGTTCATTGGTCAGCGCAAGGTATGGAGTGATTGGTGATGTCATATGTGGTGTGTGCTCTGGCGATGGCTTATTCTAAAGCTGACTCAAGGAATAAAGTGTGTGTTTTGTTTAGCAAGCATAAATCAAGGATGTCGGTCCTTAATTATTGTAATGTAATCATTGTAAACTTGTTTTAGATACTGTGTGTATCTTAGCAAGGGTTTATGTAATTGTTTTTATTTAGGAAAGCCTTATGGGCTGACCTGATCTTGGTAAAATGTAATAAGGTATAAATGAAAGGTCTTTTCTTTGGAAAAGATATGGATGGAATAGATATGATATAGAGAGGTTGTGAAAGCTGTGAGCTTGTGTCTACTACATGTAGAGAAGAGGTTTAATGGTGGACTTCATTGGAACTGATCAAGCAAAGATAGTTGCTGGCAAACAATTTAAAAGATTATGTATTTCTTCATATACACCTGTTGCAAACTAGTGAGTTCTAAAGGTGGACTTAACCTTCTTTGGGCAGTGAGCCCTCTATTGTTCTTGACTCCTAATAGGGTCTATCCTCTAACAAGGACTATGTACTGTAATGTTTCAATAAGCTCCTAAAAGGGCTATATCTTCTAACAAGGATTACTACACTCTCAGTACATCATTAGTGGGTGCTAATTCCCACCGGGGTTTTTACCTTTAACAGGGTTTCCTCATAACCAAAATATTGTGTTATTGTGTTGGCATTCATTGTGTTCATTGGATCTAATATTTTTGAGCTTAAAGTTTAAAGTTTAATATTTTGTCATACAACTGATTCACCCCCCTCTCAGTTTTATTGTGGACTTTTCTTCCTAACAATTGGTATCAGAGCTTTTGGTCCTTAGAGAGAAATCTTAATAGCTTGAGGTGATCTTGGAGATGGCATTCTATAGGAAGGAAAGTCCTAAGTTTGATCCTAAAAACTTTGACAGTTGGAAAAACAAGATGCGAACACATCTTCTATGTATGGGCATAGACTACTGGATGATTGTGAAGAAGGAATCTCTAAAGGCAGAGAATGACTTGGAAACATCTGATGAGGATGAAAAGAAGTTATTTTCATGTAACATGGTCACAAGAGAAGCATTGATTAGTGCACTATCTAAGGGTAAGTTTACTAAAATTAAAGACCTAGATTCGGCACATAAAATTTGGAATAGATTAGAGGCACTCTATAAAGGAGACAAGTATACCAAACAAGCAAAGTTGCAAAACTAGAAGACAAAGATGGAGAAGCTGCAAATGAATGAAGATGAAAGTATTAGGGCCTATGTTCAAAGGGTTACAAAAGTTGTAGTTGGAATCAGAAATTGTGGAGATACTTATGATGAAGATGAAGTCATTGCAAAGATTCTCAGATCTATAACTCCTACTTACAAATTAAAGGCAATGTCAATTCAAGAAACTATACCCCTGACTCCAAACTTTAGCAGAGAGATGTTGATTGCAAAGTTAACTACCTTTGAAGCTTCAAAATTAGGAGAAGTTGCACCTAAAGTTGAATCTACATTTAGGGCATCCACACACAAGAAAGTATCTGCACTTCCGATCACAAGCAAAGAAGACCTAAAAGAAGAGCTTGGTGAGTATACTGAGGAATGGGAGAAGATAATGGAAGAAGAAAAGAAGATGGAAGAACTTTTTGCACTGATTTCTAGAAGAGAGAAAAGAGGTAAGGGAAAATTTAAAGGAAAATTACCTTTGAAATGTTTTTCATGCAATAAGATAGGTCATTTTGCATCTAGATGTCCTACAAGAGTTCCTAAGTACAAACTTGATTATGCAAATATTAGAAGAGACAAAGAATGTTATTATGCTAGTGAAGGAATCTCTGATGATGATTTAGATGATGAAGAGATTGGATTTTTTGCTATTAAAGATGAACCTATTCATGAAGAAAAAGCCTTAGTATCTCATGTTGACAAGAAAATTGAATGGATAATTGACAGTGGATATTCTCATCACATGACTAGTGATAAGAACAAGTTTGTTAAATTAGTAAATTATGATGGAGGTGTTGTAAGGTTTGGGGATAATCTCACAAAGTCCATCATAGGAGTTGGATTCATCACTCTGGATGGAAAGACTAATACAGACAACGTACTACTTGTTGAAGGACTAAAACACAATTTGTTGATTGTCAGATAGTTAATGGATAAAGACTTTCAATTAAGTTTTGTTAATGGTAAATGCTTTATCAGAAGCAAGGAAGGGAAATTGGTTTCTACCAGTTCAAAATCTAGAGGTAATGTATTTGAACTAAACACATCTGGAGCCTCTTATTTTGTTGCAAGGTAGATGATAGTTGGTTATGGCATAGAATATTTTGTCATGTTAACTTTGATAACATTATGAAGGAAAGTATGGCTAATGCAGTAAGAGATCTACTGAATATTGTGAAACCTTCTAACACTATATGCAGAGAATATGTTATGGGAAAGCAAATTAAAAGTAGTGATAAAAGCAAAACATTTACATCAAAAGGAAAGTTGGATCTGGTACATACAAATCTATGTGGGCCTACAAGAACAAAGTCATACTATGGCAAAAGGTATTTTATACTCTTTGTTGATGACTTTTCTAGAATGATGTGGGTTACTTATTTAAGAGATAAATCAGAAGCATTTGACAAATTCAAGTTGTTTAAAGAAAAAGTAGAGAATGAATCAGGACTGAAAATCAAGTCTTTAAGATCAGACAGAGGTGGAGAGTTTACATCAAATTTATTTAATTCATACTGTGAAGAGCATGGGATAAAAATACAAACATCTTCTCCTAGGACTCCACAATAGAATGGGATAGCAGAGCGAAGAAACAAAACTATACTTGATGCTACCAAGACAATGCTAATTGAAGGAAATGTATCTCATGTACATTGGAGATAGGCTATTGGAATAGCAGTACACACATTAAACAAAATTAAAATTAGAGATGGCATGAGTAAGACTCCCTATGAACTATGGTTTGATCATACTCCTACCATAAAATATTTTAGAATTTTTGGTAGAAAATGTTATATCAAGAGGGATGATGAGATAGGGAAATTTGATGCTAGAAGTGATGAAGGTATCTTCCTTGGTTACTCTGTTAAAAGCAAGGCATACAAATGTTTCAATCTGAGATTAAGAAAGATGGTTGAAAGTAACAATGTAAGAATAGATGAGAAATTTCAAATACAAGAAAGAATGTATGATAACAGTCAGATATCAGAAGTGAAAGAAACCACTACTGATGCCGAAGAAGAAGAACTTGTTGAGGAAGAAAGTGAAAAAGAGGCTTGTGATAATGCAAGAAAGACTATTGAAACTCCTAAAACTCCAAGGTATGTAAAAAATAACCATCTTGAAAATCAAGTTATTGGCAATACCAGTCAGAGAGTGCTAACTAGATCTAAAGCTAGAGAAGAAATTTGTTTGATTTGTCAAGTTGAGCCAAAAACTACAGATGAATCCTTTAAAGATGAATCTTGGATAAATGCCATGAAAGAAGAATTGGATCAGATAAAGAAAAATAATACTTGGTAATTGGTTCCAAGACCAAAAAATAAAAATGTTATAGGAACAAAATGGGTCTTTAGAAACAAAATGGATGAATAAGGAACAATTTTAAGGAACAAAGCAAGAGTAGTGTGTAAGGGATACTCACAGCAAGAAAGCATAGACTTTGAAGAAACATTTCCTCTTGTTGCTAGAATAGAGGCAATAAGATTATTCTTATCTTATGCTGCACACAAAAACTTCAAAGTATATCAAATGGATGTTAAATCTGCATTTTTTAATGGAGATCTTGAAGAAGAAGTATACATAGAACAACCAGATGGATTTCCTCTATGCGAAGACAAAGACATGGTGTGCAAATTGAAGAAAGCCCTGTATGGGTTGAAGCAAGCTCCTAGGGCTTGGTATGCAAGGTTGGACCAGTATCTACTTGGACTTGGATTTAGAAAAATGTAATGTGGACAATAATTTGTATTTAAGAACTACTGAAGATGGAATCCTGATAATAGAAGTATTTGTGGATGATATTATCTTTGGAGGTAATGATGAACTATGTAAAAAGTTTGCTAAAGAAATGGAAAGTGAATTTGAGATGTCCATGATAGGTGAAATGAAATTCTTCCTTGGACTGCAAATAACTCAGAATGAGAATGGTGTTTTCATTTCTTAGACCAAGTATCTCAAAGAATTGCTTAATAAATTTGGTATGGAAGATTGTAAACTAGTAGGAACACCTATGGTGACTAGAAACAAGCTAACAATTGATGATGAATCAAAATGTGTTTTTCAAACTCTGTATAGATCAATGGTTGGAGGGCTACAATATCTGACTCATACCAGACCAGATATTGCTAATGTTGTTGGAATTGTGGCTAGATATCAGGCAAAACCTAAAGATACACATCTAGCTACTGTGAAAAGGATACTGAGGTATCTTAGAGGAACCATAGACTATGGTTTATGGTATGACAAGATTGATAGCTTTGAAATTCATGCCTATACTAATGTTGATTCGGTAGGAAACATTGATGACAAAAAAAGTACCAGTGGTGGTGCATTTTTCCTTGGGAAAAAGTTGGTTTCTTGGCTAAGTAAGAAACAAGATTGTATAGCACAATCTACTGTTGAATCAGAATATGTTGCTGCTGCTATAAATTGCACTCAAATTGTTTAGATGAAAAAAATGTTGACAAACATTGGAATAACTTTTAATGAGCCTGTGGTTATCCATTGTGATAACACCAATACAGTAAACATGTCAAAGAATCCGATGATAAACTCTAAAACTAAACACATTTCTATCAAGTATCACTTCTTGAGAGATAAGGTGGCAGAAAATGAAATCAAGCTAGAATATATTAGTACAAAAGAGCAGATTGTAGACATTTTTACAAAGCCACTACTGAAAGATACCTTTGAATATCTCAAAGTTATGCTAGGGTTCAGGCCCCTCCTAGTCAGAACTAAATGATGTAGAGATGTATCAATCCAGAAGTGTTCAGAGCCTCATCATTTTCTAGACTGGATGCAGGGATCTACTCCATAGGGGAAGTGATCATGGAAAAAAGTTTATATGTGAAGGAAGTTGAAGGCTCATGGCACCCTTTTCCATTACTATCAAAGGGAAAGTGTTTCTATGAGAAAATCTCTACTGTTTGGGGAGATTGTTTAGTTGAAGGACTTTTGATTGATATAACTTTAGGATAAGATCTTCCCATATGTTGACATCAATGCCAAAGGGGCAGATTGTTGGATATTGCTAATGCATGGGTGGTGATTGAAACATGTAATATGTTTAATCACTATGTTACTAAATGAGAAATCATACTGTTGTCATTTGTGTTTTATCACTGATGTCAACATATTCTTTTATGAAGGAATCAGACTGGTAATCACAGTGTACGGATAGTGTACAGATGTTTTAGATGCTGTGAAGTTAGATGAGAGTTCAAGTGGATGTTGTGATCTTATATATGTGATTGCATCACTAATTATTGCATATTAAGAAAGTTACAGCTATTTTGGTAAAGACTGGTCACTAGACTATGACAGTGAAAATTGACAGAGTTAGTCTCTGAGTTTTTGATATATCTCTCAAAGGGATTGGATTCAAGGTATGTGAACTTGAAGGATGATGGAAGAGGTACTGATGGATTTTTATTGGTCAACGCAAGGTATGGATTGATTGGTGATTTCATCTATGGCGTGTGCTCTAGCAATGGTTTATTCTGAAGCCGACTCAGGGAATAAAGCATGTGTTTTGTTTGGCAAGGATAAATCAAGGATGTCAGTCCTTAATTATTGTAATGTAATCATTGTAAACTTGTTTTAGATGTTGTGTGTATCTTAGCAAGGTTTTATGTAATTTTTTGTATTTAGGAAAGCCTTATGGCCTGACCCAATCTTGGTAAAATGTAATAAGGTATAAATGAAAGGTCTTTTCTTTGGAAAAGATATGGATGGAATAGATATGACATAGAGAGGTTGTGAAAGCTATGAGCTTGTGTCTACTGCATGTAGAGTAGAGGTTTACTAGTGGACTTCATTGGAACTGATCAAGAAAAGACAGTTGCTAGAAAATAGTTCAAAAGATTGTGTATTTCTTCATATACACCTATTGTGAACTAGTGAGTTCTGAAGGTGGACTTAACCTTCTTTGGGAAGTAAGCCCTCTATTGTTCTTGACTCCTAATAGGGTCTATCCTCTAACAAGGACTATGTACTGTAATGTTTCAATAAGCTCCTAACAGGGCTATATCTTCTAACAAGGATTACTACACTCTCAATACATCATTAGTGGGTGCTAATTCCCACCAGGGTTTTTACCTTTAACAGGGTTTCCCCATAACCAAAATATTATGTTATTGTGTTGGAATTCATTGTGTTCATTGGATCTGATATTGTTGAGCTTAAATTTTAAAGTTTAATATTATGTCATACAACTGATTCACCCCCCCTCTCAATTGTATTGTGGACTATTATTATGTCTGGTTGATACCATCTTATCTTTACATGTTTGATACAACTTATGTTCATAGGATGAATTGAAAGATGTCTCACCTCTTGAATACATTTCTCCACACATATTTTGAGTTTCATCATCCTCAAAATTATCATTATACATGTTATCTTCATCTTGATGTCAATGGATTTGATTGCATAGAAGATTATCTTCAAATAATGGATTCAAGAACATAGAGAACTCAGACATGTATTCATCTTCTTCCTCTTCAAACAATGGATTCAGGAACATAGAGAATTTAGACACTTCTTCTTCTTCCTCTCTACTAAATTCATCCTTTTTAGAATCATATACTTCATCAATAAGATAGGTGTCTCTCTCATCAGGTTTATCTTCTGGTGTTTCATCAATTTTTTTAGCCTTGTGAATTGGAAAAAAGTTTGAGTTATTTTTGTGTATATGCCTTTGATATTCCTTATCCAACAAATCTGAAATTTGTTCTATACTAAGAAAATCTTCTTCCTCATTCATTTTATTTATATTATCTACTTCTATTTCATAGGTCCTATTGTCACAAGAGTCAGCCACACATAAATCAATAACTGGATTTATTGTGTTCTTTTCTCTGATGTTATCCTTTATTGTATAATTACATAATACATGTTTGATTATTGAAGATACAAGTCCATGGTTGGATTTATTATTTTCTTCATCTGGATCTAGAACTTCATTAGAACTTTGTACTCCTGTAGATTTTACACTGCATCTATCACCTTCTTGTCTTTCAATATTTAAAAATTCATCCAAGGGAGACATACAAGGCTCTACTTCCCAGATGTATTATTGATTCTCTTCCTATTCATAACACTATTGGAAACAATTGTCTGAAGGAAATTGCTACTCAATTATGTATTGTCTTTGATGTCACACTATGTCATAGTCCGCAGCAATCAGTTCCTACCGAGCTCAGTCGGTCTGCCAGACAGGAATATTAGTGCTTACCGAGTCCACTCGGTTATCGAAGAAAAGTAGTGTTTACCGAGTTCAGTCGGTTATTGAAAGAAAGTTTAGTGTTTACCGAGTTCAGTCGTTTATCGAAAGAAAGTTTAGTGTTTACCGAGTTCAGTCGGTTATCGAAAGAAAGTTTAGTGTTTACCGAGTTCAGTCGGTTATCAAAGGTAAAGGATTGTCGGTGTTTACCGAGTTCCCTCGGTCACCGAAAGATTATAGAAAGTTATGGTCACCGAGCACTGTCGGCCCTTGAAGGATTTTTTTTGCAAATAGAGTTTACTTAATTCAGCCGACTGTTATACTAAATAATGTCGATTTGACTAATCCAAAATCATATAAATAAAAGGTCAAATGTGAAAAGTAATGATAACACAGCAGAAGATTTACAGAAGAAAAGAAGGAAAGGTATATGCGAATTTGTGAAGGATGTTCAGATATCCTTGAGGAGCAGCAGAGATTTATTTGATCAGAAAGGATCAGACTTATGCAGAACAGAGATCTGTAATCAGCAAGACAGTTGCATTATTATACAGGTTACTTTCTCATTGTTACCTTCTTATCATTGTAATAGTGAATTCTAAATCTCTTAACCGAGTTGGTTTAACAGCCATAATATAAATCCTCTAACAAGGTGACAATTCCATTGAATTGTTTTCAAGACCTCTTACCAGGCCACTCCTTGCAGGGTGTTTTAAATCCTCTAACAAGGTCACACCTAACAGTGTGTTTTGTAACCTTTTACTGGGTTGGCTTCTAACCGGGCATCACTTCAGAAAAGTGAAAATCAGTATCTAGATACATTGGTGGTTTTTCCCATATTGGGTTTCCACGTTAAATCTTGTGTCTCTTGTGTTCTTAATTGCTTTCTCAATCATATACATCTAAAGATAATATTGATAATACTTTCTGCATCTTCAAAGTTACTGCAATCTATTTACCGAGTGCTAAAACAGACAACATTGTTAAGATATCTTAAAGGATCTGCAAAAGAATAAATTGTGAAGTGTTTTTATGGTTGACTGATTCACCCCCCCCCTCTCAGTCACTTCATCCATATTCCATCAAACACATGTTATTTCCTTCACTTGCATAATGGAATTTATATAGAAACCATTGCTCAAATTCTTTCCAAGATGAAATACTTTGTGTAGGTAATGATTCATATGCCTCTCTTGCATTATCTTCTAATGTCCTGAAAAATAGTTTCATTGCCTGATCTTTTGCACAAATTTCATAGTTCTCTATGAATGCATAAAATGCATCCAGATGTTCAGTTGTTGATTCATCCCATGCTCCATGGAACTTTGGTACAAGTTGCAAAAACTTAGGGAGAAACTTAAAAGGAATACAATGGAATCCCTTGAGATCCAACAGCCTAATATCATCTGGAATAAATGGTTTTCTCTGAAATGGTTGTTTATTTTGATACATTCCGAATATCTAAAGTGGTAGCAACTTGTTTCTTTATACATTAGGTTCTTGACAATAGAGTCACCACCTCTTTCAAAGAGGAAAACTTTACTTATCTCCTTCTGGGTCTTCTTCCTCTGTAAAGTCACTGATTGAAATTATTTATTGAATAGAGTTGTCCCCTCATTTGAGGAATGTCTTTCTTCTAGGTTATTTCTTCTAGAAGAGTGTGCTTCCAAACAAACTAATATAACTACTTCCTAATTCTGATCTGCGAAATCTAAAATTCTAGGTAACTTCACAATATATACTGTGAGCAACTCTCCCCACCAGAGTCACCAATTTGTTGGTGCCCAAAAATGATGGTTTGGATTTGGCCAACTAACAGGTACAGATTGATACCTCTACAATTTTGGCTTAATCAAGCCAAGGTTGGTAGGCCTAATTTCACTTTGAACTATTTAATTCTCTATGTTGCACAACTACGTACATAAATAAACAAAGTTCATCCAAAGGTGGTGAATGATCCTTTGAGGAAAGAAACTAATCTCTTGAAAATATCTATTCTATAATACTTGAATAAATGGATCATACTAAAGAATTAAAAATAATTCTTTTGAAATAATGATTTAATGATCTATAAACTACAAAGTATGAACCAAATGACAATTTCCAAATAATGATTAGATCAGTGTCTTCTAAATACTTGGGCTATAAAGTCAAAAAACTTTCAATCCTATGTACAATCAAAGACTGTTTTAAAAACTTACTTTAATAATACAAGACCATCATTTTAGAGGCTTCCGCTTGATTCACAATTCAAATCAATTTACACAACTAATCCTATCGAGTTTAACTCAAATTAAGAGACCGATAAGAAAAATGGTAGGTTCATAGACCATACAATTGATTTTCAAGTTGTATATATTAATATTGAATTATGATACTCAGGGAATTCAACATAGTGAAATACTCTATTTAATAGAATATCTGAAAGACTAATTGAAAACATATAACTTATAACCACAAATAAAAAGAAGAGAACTTATCTTTATTGATGTTGAAAAATTGGTAAATAAGAGTTCATAGTTGTAGTTGTTTATGAAATTATATTCTATGAAAATATATCTTGTATTGTCTTCCCTTTAAATTTTACATTATGTATATATATATATATATATATATATATATGTATGTGTGTTTGAGTGGCTTTCACACCTCTTTAGGGTGAAAAGACACAACCCTTATTACAAATTATTTTGAAAAATAATAAACTAACTAAATAATAACTACCTAACCTTCAGATTTGGGTCTGGTTAAAAAACCAAAACACCTTTTGGAAAGATAATATTTTTAATGGAAATAGGAAATTTGATTTTCCGAACTGGGTCTTTTTTAGATTTTTAAAATTCGACCATCTTCATCCTCTTTCGGTATCATCTTTGCAATAGGTCAAAATTCCAACATTTTTTGAAGGCTTTGATCATAGAATTTTGATTTTTCTTGTCACAGAGCTTCCTTCCATAATCTCTCAACTTTTTAATTGAAAATTGATATAATTTTTTATCCCATTTCATGTACTCCATCATTAATTATTTGAAATGGAAATTAAGAGGCCATTTTTTAGGGTTTTATCACTATATAGGACTCCAAATTTTTCCCAAAATTTAGAACTCCAACAAGATGATTCATCTCGAGCCTTGTCCTTAATTTTTATAATATTTACAGTATGGTCAAAGGACTAAAGCATGTTGATCATGTTTTTATTATCAAGGTATGTGTAACCCACCTTGTTATCCTTTGTCTTACATGAATCCCCTTTTTGGTACTTAGGAAAAGGCTCCTTCAAATCCTTATGATCCGTATTTATTTTGGGGGATTAATCATAATTGTCTCATTATCAATTAGATCCTGGATAAGATGTTTAAGCTATATACAATCATTAGTCTTGTGACCTTTTTTTGTGATGATAATCATAGTAGTGGTTATCATTCCACCACTTAAGCTTTATCTCAGGATCATAGGGTTTAGAATTATCTGGCAGAGTGATGATCTTGTTTGTTAGAAGCATCTTCAAGGCATTCTCTAGGGATTCTCCAAGAGGATTCAAGCATCTCTTAGGCCTGGGGACCCATGGCCTATCTCTGTTGGTTTCAATTTTGGAGTCTGTTTGAGCATTCTTGTTAACCTTTGTCTCTTGGATACCCACAAAGAGATTGAAAGTTGGTTCTTTGGGTTTAGTAGGATAGAGAGGTCATACCCATGATTCCATCATTGACTACATATTTAGTTTTGGTCCAAAACTTGAGCTTATCCTTATTATGTTTCCTATTAGAAGAGGACTTGTGTTCTTTATGTTGAAGAGTGACCTCTCCTTTCTGAACAAGGACATCTTCTATGTGTATAGATGATTCAACCAAATTGTCAAATAAAAAATGTATTTGCATTTGTAATACATAATTCATCTCAGGAACCAAAGTGTTTATGAATATATCAATTTTTTCCATCTCAAGAATCTGTCAAGGATATTGAGAAAATATTCACTACCATCTCTGGACGAATGTGACAAACGGTTCTCCCACATGATGTCTTGTGTTGCACAAATAAAGCATGGTGGTGGTGTAAGGAATATTGTAGGAATATTTTTGGATGAACTGTTAGACAATCTCATCAAAAAAATTCATGCCTAGGGCAAGCGATGTGAGCTAACTCATAGCCTGGCCATCGAGACTTTGATGAAAAAGTCTCATTAGATAGGTTTTCTCATGCATAAACTCCATGTTGAGAGCATAGAATTCAAGAGCCTAATCTTGAGGATCTTTATTTCCATCATATTTGGCATATTTGGGGATCTCCACCTTGGATGGAAAAGGCAGTGTGTAGAGATTTTTGTCAAAATGGAAAGGAAAAATTGATTCAAGCGAGTACTTTCTAGGTGGTGGGTCCTTTTCTCTTTTTAGTTGGGAGATCTCATGTGCAAATCTTGAAGTTTTTTGTTGACTATTGTAAGAGGAGACTCTTCCTCTTTTTTCAATAATTCATTAACATGAAAGTCAGGAGGGATTTTCACGCCCATGGATGAAAGATGCATGAAATATTGATGTTTGTATTGGCTCATAATAGCTTCCATCACTTTTTGAAAGTGTGTGTCTTCTTGGCATTTTCAGATTTATTCTTGAGAAGGTTCCTCATCATCAGAGGAATCAGAGTCAGGTTTTATGTGATTACCCCAACAAAATCTTTTCATGTCAATGTTATCAAAGCTCTCCGCATCAACAAAGGGGACTGATTGATAATCATAAGCTTGATGAAAATTCTCTTCACGAGAGGATGGTTTAGTAGTATCATAAATGTATTTCCCTCTTAGATCAGTTGTAGCCTTGTAAGAATGACTACGAGTTCTGACTGGCATGGATGATGATATTAAAAAATTGATAGTAACAAGATTACTAAACTAGTGCTATAAGATCTAGGTAATGATATCTCTCTCTCGAAAGTAAGTATTAGGTGATAAGGTGGCTGGAACAAGGTACAAGGTATCGAGAATGAGGTTAGAATGCCTGTTGAGTGATACTAATGACCAAGTTGATATAGCCAAGAGACCAAAGTACAAGGTACCAAGAATGAGCCTAAATGCCTGATAAGTGGCACTTGCAAAAAAGTTGAAGCAAGGTTTCATTTCAAATGAGGTATTTAAAGAAAAGAACTAGTGCATTTCCAAAAATTTAGAGAAAAAGAGAAGTGATACCAAACTACCAACAGAAGGTCAATCAGTTTGAGAATACTAGTGACACATTAATAACTATTAATCAGGAGGAACCAAGAGGACACATGAGAAACCAATATCTAAGAATATAGGAACAAGATATGAAAATCAATCAAACACAAGATGCAAAACAAAGAGAAATGCATCATTGTTCTCAAGAATTATGATCAATTTGAACAAGTTTGACTTTGAATCTGTGATGATTCAATGTCCCCTAAATCAAGTTTGAATGTTTCCAAGTAATAAAATAGTGTGATCTAACAAGAGTCTCCAATCAATCCACCAAAGGAAAAATAAACTTTGTGGATACAAGCAATTTTGAAGTCGATCAAGGTATAGCAATGTGCCAAATGTATCAAGTGTATGTTCACAAAAGTCTTCATGGGTCTTAGCACATTAAAGAACATCAAGGAAAACTACATAAGGTAAAAAGGGAAGTGTTCCAACCTTTTCCCACACCTTTATGCTCTTATCCACACAATTAAGTGGTTGAATGGCCTTTCCTAGGACTATGCAAGTTATGGATCAATTAGAAGAGATCAATTCTCATAGTGCATGTCTTTCCATATTGCCACATTCAAGCTCTAGAATCCAAGAGAGCACATATGGTGAGTAATCATGGGGTGATCCAAGTAAGTCTACTTCGATCAATCCTTTCACAAAGGAATTCACATAGCTAAAATGGTTGCCACTGAAGTCCTAAGGTGTTTAGTAAGGGTCTTCATTCATTAATACCCCTTGTAGTTCCACAACTAGAATTAAGGCCTATAACCCTACAAGAACCCAAAATGTATAGTCTCGCAAGAAATATTGAGACCTCTCATCCCTATAAAATTTGAATGTACTCCCCTTTTAGTCTTGTAACCAAGATTGAGACTATGAAGGCCCTACAAGTGCCTAGGAAAGTGTAGTCTTGCTTAGCAAGATTGAGGCAACTAGGCCCTACACATGAAGAAGCATTCGAAGTAGAAAATAGCCAAGTATTCCCACTCTTTAGATTGAAGGAATATTTTGATTATAGTGGGATGGAGTTAGCCAAGTTCACTTATTCCCCACTTGGGTCATTCCTAAAAGATTGCTCTCTTGAAAGGCCCTCTAAAGGTAAATACAAAAAATTAAAGAATAGATAGCTAATGGAGGTCAAGATTTATGATTTTCCATAAGGAAAAGAGCATACTCTCCTACTCCATAGCTTCTCCCAAGAACATAAAATACATGTTTATTCACCCAATATTCCTTCTATAAGTAAATAATCAAGTAGTTCAAGATGTCTGATTCATCCTCTAGGAGGTGAAGAGCATACTCTCCTACTACTCAACTAATCACAAGAGAAAGAAACCTCCTAATTAAGCAGATGCCTAGAAAACCAAACTTATGAAGAAAAAAATGTTGATTTGTATCCCCAAGGAAACCTGCAACATAAATGGCTTTATTAGTTTCTAAATGAGTCTTTGACAAGTGTCTTATATCCACAAAGCATTAGTAGCCATGAAATAAGAAAGTATTGATCTCTTTGGCAAGCGATTTCCTTATCAAATACCCTGCAAAAACCTTTTAGAACCTGTAAAAGAGAATGTCAAGCCCAAGACAAATCCAAAAAAAGAATCAAAATCATAAAAATCTGAGATCTAGGACCCTAAAAATGCTCTTTGTTTTTTATATGAGTAAACACAGAGAAATCCTTAATATGCAAACTCATACAAGAATTCACACAGTGCAGTATGAGTAAACTCATTGTTTAATTTTCCAGTACAAGAATTCTCTTAGAGAAGTATGATTATTCTCATAGTATAGTACGAGTTAACTCCCAGTCTGATACAAGTATTCTCACTGCATGATACAACTACTGTCGTAGTTTCAGAAAAAGAGCCAAAAAAACTTGCAAGTAAAGGGACAATTTTTTTATTCTTACCACATGGTGGGTGCCAAAGATGTGTGGTCAAAAATTGGTATTTAAATTGAAGAAGAAACAACACTCAAGAAGCCATTAACTCAATACGCTATCTATAGGAAGCCATATTAAATGAACCAACTAAATTCCCAAAAGTGGCTTATTGCTTCCTAGTTGAAGCAAGTTTAATTCTTCATGTGATGCTCATCAAATTGGCATGAAGGATTAGTGACTTGAATACTCCAAAATGGAAGATTCAATATGCAATGAAAGATTAGAAATGAACTAGAATGCAAGATTAATAAATCTAGAATGAGATAAATAAGCTATAATGAATGCAAAAAACTAGTATTCTACAATGAGAATGCAAGATCTATTCTATGAAACAATGCAAGAAATAAAACTAGATTAACAATGCAACATAGCTATGAGCATATAATGAAAGAAACTAAGAGCTAGAATTCAAATCTTGAAGAATGCAAGAAAGAAAGATGTAAAAGGCTAAGATGCAAATGATCAAGATTACCAAGATGCAAGATAACGAGATGGAACCCTTGAGCCAATGAAGAACTTCCTTTTAAAGGAATTACTATTAGAAAGTAAAGTCCACCAAGATAACTGAGAGGGGGGCGGGTGAATTAGTTATCAGATAATTATAACTTTTATCATCTTCAACAACATTAAACCATAGAAGCAATATAATTACCAACCATAGAAAGATATTCATACACAATAACACAATGACACAAGATATGCTGACTAGGGAACCTCTTAATCAAAGAGTAAACCCCAGTGGGAATGATGCCCACAAAAGATGCACTAATATGAATATTCCTTGTGAAAGGATGGACTCTATTAGCAGTCTTATGAAATACATTCAGTATATATGAATCCCTATTAGGAGATTTTGAATCCCTATTAAAAGATTCTAACCCTATTAAGAGTTATGGAAGACAGATGGACCCACTGCCCAAACAGCTTCAAGGTAAGATCACTAAACACACTATCCAAATAATATTTGCATTACTCAATAGAATAATATGTTACCTCTTCTCTAACTATTTCAAACCGCACTCACTGTTACATCAAATCTCAATTTCATATCTTTGTACCTCGCATGTCTTCCTTCACAAATTCGCTTTCATACTTAGCTCTATCCTTCACTTCATGCATACAGCATCACACACAACCACTACTTCCATATCACAAATACTACATCATCAACACAACAATAAGGAAATACATTCCTTCATTTATACCACACTCAAAATAATTACAAATGAGTCAGCATACAATTACAATATAAAAGTTTCCACATGCTACATCAAAATTACACAAAACTGTCAACTTCAAAATACAATAAATCTTCACTCGTGTGACCTCAAAGTTTACACTATCATCCATGTCACTATCAATGTGTCTTCAACTTCCCTTTAACTGTGCAAAACCAAATTCCATCCCGATTAGGAGATATCATCTGATTTCCACAAACCGCTACTTAGGAACACTGCCTGAATACTGCTTCCACCAAAATGCTCATAACTTCCATGAATAAATTAATTACTATATGCACTCTTAACCATAGACATATAACATATCAAAGAGTATATCCTCAACATCGCATAGCTCTAACTACAATAACCCATGTGTGCTAATCCAAACTCTGTTTGCTTCTCTGCAAGTCTTCGATAAATCACTATGTTGACATCAATGACAATCATAGTCATGAATGCAACAAAAACTACTACAGAATGGCTGCCAAACATTTAGCATTCATTCCTAAAATTCTCCCCCATTGGCATTGATGGAAACATAGATGAAAAACATCCAATGTTCCAAAAATCCAATACTGCAACACTGCTTCTTCAAATCCTCTTCATCAATCAAATCTTGCTTCATTATCCTATTTAGTTCTCTCCAACAGATGTTCCAGATGGTTTTCATGTATACTTCTCCCCCATTGACATCAATGATAGAAATTTCATCACTATGTCAACAACAACTCAATGTCAAAAGACACCATTCAGAAAATACATTCACTAGAGTCCTTATGACTCAACTCAAATACCACTGGACAGATGCAACCAACTGCATCACTTTTCAAAAGTAGGCTGGGGCATAACCCCAAGCATACCTCTCAGATACTCAAATGCATCCTTAGGCAAAGGCTTTATGAAAATATCTGCTATCTACTCCTTTGTACTTATGTACTCAAGTCTGACTTCTTTCTCATCAACTTTCTCTCTTACAACATGATACTTAATCTCTATATGCTTTGTCTTAGAATGTAATACAGGATTCTTAGACATACTAACTATATTGGTGTTGTCACAATGTATGACAGTAGGTTCAACAAATTTTATTCCAATATCCTTCAGCATTTGTTTCATCCAAATTATCTGGTTACAATTGTTTTCTGCTGCTACATATTATGCTTCTGTTGTGCTCTATGAGATACAATTCTACTTCTTGCTTAGCCAAGAAACCAATCTTCCTCCAAGAAAAATGCTCCACCATTGGTGCTTTTCTTATCATCAACACTACCTCCCCAATCAGCATCTGTATATGCACATAGGGTAAAATCATCAAATTTTTCATACCATAATCCATAGTCCATTGTGCCTCTTAAATATCTCAGTATCCTCTTTACTGCTGCATAATGTGATTCTCTAGGTTCAGCTTGAAATCTTGATACAATTCCAACTAAATGTGCTATATCAGGTCTTATATGAGTCAAATACTACAATCCTCCAATCATATATTTGTATTTCTTCTATTCCATTGCAGGAGTCTCATATGTGCTAGATAGCTTATGTCCAGTCACCATGGGTGTTCCAACTGGTTTACAATTCTCAATTCCAAATCTTTTCAACAAGTCATTCAGGTACTTTGTCTGACTTACAAAGATACCATCATTGTTTTGTGTTATCTGTAATCCCAAAAAGTATTTCATTTCACCAATCATACTCATTTCAAATTCAGTCTTCATTTCATCAGCAAATTTGTCACTAGCTTCATCTTCTCCTCTAAAGATAATGTCATCAACAAAAATAACTATAACTAACAAACCCTTTTCAATTTCTTTTGTGTACATATTGCTATCAGTTGTTCCTTTTGTAAATCCCAATTTTAACAGATACTTATCCAGTCTTGCATAGCAAGTTCTAGGTGCTTGTTTAAGTCCATATAAAGCTTTCTTCAATTTACATACCATATCTCCTGTGTGTGTCTGAATGTGGACCTCTAAATCAGGCACAAACGCAACATAGTCATTGCTCAATCATGAGATGACAAGTATGGACATGAATTTTCCATCTCACCACATTTATTGAATCTACCTATTGCCTCCTATGTGGACGGGGTGTTTAATTACTCTCAGAACAAGAGCCAACAACCATGAGACCAATCCCACAATGGAGGATTTTCCAAAAGCTATGAAGATGAGCAAACTAAAATTGAACTAAATGAATGCAATTTAATCTAAAAGCTTGAAAGGAAGATGAAATGCAATTTAATCTAAGAACTTGAAACAAATATGATATTAGTCTAAAAACAATTAAGCAAATTTAATCTAAGATGAGATGCAAGATTATACTAATAATGAGATATTAATCTAATTAATGCAATAAAAGCTTGAAAATAAAGTGAGACTAAAAAGAGCTATAGTTCAATTACTCTCAAAATTGCCTCTCTTGAATGAAGAAAATAGGTCCATTAAATAAGCAAGCCCGGGAAGAGAATGAAGGGGTTCTTGATTTGAAACTCCTGACCCTTCATTTCCATTTGAGACAAAAATGCAAGAATTACTTAATAAAAAGAATGGAAAATGCCACACGGGTAGCCTTTTGAATATCTTAAATTATTAATTCAAAAAGGTATGTCCATTCGAATATCAAGCAATTATTAATTCCTTTTTATGGGTAATTAGCCAAATGGGGTGCATTTAATTTAATTCTAAGCACTTAAGACTTTAGGATTAAATTAAATTATCATAGGGGTAATTTAGCTAATTAAAGTCAAGGACTTTAGGAATTCATTTTGATATTTAATTAATGCAATTTATGGTCTTTGCAATTGACATCAAGTCAAATTAAGTCAGGTAGGAGAGAGAAAATTGCCTAGGGAACTAGGACTTTGAAGATGTAAAATTGATGAAAATGCACCAAAATTAATTGAATTTAATAGGTGCCAATTTTAGGGTATTACATTTGCCCCTCTTTGAATTGATGTGTGAATAGTGCGTTGATTCAAAGAATAGTCTGAAGTGATAGATGATGAGAAATTCAAAAGTCTAGGTTAGGTTGCCAAGACACCGAACAAATCAAAGCATGATTTTTCAAAGTCTAAGTTAGATTGTGAAGACAACGGTCTTGAGAGAACCAGAATCAGGGTTAGACTGCCCCAATACCAATTGAGATTCAAATGATAGATTTAGGACTATCTCCAAAATCAGGGTTAGATTGCCCCAATACAAAGCTTAGCCCTCCGAGACCCAGGTTAGATTGCCTAGATAACGATCTAAAAGAGATTTCAAGAGCTATCTCTAGAATGAAGATTGACTCCCAGGAATTAGGGTTAGATTGCCCCAATACCTAATAGATTTCAAGAACCATCTCCAGAATGAAGCTTGATTCCCAAGGATCCGAGTAAGATTGCTCAGATACCTAAAAGATAGATGACCAGATAGCAAGATGTGAGGCATCGAGATGCCCCTAGCAATGAGAACTGATGATTTAGATCAGACTGATTTAAGAATTGATTCAACAAGGTTCAAATGATGCAATCATCCTGCCCCCTTGGGAGTGAAATCAAAAGATGACATAAGAGAGATGATTGACAACAAGAGGTTGCAGAGCAAAAGCAATTAGACTAGATTTGAGAAGCTGCAAAAGCAAATTGGAGCAAAGCAGAGGTCCTGTTGACCAAGTTTGACCAAGGTTGACCATGGTTGACCAAATTTGACCAGAGGTGACTTTGAATTGACTTTGATGAAAAGAGAAAAAGATCTTGAGAACATGTTGCAAAGATGAGGGTCTGGTAGGAAGATGATGCCAGAAGGCTGACTGCGCAAGCATCCGATCCCAAAGGGTCCCAAAATTTAAAACACAATTTCGAGCTATCTAGAGATGTCAGATTTTGATTTTGATCCCAAAAACTTGTGCAGCCAAGATGAAACCAGGACAAAAAAATGAGAACCTTCGATGAACAAAAAGCAATCAAGAGAGTACCAAGACACTATCTCAATGCAAGCCTAGAATGAAAAATGCAAGCCTAAGCTAAATGCAAGCCTAAAATGAGAATGCAAGCCCTAGGACTTGGTTGTTGGACTCACCGTATTTATCATCATCTAGTTCATTTAAGCACAGGATGACCACAAGATGTCATACAATCCTCACTAACATTGCAATTATGAGAATATGAATATGACATAAGTCTTAGATTTGTCAGAATGAGGTGTAAGCATTAAGGCACAAGAAGCTAGAATGACCTGAACACCTATTCCTTTTGATTTAGCAAGTTAACATAAACATCAAAGCACAATTTCTAGAATGACCTGAATGTCACTTGCAAACAAACACACTAGACATGTGAGAGTTCCTTCTTTTGCCAAAGAGTGCTCGCAATGACCCTTATGTTCACTTAGCAGGACGAGTGTTAGCAATTTTACTTGTAGCAGAAAGAAGTCACTCAAAATAGATAAGGAGAAGAACCAACCTCACCAAAGCATCCATATAAAAGGAGTTGAGGTACGCATGGCCATCCAATATGAGACGAAGGCTCTTATAGATGGACACCCCTCTTAGATAGATTCTCTAGATCATTGGAACTAAACCACAAGCAGAAAGCAAAGAAAAAGAAAACAAACAAACAAGCAAAGGAAAAGCTCAGCATGCTTCAAAGGAACACAAAATCAGTTTTTAGTTTTAGTTTACATTTTTGTTCAAGCAAATTGAAGTCAAATCAGAAGAAAACAAAATTCAAAGTCTCAATGGGATAGCGACAGCAGGTAGACACAATGAGAACCACTGGTGACCATCGTGAGAGACAAAGTCTTAAGAGGATATCAAAGTGTGAACAAGGTATCAGTAGGCGAACACAGTGAGAACCACTGGTGACCGATACAAGGAAGATTCTCAAAAGAGAGAATAAAATATGAGTGAAACATAAGCAGGCAGATGCAGTGAGAACCACTGGTGACTGATGTAAGAAAGAGATCCCAATAGAGAGGAGTCAAACGAAAGCTAGGTATCAATAGGCAGGCACAGTGAGAACCACTAGTGACCAATACATGAGAGATCCTCAAGGAGAGAAATCTCAAAAGTAGCTAGGCATTAGCAGGCAGACACAGCGAGAATTGCCGGTGACTGATGTACGAACAAAACTTCCAAAAGTGATAGGACAATGCCCCCTAGACCAAGAAGATGCCCCCAAGCATGAACCAGTTCCAATCCATGAAGAGTTGAGGAAAATCTCAAAGACAACTAAAAGAAAGGGCATGAGCTAACAAACTAAAGTAGGAAACAAACTAAAGCAGGAAAGTGGGAAAGCAAACTAAAGCAAGAAAGCAAAGAGACTAAAGTGGGAAACTAAGAGCCAAGCGATGTTGAGATGAGATGTAGCTTCAGGAAACAAGAGGTGCATGTTTACCAGGTTTTCACCATCTTGGCAGAGATTCTATTTTTGCTACCATGATGCCTATTTACCAGGTTTTCATCAATGGCACATTTTTCTTCTTTTCAATTTTTTTGTACTTTTTTCTTTTTTTTTATTTTTTTGTATTTTTTTTAATTTTCATTTTTTTTGTATTTTTGATCTTTTGATTTTTTTGTATTTTTTATCTTTTGACTTTTTTTGTATTTTTTCAATTTTCTATTTTTTTTTATTATTATCAAAGTGCCTGTTTACTAGGTTTTCACCAAGATAATAGATACATCAAAGCACCTATTTACCAGGTTTTCACTAAGATGGTCATTTTTTTCAAGACATTTTGCAATTTTTAGGATTTTTTGCAATATATCATTTTTTTGGATTTTTTCAGGACCAATAAGTATGTACATGAGCATGCTGAGAATGTCTCAACTGTAGAATTTCTTTAGATGAAGAGTGTTGATAGGCTCCTTGAGTTTTTCTCCTTCAGTGGTGGAATCTCCAGGAACATAGTCTTTTGCAGTAGCGATCAACTAAGAAGTTGGAAAATCAAAACCAGTAGCATCCAATTGTCAAGAGATCCATAGTCAAGGAAAGGTCACTTAAGTGAGACCCACAGATATCCTTGTGAATGCATCTTAACTCTTTGTCAGATTTCCCACACTCTAAATGCTTAGGGAGAGTACGTTCTAGACTTTTTCTTAGTCATGTCATTAGAAATGAGGAGATGTTGATATGCACTTTGGGACAAGGCAAGATGGAGTGAAGAGGATAAAATATGAGAGGCAAGGGTGATGGAATGGAGGGAAGCATGAGAATTTTGGAAGCTCGAATGGAAACTTTGATTTTCCTTTTGGAATCCACATAGCTTTTTGAACTTTTCTTCTTTACTTTGAGGTGCTTTTGATGACAATGCTTGCAAGATGGATTTCAAGATCCATTTTTTTCTTTTCTTTTGATTGTCTTTTTCTCTTTGAGGACCTTTGCAGTCTTTTGAACACCTTTGTTTCTTTCCTTTCTTTGTAGTCACATGTCGATTAGATGGGACATGGTGATCTTGAGATATAAGTGGATTCTCATTATTTTTGTTTTTTTTCTTTTATGTTGCACATCCAAGTTACTTCCAAAAGACTTGGGAATGGTGGATGAAAGAGGTTTATATGACTAGTTTAGGCAGAGAGATGAAGATGGAAAGTGGATGAGCCACTTATCTTAGGGAGGAAGGGGAGGATGAGTAGTTAATGGGATGGGCTCAAGTGCAAAGATATCAGCATCATCCTCATCATTCATGAGTGAATCAGAAAGATCAAGAAAGTCATCTTCCATAGAACATTGTCGATTGTGAGTTGTCTTAGAAGAGTCAGATAAGTTTAGAGGAATATTATGTGAGCCTAACCAAGATAACCTATTCTGAGAGTTAGGTCCCCTTTCAAGTGGTAAGAGTGCACGACCAGGAACCATTTCAATTCTGGGTCTACCAATATTCCATGAAACTGTAATAGGATGGGGTCTTACATAACCATGATTTGTTGGAGCAATAGAAGTATAACTTGGAGTAGATGGCCTAGGAGCCATAGGAATGATCTCCATAGGAGGGTGGAAAGGATCATCATCAATTTCTTGATCTGGGGGATTAGAACTTCCTCCTCTTTTAGAGTTGGTAGGAGCAACATCTTTGTGTACAAAATCAACTAGTTTTTTTGTAGTAGCATCTAATATGGAGTCCCATTCATATTTCTTTGAATTCATTTCATTGTGGCAACACTATTTGATGTAATCAACTAAAGATATAGTAGGTGGAAAATCTTCTTTATTGCTATCATCTATCACAGGAAGTGTTTCTTCAATAGCAGGAGCTTGCTCAGTAGCAGAAGTGGAGTAATCTAGAATAGGCATACCCTAAGGCATACCCAAGATAAGGGAGACATCAGCTATTTTCCCCCATTCAGTATGTGTTCCATTAGAATCAGCAATAGTAGAAGTATGTTCAGTAAAGTGGATAAAATCCTCCTGGTGAGGACCAGGATCATGTTCTTGAGGTATTTGAGAAGGTAGATAGGACTCTCTCTGGTAGTCTGAATTAGGATTTTGAATATTCAAGAGCCTTTCATGTGTCATAGGCTAGATCTTTGTATCTTCATTATTTGAATCCTTGTATGAGTGAAAGCTGTAGCGAGGTTGGTCAAGCTCATGGATCTGATAGCCAATACCAAATCTATCTTCAGAGGGCCTCTCATAAGAGTGTAGAGATGGAGGAAGACCTGTTAGTGACAAGATGGACTCAATCTGATATTCCCCCATGCCAATATCTTTGATCTATAGGGTCTTTTCTATCTCTTTGAGTTTAGCATTATAAAATTCTATAAATTCCTCATTGGTCGGAGCAAGGCTATCACTAGATTCTAGGAGCATATTGCAAGTGAGTGGAGGAGCATTATGGCTCAAGGAATGATCTTCTTCTTCAAAGAAGGGCAAGTGATGAGGCGAGGTCAAATGACCCACCATAGATTGGAACTGATCAAGATCTTTTGGGATGTTTGCCTCAGTGAGGGCTTTATCCATAGATAGTTTTGGTTCGAATGTCGAAGGCTCGAGACCTTTGAGAACAATTTTTGCATAGGATCAAGTGATAGCATTCACACAAGCTAGAGACAGTGTGGGGTTACAAGAGGGAGGTGCAAGGCCTTGCAAGACAAATGGAACTTTGGGTTTAGGAGCATCCTCGCTCCCCAGAGAAATGATCATGTCATAGTATTCAACATCAACAGGTTCAATCTCATTGGTGACAATGTCGCTAGTATTGTACGTATAGTTGACCACATTATTGGTACCTTTAGACTTGGATAATTAACTTTTCCCATGAGGAGGAAAGGAATCTTTAAATTTCTGATGATCTAAATTCCTATTATGGTTTTTCACCAAAGTCCTATAAACAACATTGAGAGGTTCTCCCAAGGAAGTGGAGTCACGCTCAGGTTGAGAGAGCCAAGGTTTGTTTCTAGTGAATCTTGAAGGCAGTTGAGTTTTCATCATAGCCTTCTCAGTGGTCTTGACCACTCATATACTAGAGCTAAGATTAAAGATAGACTTTGAGGGTTTTGGCATCATATTGTCAACAATCCTATCATTCATAACATCTATGTTTCGATTGACAATCTTATCCTTATCCCTGTTTGAGGGGGGAGGTCCTTGCTTGTTATCTTTGTTCAAAGTCAATCCTCCCTTCTTGACCATAAATGCTTCTATCCTCACAGCTTGACTAATCATATTGTCAAAAGTGAGGGGACCTTGTAATTGTACTTGGTATCCAAAATCTAGGACAAGATTGTCCAAGAAGATATTGAGCTTTTCAGACTCGGGTAATTCATACGGATACTTCATGCATAGTTGTCTCCATCTCTGGAGAAATGTTAGGAGAGGCTCCCCTTGTCGCTGTTTTAAATTGAAAAGGTCCTGGACATTGACTGGATATTGAATATTGTGGGATTGATCATAACTCTTGTCATTTCAAGACTGAACATGACCTTGGTCGTTTAGAGATTACTCATGACTATCACTGAATTTACCTCCCCCTGGGAAGTGGAATGGATCTTGCATCTTGTTAGTAGTATTCTGAGAGATCATGAAAGTAAGATTAAAAGAGTCAATAGGTTTGATTCTAGAAAGTGACCCTTTAGAGCCTTGTTGGTGTTGAAACAATGGGTTATAATATTCTTGAAATAATAAGTCAGACTGTATCTAAAACAATGGATTATAATACTCTTGGAATGAGGAGGAATGTGAGGATCTCTCACAAAGTTTAGATTTCATAACAGATTTGGGATGACCTATTTCTTGATTAGGAGGTTCGCTTCTACCTTGATCAGGATTCTGAATGGGATATGTCTTGCCACTTCTAGTTGTGACAGTCATAGACAAAGATGAAACAAGAGAGGACTCAGGATAAAGCTAGACTCGGTCTCTAAGAACAACGCAAAGAAGATAAAGGCTAGAATAGCCAAGATGTGAGATGGACCTGGTATGAATCATCAAAAGAGGTGGCTAGAACAGCTAAGATAAGACTATCACAACATGAGATACAAAAGGCATAAAGAGATAAGGTAAACCAATGAGAGACAACATGAGTCAAAGCAAAGATTGATCAATTCCTAACTCAAAACAACTAGTTTCTGATAGGGAATGATAGGAAAGAAGAAAAATAGACCTCAAACAAAAGGTAGATCATATAAAAGTCAAATAGTCAATAGAAAATAAGTCTCTATTTTTGCAAACTAGGCTACAGTCTCATGCGAGATAGTACTAGACTATGTGAGAGAACACCAGTCTTCACATGAGAAAACAAGGTCTCGCGCAAGAAAGTGCTCTGAAGTGTGAAACCTCGCGTGAGAAAGGTACAAAATTTGATAATCGGACATAGTTTTCAAGATAAAAGTTGAATCTTGAAGTACAGTCTGAACTGATGTTTGATAGAAAATCTAGTTTCCTAACAGGTTTGAAGAACAGTTTAATCAACAAGCTCATTTTAGGATTTCAAGCATTCATTTAAAGACACAAAGGTTCAAATCAAGCAGTTATGATACAAGAAGTAGTCATTAACAGACCTATCAAGGACAAAGCAACTTGATAGCATTAGGGGAGTCTTTGTTTGATAATGATTGGACAATGTTTAAGACTCAATAAAAAACACATAGCTTAGTCCTACAAAAAAATGGTGAGAAGCCAAAACCTTTTCCCCATTGCTTATGTGCATATGTGCACCTCACACAGCTGTGTCACCCCCTAGAGGGCACCCATGTTTTTGGTGTTTCCAAGGACTCAACAGTGTACATTCAAAGGTTAACCTTGTAGTAGGGGCCAGTGTCGCAACCACCTCCAAATGTTTAGGTGTATGCCTATGATGGGAATCTACGAGAGAGATTCTTCCCCCCCTGCACAAAGATTATGACTCCTTTCGGAGGTGAACCGAGTAGGCCACTAGCTATGACAAGTTCTTAGTAGGCTTCTGTTCATGCTAAACTTTGGTGCCCATGATACACGGTTGAGGCCTCGTAGCCACACCAACACCTGAAAGTCATACACCCCTGCAAGCAAGGCTAGGAGCAGTGCCGCTTAGTACAACAGACGGAGCCTTCTCAAGATGATAGTCAAAGTCTTGAGAAGGAAGCTAACATGGTTTTGGAGTCTTTAGACTCAAAAAAACATTCTTTATTAGAGTGAGGTGGAATCACTGGCAATAGGTGCGTACTCACTTAGGTCATTCCCGAAGGTTCAATACCGACAGACCCTCTAAAGGTGACACTGGACTTGGTTTAGATTTGGGGGTCAGATTTTCTGGTTCTCCCAAAGGAAGAAGAGCATACTTCTCTATCTCATTTCCTCACCCAAACACATCAAGAAGATTCATCACCAAGTTAGTTTCACTCCACCATAACTACAAACTTTTGGATTTCTGGTTCTCTTTGAGAGAGAAGAGCATAATCCCCTAGTAAGTAGAAGCGTAAAGATTCACTACCTTTCTCTACTTCCCCAAGAATTTGTCATACTAGTAAAATCATTAGGATTTCAGGTTCATTCATGGTCATCACCTCCATGTAATGAAAATCCAAAGTCCCTACTCACTATCAAAATCCTTAAGAAATTTTAACGGAGCCCTATTTAGACTATGTGAATAAAAGCAAGAAACAAACACAATGTTTTAGCAAGTCTTTGACTATTGTCCTACAATCAAACCATTAGCATGTTTTAGTTCTTGGTCAAACATTCTACAAAAAAAATTTATGCTGTGAAAATGACAGAAAATACTAAGCAACAACAAACAAAAAACTGTTAGAAATCTGAAACAGAAAGAAAAAAAGCAGGAAAATTTAGGTCACTATCCTAGAATCTCGCATGAGGAAGTACTCCATGGTGTGCAAGGAAACACAGGTTTTCATGTGAGGCCACACACTCTCACACGAGGAAGTGCTATAGGGAGCAAAATCTCATGTGGGACGCTCTAGATTCTTGCATGAAGATTCATACACAAGTAGTACGAACGCACGGTAGAGCATGAATTTTTATCAGAAAAAAATGAGAATGAGGCTAGAAATCAGATTTTCTGCCCCACGGTGGGTGCCAAAATGTGTGTGTCTAAATGTGGACCTCTAAATCAGGCACAAACACAACATAGTCATTGCTCAATCATGAGATGACAAGTATGGACATGAATTGTCCATCTCACGACATTGATTGAATCGACCTGTTGCCTCCTATGTGGACGGGGTGTTTAATTACTCTCAAAATGAGAGCCAACAACCATGAGACCAATCCCACAATAGAGGATTTTCCAAAAGCTATGAAGATGAGAAAACTAAAATTGAACTAAATGAATGTAATTTAATCTAAAATCTTGAAAGGAAGATGAAATGCAATTTAATCTAAGAACTTGAAACAAATATGATATTAGTCTAAAAACAATTAAGCAAATTTAATCTAAGATGAGCTGCAAGATTATACTAATAATGAGATATTGATCTAATTAATTCAATAAAAGCTTGAAAATAAAGTGAGACTAAAAAGATCTATAGTTCAATTACTCTCAAAATTGCCTCTCTTGAATGAAGAAAATAGGTCCATTAAATAAGCAAGCCCAGGAAGAGAATGAAGGGGTTCTTGATTTGAAACTCCTGACCCTTCATTTCCATTTGAGACAAAAATGCAAGAATTACTTAATAAAAAGAATGGAAAATGCCACACAGGTGGACTTTCGAATATCTTGAATTATTAATTCAAAAAGGTGTGTCCATTCGAATATCCAGCAATTATTAATTCCTTTTTATGGGTAATTAGCCAAATGGGGTGGATTTAATTTAATTCTAAGCACTTAAGACTTTAGGATTAAATTAAATTATCATAGGGTTAATTTAGCTAATTAAAGTCAAGGACTTTAAGAATTAATTTTGATATTTAATTAATGCAATTTATGGTCTTTGCAATTGACATCAAGTCAAATTAAGTCAGGTAGGAGAGAGAAAATTGCCTAGGGAACTAGGACTTTGAAGATGTAAAATTGATGAAAATGCACCAAAATTAATTGAATTTAATAGGTGCCAATTTTAGGGTATTACATCTCCTTCTTGAGTTAAGGGAAAACCTTGAGGCTACTCAATGTAGACTTCTTCTTCCAACTCTCCATTCAGAAATGTTGACTTCACATCCACCTGATATTTTTGAATCTCTTGTAAGCTGCATAAGCCAAAAACATTCTTACTACTTCAATTCTTGCAACAGGTGCAAAGGTTTCTTCATAATCAATTCCTTCTTACTGTGAGTAACCCTTACATACTAATCTTGCTTTGTTTCTTACTACTTCTCCTTGTTCATTCATCTTGTTTCTGAATACCCATTTAGTTCCAATAATATTCTTGTTTTTAGGTCTAGGGACCAATTCCCATGTCTTGTTCTTTTCAATCTGATCTAGTTCTTCTTTCATAGCATTAGTCCATCTTTCATCTTCACAAGCTTCACTAGTAGTCTTAGGTTTAATTTGAGAAATCAAACATAACTATTCTTGTACCTTATTTCGAGTTAGAACTCCTCTTTTGATGCTTCCAATAATTTTTTCAATAGGATGATTTCTTAACAAACTCTTACTAGGTGTCACTGTCTCAGATCTCACTTCAGGTGTAGGTTCTTCAGTAACTTCACCGTGGCTTTCATTCAATAAATCACTATCAATTTCATAAAATAATTCAATAGATCTAGTGTTAGGTTTAGGATGAGCTTCTTCATCTGACTCATAATCAAGCATTCTTTCCTGAATTTTGAACTTTTAATCAACTTTAACATTTACGCTTTCAACAATAGTCTTAGTTATTTTATTCTAACATCTATAAGCTTTTCTTTTCAAAGAATATCCAAGAAATATACCTTCATCACTTCTAGGATCAAACTTTCCAATATCATCATCTCTCTTTATATAACATTTTCTTCCAAAAATTCTAAAATACTTAACTGAGGGTGCATGTCCAAACCATAATTCATAAGGTGTCTTGTTTGTGTCTTCTCTAATTTGTACTTTGTTCATTGTATACACTACTATGTTCACTACTTCTCTCTAGAATATCTTCGCCAAATCATTCTCAAATAACATATCTCTTGCTACTTTAGTCACTGATCTGTTTCTTCTTTCTGCAATGCCATTTTGTTCAAGTGTTATAGGGGCTGAATACTATCTCTTAATGCCATTTTCTTCACAAAAGGTGTTAAACTCTCTAGAAGTAAATTCTCCACCTCTATTAGATCTCAAACATTTAATCTTCATTCTAGATCCATTCTCAACTTTATTCTTAACAATGTTAAACTTATCAAATGCTTCAGATTTTTCTTTAAGAAATGCAATCCACATCATTCTTGTAAAATCATCAACAAGAATCATAAAATACCTTTCTCCATAGAATCCTCCAATCCTGGTAGGACCACTCAAATCTGTATGAAGAATCTCCATCTTCTCTATAGATGTAAACTTCTTACTGGGAAAAGAACTTCTCTTCTGTTTAGCCATTACACATTCTTTGCAAATCATGTTAGTAGGCTTCATAATTTTAGGTAAATCTCTTACTGCAAGTGTAGTACTTACTTTCACAATGTTATCAAATTTTATATGACAAAACCTTCTATGCCATAACCAACTATCATCAATCTTAGTAATCAAACATGTCATCTCAGTAGAATTGAACTGAAATACATTACCTCTGGTTCTAGATCCAATTCCAATCAAATTTCCATCTTTATCCTTTATCACACAAGTTTTCTCAGTAAACAAAACTTGATATCCCTTATCAACTAACTATACAACATTCAAAAGATTATGTTTCAATCCATCCACAAAATAAACATCATCAGTATTAGTCTTTCCATCAAGAGTAATAGATCCTATACCTTTAATCAAACAAGGTGCATTGTTTCCAACTCTAACAACTCCTCCATCATATTCATTAAGCTTTATGAAATTTTTCATGTCTCCATTCATATGATGTGAACAACCACTGTCTATAATCCAATCAGCTTTCTTTTCAACTTGAGAAACTAAGGC
Organism: Chamaecyparis obtusa; assembly: GCA_027943335.1. Taxonomy (NCBI): domain Eukaryota; kingdom Viridiplantae; phylum Streptophyta; class Pinopsida; order Cupressales; family Cupressaceae; genus Chamaecyparis; species Chamaecyparis obtusa. Next base: position 1,584,236 of record BSBK01008636.1, read on the forward strand.
TTTTTCTTCCTTAACATTAGTTTCAGAATTTTCTTCTTTAATTGCTACAAATCCTATGTCATCATTATTCTTAGTATCACTTTCACTTAAAGCTCTTTCTATACTAGCTTCAAGATCTTCGTGATTAGAATAATAACATTCCTTATATCTTCTAGGTTTGAAATTATTTCTGTACTTTTTAACTCTCTTAGGACACTTAGATGCAAAATGACCATATTCTTGACAAGTCCAACATTTAAATATTTTCTTACCGTATGGTTCTCTTTTCACAAGCAAGGCAATACCTTCTTCAATCTTCTTTTCTTCTTCATTTCTAGATCTGTTGATGCTAGCATAATCTCCGCTCACACTGATGCTTCTTGACAAAGTAGGGTGAACACTAAGAGCACTAAATGCTATCTCCATTCTAGGTAAGTCTCTTGATAATCTCAGGTTCATTTATGCTGCTTCCAATCTTCCAAGAAGAGTCTCTCTTTTAAAGTTTTTAGTAGAAGGTATAACTTGTTCAATCATCTATGTTGTCTACTTAAATACAGGATTCAATATCCAAAAAATTTTCCATATCACTTTATTCTCTTTCTTTGTTCCTCCACAAGATTTTATACCTATAATAATTTCTAACATTCTACCAATATATCTTCTAATAGATTCATCTTCCAACATTCTTATATCTTCAAATGCACATATCCAATTATGTAATCTAACTATTTTTCTATGTTCATCACCTTCAAAAGTAGAGCGTAAAGCTTTCCAAATCTAATGAGATTTTTTCAAACATTTTACCTGACTGTACTCATTCTCTAAAAGGGCTGTCAAAAGTGCTTCTCTTGAAATTATGTTACACATGAATAGATCTCTTGCATCAGTAGTACATGTTTCAAGATTTTCCTCTTCAATGATAGTCTTATCATTCTTTGTAATCAACCAATAACCTGGTCCTAAACACAGTAGGTGTGTCTTCATCTTTTCTTTCTAGTTCTCAAAATTTACTCCATCAAATTTAGGGCTTTCTTTCCTGAAATTTGCCATGGATCTCCTTAAGCTGTTAAACTTCTTTTTTAAGGACCTGCCGCTCTGATACCAATTGTTAGAAAGTAAATTCCACCAAGATAACTAAGAGGGGGGGGGTGAATCAGTTATCAAATAATTATAACTTTTATCATCTTCAATAGCATTAAACCATATAAGCAATATAATTACCAACCATAGAAAGATATTCATACACAATAACACAATGACACAAGATATGTTGACTAGGGAACCTCTTAATCAAAGAGTAAATCCCGGTGGGAATGATGCCCACAAAAGATGCACTAATATGAATATTCCTTGTGAAAGGATGGACTCTGTTAGGAGTCTTATGAAATACATTCAATACATATGGATCCCTGTTAGGAGATTTTGAATCCTTGTTAAAAGATTCTGACCTTGTTAAGAATTATGGAACACAGAAGGACCCACTTCCCAAACAGCTTCAGGGTAAGATCATTGAACACATTGTCCAAATAATCTTTGCATTACTCAATAGAATAATATGTTACCTCTTCTCTGACTATGTGAAACCACACTCACTGTTACATCATATCTCAATTTCATATCTTTGTACCTCGCATGTCTTCCTTCAATAATTTGCTTTCATACTTAGCTCTATTCTTCACTTCATGCATACAGCATCACACACAACTGCTACTTCCATATCACAAATACTAAATCATCAACACAACAACAAGAAAATACATTCCTTCCTTTATACCACACTCAAAATAATTACAAATAAGTCGGCGTATAATTACAATATAAAAGTTTCCACATGCTACATCAAAATTACACAAAACTGTCAGCTTCCAAATACAATAAATCTTCACTCATGTGATGTCGAATTTTGTGCTATCATCCATGTCACTATCAATGTGTCTTCAACTTCCCTTTAACTGCGCAAAACTAGATTCCATCCCGACTAGGAGATATCATCTGATTTCCACAAACCGCTACTCAGGAACACTACCTGAATACTTCTTCCACCAAAATGCTCATAACTTCCATGAATAAATTAATTACTATCTATGCTCTTAACCATAGACATATAACATATCAAAGAGTATATCCTCAATATTGCATAGCTCCAACTACAATAACCCACGTGCACTAATCCAAACTATGTCTGCTTCTCTGCAAGTCTCTGATAAATCACTGTGTTGACATCAATGACAATCATAGTCATTAATGCAACAATAACTGCTACAGAATGGCTGCCAAACATTTAGCATTCATTCCTAACAATTACCTCAAGAATAGAGGGTGGATATTAAGAGGAAAATGAATGTGTGAATGAGATGAAGAAGAAAATGGAGAGTGAAGGATATGCAAGATTAGGTAGAAATGAGTGGTGACGATTAAGAGACAAAAGAGATGTTAGGTAAGATAAGACAAAATGGAAATTTTGAAAGCACAAATCCCCTTTAATTGCTAATTAATCAGGATTAAGTGTGTGCGCACATGTGAATGTGTTCTTTTAATAAAAGTTTAATAACTCTATATTAAAAGTAAATATTATAGCAATTAAATAAATATGTAAGCTCTATAAATTAGACCATAGTATAAGCTTGATATAAAATGTTTGATTTTTAATTTAATTATGCAAAAGGGATTTTCTGAGTTATTCTACATAATTATCTCTAGTAAATTGTTAGGAATGGGAACACTGAGAGGGGGGGTGAATTAGTGTTCACTGAATTAAAACTTTTTGTTTAGCTCTTTAAACTTAACTTGAATGCTTAAGTACTAAAATGAGCATCAACATAAATAAGAAACATGAACACAACACATAACACCAATGTGGTTACGGGGAAACCCAAATAGGTAAAAACCCCGATGGGAATTGACACCCACTAATAATATGTACTAATTTTTTATGATCCTTGTTAGAAGATCCTTAACCCTATTAGGAGTTGCTTCACAATATGTTTAGTATAGTGACCTGGTCAAGGGTTGGACCCTATTAGGAGTCTTTTACAATAACCCTATTAGGGGTAGAGACACACTATCCTAGAGCTCACTGCTCAAGTGGTGAAGGCTACAACCTTCTAATCTCAGATACACACTATATCTACTGGATGAACTGTCACTGTGACACTGCTTGTCTAATCAGTTCCTTTGATGTGTTGATGCTTTGACCTCTTGAAAATATCTAATACATCTTAAAAAATCTTCACATACTTCTTCTCTACTTCTTTCAACTCTATATCAACTCTCATGCTTAATTACAAAGGTGCATCTAATATTTATATGCACATACAAAATAATTAACTAGGTCAGCCTTTTAACCGATTACATACAAAGCTTCCAATTGAATTTTCTCAAGTGTGTTTACAAAAAAAAAAAATTATATGTCTACAACCTAATTACAATAAGCACATAGCCTTTACAACATAATAATATAACCGCTAAGCAAAATACCAACAGTCGGCTGCCTACAGTGTTCTTCTCTGGTATTCACTGTCTGTGCAACTTGAACTCTATGTATCTTCCTCATACTGAATCTTCTGATCACACATTCTTAGATGTAGCATGACTATGATCTTACCAACTTAAATTCTAGGGCACATACCATAATTCTATCGTATGCACATGCATTGACGCTCTGACCTTCAGGTACTCTGTATATTGTCCAGTCTTCAACACTTAGCCAATTTTTGATCTTCTTACCATAGGCACTAACTCCAAAACATCATAAAACTTTGTTGCCATAATGACAACACTATATTAATTCATATACACTAGTATAGTCAAATTTCCAAAAATCTTCCCCTTTCTCATTGATGGCAACAAAGGAATATGGCAAAGTGACTAACTATCCCTTAATACAAAAAACACTTAATCATACTCTATCTTATATCTCCCTTATATCTTCTTACTATACATTTTCTTTACATAGCTATAGCTTCATATTCTATGCATACTCCCCCTTTGACATTAATGAAAAAGGTGTTAGAAAACTGAATCTATACAAGTACTTACACTGAAATTACATCTGGGTATGCAATCTATAGATTTTGGATCTCTTGCTTCCAAAATGCAATCAATGCATTGATTGTTTGGAGATGGGTGCATAAAGCATATTGTAGTTTCTCCATCTTCTCCAAATCTAAACTAGGACCTTGATCATATGTCACCATGGTGGCATCAATCTGATTGATATTTTGATTCAGCACATCTAGGGAGGGCACAAGAGCATTTCTAAGCTGAGTCTATCTAGCCCTTATCTTTCACATCTCCTTTTCTGCCTTCTCAATTTTGTCAATCTTTCACTAATATACATTGTTACACATGTTTATATCAGTAGAGGGATCTTCTACTGACTACCTCACCTTTTCAATCATGGCCTCTGCTTCTTGAATCTTCTTGTAGTGATCGGTTGTCAACTTATCTTGATCCATACAGTCAACAATAATTTTCCTTCCTTTTGCTGCAAACTCTTTCAAAGTTTCTTGTCCAACTTTGAGTGAACTAAGGTCTAGTGAGAAGTTACTGACCAACTCATTTATTATTTTCTACATATACTTCTCCTCTACAACTAATGATGCTGATTTTTCCAAGCTAGAGAAATTACTCTTGAACTGTGAAAGAATTGCACTTATATCATCAACAAAGTGTACCTTGGACACTTTCTTATCTTCTGGTAATAGGTTGTTCAGGATATTTACTAATTCTACAAAGAGAGGATTCCTCATTACCTATTTCTCCTTGGCTTTCTCCATAGCTAATACATTGATCTTGATCAGGTCTTCTTCTCCCCATGAATCCAAACTAGTTGTGTCAGGTGTCAAACTTGACAACAATGTTGTTGAAGGTAGTGGAGTGATAGGTGTACTATCCATTACTTCTTGTTTTACTTTGATTATCGTTTCAACAGATGGCTTATCTTTTGGCTCACTTCCTTTTACCTCTTCTTCTCCTTTTTTTTCTTCTTTTATCTTTTCTTTCTCTTTCTCTGTTATATCCTCAATCAATACTTCTTCTTGTTGATTGGGAGGAGTGTTACCAGAAAGATTTTCAACCTCTTGTGTGCTTACAAAGGCTTCTTCAAACTTGTCCAAATCCATGTCTGTGGCCGCCATAGTAACTTTTACATTATCAATAAAAATTGAGTCATCCTTGAGTGTCTCTATCATGGGCATAGACTTATCTGCATTTGTATGTGTTTCAGCTATAGGCATTGAGTCATGGAGACCTCTCATAGGTAAATTAGTGGGCTCTAACACCTTGACTTCCTTTGCGGGAACTTGAGCTGTAGGCGCAGTAGATGGGTACATGTGCCTATTCATGAAGACCTTCTCAAATGCTTTCTCTCTTTCCTTAGCAACCAATTTATAATTCTTGTCCATTATATGTAAAGTCCTTGACTTGGTTCTAAGATGTGGCTTCACCAAATCTAACAACAACTTTTTCTCCTCTAGAGAACATACTGGTAAGCTATCATCTAGAGTCTTTTCTCTAATCCTTTGATCCTCTTCAATGGCTTGTCTTTTTAGGAATTCCAAGATGTTCCACACTTTATCTGGAATCATAGTCTTTAGTTCTAGGACTATCTTTTTGAACTTCAACATATGTTTGACAATCATTCCATGAATTTCTGATTTTTCAATTTCACTATACTTCTCATAGAACTTCCCTACTTGATCTATCTTGCCTTCATCAATAATCCTGGTACTCAACAAATTAAGACTAGGTTTGAAGCTTACTTTTGGGGGTGCTTGAGTATTCTTCCTATTTCTTGTTACTCACAAGGATGGATGACCAGTGTTGATCTCTTTATTACTCTTAGGCATTGCCCTATACTCAGGAGGAGTGGTAAGGTCAATAGTTACCTTGGGCGCAGAAGGGGTATCACCCGTTTTACCCTTCAAATCATTAGATTTCTCATTTTTCACCTTCTTCATCTTTGGATCACCAAATTTTGTCTTTGTTGCAACTGCACTCTCTTTTTCCAAAGAAATCTTCTCTTGGCTTGCTTTGTCTAAGTCTGCTTGAGATACTCCATCAATTTTCAAAATATCTGAAGTAACCTTGGCAACTTTTCTTTTTGTTGCTGCATTGTTCAATATAGCATCTACTTCTCTTATTTTCTCTAAATAAGTTCCCCATCTAGGTTCATTGGGTTCCTTAGGTGCTAACAATAGAACTTGAGCATAGGCCTCTAGAATAGGCTCTTCAACTTCATATCCCAGTGGATGAATCCACTTTGTTCTTGGTTCAACAGCCTCCATGCATGTTGTATCAATCTCTACCATGAAACAAATACTATCCTTGTATTTTTCAACAATCTTTTCTGGAATTCTATATCTCATTTGCATTTTGGCCCTAAATGTCTTCAATTCTAGTGTCATATAATCCTTCAATGTACTTTCAATACATGCCTTGAGAGATATCTGTGGCATTGTGGGAATAGATTTGTCTAGATACAAATTAGACACCTTTCCAAGAATATGAAAGTACATGTAGATTATTAGAGACCCAAACCTGAATATCTTAGTCTTGTCATGTTTGATGGCTCTTATGTTGTCTACTAGCTATGCATGCAAGATTTCACATAGATTAAACTCTCCATTCTATCTTACCAACCTTATTGTTGCTAGAATGGTGGCCGTTGACACACTGTTTACTCTATCGGTGTGCTGGAACCTGTATCCTAGTATCATGGACATCAATTTGATGTCTTTATCCTCTATAGGCTCTATTGTCATTCCACACCTATCACTTTTTGATTTGAAAGCCTATTCTACAAGTTTTCTGGCATCCTTTCCCGCTGGAAGAATGGCGCCTATCTTTGAGAGTCCTATCATCTCATGAATTAGATCTCCTATTATCCTAACCAGTACTTCACCTATCCAAAATAGGTCATCATGGATCCTGTTGAGTAGAATCTTGATCCATTCTGACTCATAGAACTCATATGTCGTAGCATATTCCACTATAGGATGATTATCCAAGTATGCATACTCATCCATGATAGTTTTGTCAGGTTTCATCATTGTTTCCATATGTGCTCTTATTCCATCCAAACCTAATGGTTCCTTCTTTCAATATATGTATGCCATAATATCTTCCACATGCATAACACCCATGGGAGTGCGAGAGAATGCACCTTCTAGGTCATCTAATGTGGACTTGAACGAATGCCTATTAAACACATATCTCTTCTTTTCTACCACATCAAATACAATGGGAGTATCCATTACTTACTTGTATATCACTTTCCAAATGATCTCAAAGACTTCTGAATTGACGTGATGGATTAGGGCTTCTGTAATCAATAAAATGCACTGCTAATCACTAGTGAATCAATCTGCAATCTTTTTCTATCAAATGTTAGGACTCCTCTACTTTCCAATCTCTCTAAATTTGAATGCAATGAGAGATCTAAAAGCTTCTATGTACTTTGAAGTAAGAATTTCACCATTAATGCTTGCCACATAAACCAAGTTGTCACTTGATAATTTCCAAATTTCATTCTATAAACAATCAGCTAGTGCACTCTTGCACATAGGTTTTGTTAATCTCCAAAAGGTTAAGTCCAAAGGTGCATACTCACAGGGTGAGTATACTGGCTGTGTAGGGGTTTAGAGCTAAATTAGGTCCCCCTATGACCTTGAGGGTCATTCATTCAAATGTAGAGGGTGTGTCCACTATGGATGCATCCAATACATTCTCATCAACCTTATCCTTCTTTGCCTTTGACCAAATCAAGCTTGCATCTTCTGAAGCTTTCACAAAATTGACTTCTCCTTCAGTATTCACAATGATTCTTTTGGCTTTTTAGGACTTTCTTGACTTTGCGTTCTTGATCTATAGAACTTAGAGATGTGTCCAATCTTGTTACAAGAGTGACAAATGACTGGAGGCCTTATATTCCTCGGTGCATTAACATGGGTTGCTATTTTACACTGTCTAACTGAGTGACCATTATAGTTACATATCTGACATGTAACATTCTGAGAACTTCTTACATTTGATTGATTCTGATTTCTCCGATTATGTTGAGTCTTGTTTTTTTTACTTGTCTTACAATTCATAGCTTTGTGACCAAATTTATTGCATGAATAACAGTAACCATTGAAAGGTCTTACCTCTGTACAGTTCCTTACTATAATTCCATGCTTGTTACATGCATAACAAGTTTGATCTACTAGCTTGCATTCATTCTTGGATGGTTCAACATGATCTTTAGCTTGACTTCCAACCTCCTTAGCATATGTGGTGTCTTCTGGTGCTTTCATTCTTTCTCACATGTTGTCGATCTAATTTTGTGCTTCATTGAATCCAATACCGCTAGTATCTCCTTTAATTTTTTGAGCATACAACTGAGACTAAATTAGGTCCTTACTTGTGTGCAATTTATCAATGTGATTCTTAGCCTATTTCAATTCAGTTTCCAAGCTTTCTTTGTTGCTTCTTAGCTCCAAGATTTCCATGTTTGCTTGCCTCAATTCTTCATTCAGTTGAAGGTTCTCTTTGATCTGTTCATCATAGATTTCCTGATTGTTATTCAGCTTATCATCCAATTCTTCAATCTATTCTTTTAGGGATAATTTTCTTCATTGATATTTTTTATCATTATCCCTAAATCACTAGTAGAGCATTCTTTCAAATCTTTTCTTAGCCTTTTGATGACTATTTGAGCATCACTAACTTTTTCTTTTAGTTCCTCAATTTCTTTTTCAGATTTGTCCAGGGCTTCAGGAGCAGCTTCAAGATTTCTTTTCAAATGTTTCATTTTTTCTTTTTCCATGATCTCCTCAAGTGGTTAAACTTCTTTGTTAAGGACCAGAACTCTGGTACCAATTGTCAGGAATAGGAACACTAAGAGGGGGGGTGAATCAGTGTTCACTGAATTAAAACTTTTTGCTTGGCTCTTTAAACTTAACTTGAATGCTTAAGTACTGAAATGAGCATCAACATAAATAAGAAACATGAATACAACACATAACACCAATGTGGTTACGAGGAAACCCAAATAGGTAAAAACCCCAGTGGGAATTGACACCCACTAATAATTTGTACTAGTGTTTTATGATCCTTGTTAGAAGATCCTTAACCCTGTTAGGAGTTGCTTTACAATATGTTTAGTACAGTGACCTGGTCAAGGGTCAGACCATGTTAGGATTATTTTACAATAACCCTTTTAGGGGTGGGGACACAGTATCCTAGAGCTCACTTCTCAAGTGGTGAAGGCTACAACCTTCTGATCTTAGATACACACTATATCTCCTGGATGAACTGTCACTGTGACACTGCTTGTCTAATCAGTTCCTTTGATGCGTTGATGCTTTGACCTCTTGGAAAGCTCTAATACATCTTAAAAATTCTTTGCATACTTTTTCTCTACTTCTTTCAACTCTATATAAACTTGCATGCTTAATTACAAAGGCGTGTCTAATATTTATATGTGCATACAAAACAATTCACTAGGTCGGTCTTTTAACCGATTACATAAAATGCTTCCAATTGAATTAGCTCAAGTGTGTTTACAAACAAACATAATTATATGTCTACAACCTAATTACAATAGGTGCATAGCCTTTACAACATAATAATATAACCGCTAACCAAAATACCAACAGTTGGCTGCTTACACTATTTTTCTTTGGCATTCACTGTCTGTGCAACTTGAACTCTTTGTATCTTCCTCATACTGAATATTCTGATCATGCGCTCTTAGATGTACATGAATATGATCTTACCAACTTAACTTCTAGGGTGCATACCATAATTCTATTGTATGCACATGCGCTGACCCTCTGACCTTCAGGTAATCTATATACTATTCAGTCTTCAACACTTAGCCAATTTCTGATCTTCTTACCATAAGCGCTGACTCCAAAACATCATATGACTTTTTTGCCATAATGACAACACTATATTAAGTCATATACACCAGTATTGTCAACTTTCCAACATAAATATTGTTACATAATTGAGATGGGGGTGGTGAATCAGTTATCCTATAGTCCCAAACTCTCAAATGTACTTTTTCAAACTTAATCAACAATTCAAATAGCTCGGTAAGATAAAATAACTATCTTTATAATCATTTACCGAATACCAATAATTATCCAAACTATGATTACCAATAACTAAAATATGCAACATGTAAAGTACGATAGAAAAACAATCATAAAAAAATAACACATAGCACAATGATCTAACGTGCAAACCCTGCTAAGGGAAAAACCACCTAGGACCGGTAACCCAAAAATATTTCACTCTTCTAAAGTGGGCTCGATTAGGAGCCAACCCTATTAAAGGTTACAATGCACACTATTAGGTGTGACCTAGTTAGAGGATTTATCACTAACAGTTAACTTTTGACCATCATTCACTATGGGGTCAACAAGATAACAATTAACATTCCTTGAATGTCATATGGAAATACAAAAGACTGTTATGTCCACTCGGTTAAGATATTTTGTTATAACAATGGTTAAACTGATACAGTACTAATCTAATTCAAATACAACTCTATTTGCAAATATTCAGATCTATACTAAGCTCATAAAAAATCCTCTGATCAATAACCAATTCAATTCCTCATATCCTTCAACTTACTTCACTCGGTGTTTATATCTCTGACGCTCAGTTATGCCTGTAGTTCAGCTCGATTATGTCTATAACTAGTTTGATCAAGAATGCATGAACAATGTCTTCACATGAAATCTTCTACAATCTCTATTTTATCTGGCATGTTTCAACAATAAAACTCATGTCTCTTAAATAAACAAGTAAACCAATTTTATATCAGCCATTAGATTTCACCTCTTAATCCTCATCGTCTATTTTTCCACTTTAACCTTCCTTGACAGATGTGTCAATAACATGTTTCAATCTCTTCCCTTAGATCATATATAAATTTTGTTAGCCATGGATCTTATAAAAAACTTCATCTATAACCTCGAAATCATAACAATTTCTAGCTCATCAATTCCAATCAATTGTTCTTAGAATTTAATGTTTTCATCCATACTCGGTTAATATTGAATGCATGGATGAAAACTAACTTGGTTATTACTGTCACTCGGTATATACAAGACTAACTCAGTGTATATAGAAATCTTCAATTATCGACCACATTAACTTGTTCAAATCTTATCTCTTCTTCAAAATAAAATAATGTAACATGCTTCAAGTCAACAATATAAATCCATAGACTCATCAATAAGTTACCCAATGTATACCTTATCCTTATCTATCATATCCATCTTTTCCTTATGTAGATATCTCATTTCTTTACCATTTCTTTCTTCTACAGATATTTAGATGTTTGTAACTATCATGATAAGTATAGTTAAAACTAGTTGACATCAATGACAACATATTGACTAATTTAATCATCTTACATATCACTTTAATAGCTTGATGATCTCTAATCTTTGTCTCTTCAATTCATCAAGTTATTCAATCAGTTGTAGGTCATCAATCTCTCCCTTTGGGATTGATGGAAACACAAACAATATGAAATATGTCATACACATACCAAACATCTATTCTAAAACTATACACATAAATTTTGTAGCTCGGTAAGCTCTCCCTAGCTTGATATTTAATATGTTTAATCACTACAAATAGCATTCCATGCAGACTCTCTCTATGAATTTGATCTTTTTTCAGTTCTCTAATTCTTTCTCATATTCTCATCAACAGGTTTTTCATACAATTTCTCTCCCTTTGACAACAATGCCAAAGAAGATAAAAAGCTCTTCAACAGCCAAGTTTTTCTTTGTTGTTCTATCCCAATCAAGTACCTTCATGTACTGATAAACAATTCTCTATTCTAGCTTCTACAATCTTTCACAACCTTAGGAATCCTAAAGTGTGAGCTATGTGCATCAACATGAATGATATTCTGATAAATTATAGGTTGATGCAACCTCCTGATCACCTTAGTTACCGATAGACAGGGGACGCACCCCTAGTCTAGTCCTCAAGTACTCAAAGTGTCCTTCGATAAGGGCTTGGTAAAAATATCAGCAAGTCATTCCTTAGATTTCACAAATTTTAGTTTCACCTACTTTTCTTGTACGTGCTCCCTCAAATAGTGATACTTAATATATATGTGCTTTGTTTTTTAATGCTTCACCAAGTTCTTGGAAATGTTTATAGCACTAGTGTTGTCATAATATATAATTGTTGGATCAGTGATCACCTCATTCATTCTTTCTAACACTTTTTTTATCCAAGCAATATTTGAACAATTTGTAGCAGTAGCAACATACTCTACTTCAGTAGTAGACTGAGAGATACATGCTTGTTTCTTGCTTATCCATGTCACAATTCTTTCCCCTAAAAGAATGCTCCATCAGTTGTTCTCTTCTAGTCATCAATGTTTCCAGCCCAATCTATATCAGTGTAAACTCAGAGTTCAAATTTGCCTTCCTTTGTGTACCATAAACCATAGTCTTCTATTTTCTTCAAATATCTCAGAATCCTTTTAACAAGGGCAAGAATGGCAATATCTTCAAGAATCAAGATGAAAATGCAATGCAATGCTATGCTAGAAATGAAGATGCAAGAGTGAAACTATGCTATGAAAATGGAAGTATTACAAGCCTTTGCTAATTAAACTAGGTGAGTTAAGCTAGAGCATGAAAAGAAAACTAAGCTAGAATGCTATGAGAATTTAAGCTACAATGCAAAGATAAAGACTAGAATGCAATAAGATCTTCAAGAGCTCCAAGAAACCTGCAGCATAACATTAGCATAAAGAGTTGGGGTCCTAGAATGAGAAGAGAGCTCTTCTTTTAAAGAAAGTGAGAATCAACAGACGATGGAGATTAAGACTCAAAAAGAGTTGATCAAGGGTGGAGTTTGAAAGTGGGATCAATCCATGTGCACAAGTCTCCTCCAATGAGAAAGAAGTTTTGACTTTTGAGCCTCATGTGAGAGAAAAAGGCCTTTTCTCCTTTTTATAAAATACGAATAATGCTTTATTTGTGCAACTTAGGATAAGAGGAAAGTGGGGGCTTTTTATTTAATAAAGGGGAGGGAATTCCTTTTAATTAAATAAAGACTTAGGATAAAATGGTTAGCCCATGGAATATAATCAAATAAATGATAGAATTAGGATTTGATCAAGAATAAGCAATTGATGAATTTTAACAAATAATGCTAGCAAGGGGCTAATAGTCTAGGTGACCATTTTTGGGTGATTACATTTGCCCCTCTTTGACTAATGTGTGATCGATCTAGGAATACATTACGTCAAAGAATAGATCAGCCAAGAAGGCAATAGATAGATATCTGACTCCAAAGAATGAAGTGCAAAGAGATAGAAAATCCCGCATGGTCAACCTAGTAGCAATAGTATTGAACACTTAGGAAAGAGATGGACAGCATCAGAACTTGAGATGAGAACTAACATGTCAAGTGCAATAGATAGATCAGAGAAAATGGAATGGTTAAGCATATGCTCTAGAGAATAGCTAATGGAATATGATGTTTCTGTCCCCTCAGGATTGAAATTGAAATTAGGTAGAGGGAATGCAGAAGTGAGAGCAACATGATCAAATCACTAGAAATCATAATCAAAGATGATAGATGATAGAATAACCATTAAGCAGTGAAGATATGCCCTAGTCAAACCTTAGAGAGATGAAATGAATGAAAGTGAATGAAAGACTAGAAGGTTGAAAGAGATGGGGATGAAGAAATGAAGATGCCCCAGTGAAGATCGAAGGATCAGGCCTCAAACGGTTAGCCAACTACCCACAAAATTGAAATGTGATTTTGACCATCAAGATGAACTCGGATTTCAATTTCAATCCCAAAAATGGATCCAAATCATAGAAAAGGATGTGATATGAAAGACAACAACCAGAAGACATGATCAAGAAGAAGTGAAAGGCGAGCGCAGTTGACCAACAAGTCTGTGAAAGATGAAAGGAGAGCTCTCTCCATATGCAAGATGAAAAACTAAACTAACATGAACTATGGAAAGTGGGTTACTTGCAAGGTCACAAAGCCATTAGACTCTAATAATCATCATCAAGCTTTATTGGTAGCATCTCAAGATCATACAGTACACACTAGTATAACTATGTGAATCTGAATATGATCTATATCAAATAGGTATGTGGGAATTCCACCTAAGCATCAAAGTCATGTAGGTCAAGATGACTAGTGCAATGAGGTTCCCTAAGTTTAGTATAGCAAGATTATGCTCACATCAAGATACAAGAAATTCAAGATGACTATAAGCATGCACTTGCAAAAAATAGTCAAGGATAATACATTATATATCCTAGTGTCAAGTGGAATAAGCATGAATGCTCATGACAGTTAGGATCAACAAAATATACCCACAAGCAGAAAATAAAGAAAACATGTCCTCGCGCCCCCAGTCTTCTAGTCATGCATCATTGAAAACTATTAGGGAGAGAACACTCAAAAAAGAAATCATCATAGATAGCACACAAAGAAATAAAGTCAAGCAAGTCTCAGTGATTCAAGTGTTTAAGTGTGTGTGTGTAGGTCATAGAGTCAAACTTTGAGTATCACATCTGCTAGTGGAACATATTGCATCATTATAGACTGCTGGTAAGATATCTGTTAAGTGTTGAGAAACACTTGACGCTAGGGAAGTGTTGAAAAACATAGTTGGGGATGTGTTGAAAAACACCATTGGAACCAAGTTGCCCAAGAAACCCTGATGCACAAAGAGACCCAAGATAAGCTAGAGCAATGTATGCCCCCTAGACTAAGACAAGAGTCAATTCTAGGCTAGGAGAGACAAAGTGAAAAGTGGAGTGGTGCAGGGGCCCCAAGATCATTCTATGAAGATGCAAGAATATACCATGAAGACCAAAGGAGTGAGTAGGACAGGGAGATATCTAGGCAATTCAAATGGATAGGAATTAAAAGTTATAATGGTTTCTATAACCAAACAATGTAATCAAATGTGTTTATTTTGTATTGTCCTCAAAGGACTAAAAGTCATATTTGTAATGGCCTTAAAGGACCAAGAGTTTGTTTGTATTGGACTAATGATGTCCAAGTCTTAAGTTATGTTTAAGAAGTTTGGAATAGGCTAGTGTGGGAGTTTAAGTCTTTAGGAAATGGTTATTGTTAAAATAAAGCCTTTTGATATTTAAAGTTCAGATATTTAAATAGCAACAGCTAGTTTAGAGAGGGAAGATTTAGTTTATGGTTTTAGATTCAACTAATCCAACTCAACTGATGAGATTTGGTTGAATCAATTTGTGAATTTATTTTGGAGTCTTTATACCTAGTTGAAGTCTCTGTTACGGGATAGGGTAAGAAGATCGGAGGTATCAATTGGGGAACAGACTGGTGTATTGAATTGGAGAACGAAGTAATAAAACATCTTTATTACCTGCTACTCGACTCATTTCTATATTTCGTATTTGATTGATTTGGATTTCCTAATGCACTGAGAGGGGTTTATTAACCATCTTCATTGCTAATTGATGTTTTCCACATTGTATTAAGATGTTGTGGTGCCAATTGCAGAACCAGTGAATTCTCATTAATTGTCTAATTGTTGTAGTTGAGTTTTAGATAAATGAAGGCCATTCCATGAAAATAGAAGGCCTAATCTTCATGGGATGGCTTACTCTTTAATATGTATTATAAATTACTGACATATTGCATATGTAGAGAAGTGTGGGCAAGTATGATCACAGTTTGAATAGGGAACAGATAATAGTGAAACAGATACCAAAGGTAGTAGTGGTCGATCTATCCTCCTAAGGTACATATTTTATGTCTTAGAGTGGTTTTTTAGGTTGATTTGAAGATGAATCAACACTAAATTGAATGCAGGAGTGCAGCATGACAGGACATTGAGAAAGTCCTAAATAGCAAGGGGCGGGGTTCCAAATTGGGAATTTTGGGGTTATAAAGCCTTTGAGGCAAATTCTTTTCAGATTGGAACAATTTATGATATACACAAGCACTATCCAGGATTGAAATTGTTAGGGGACCACTGTGTAACATTTTCTTTGCAAATTTAATCAATTTCAATACATCAAAATAGGGCACCAGTCATGAATAAGTGATAATGGTCCAAATTAATCATACTAAAGCTTTTGATATGTTAATAAACTTTGTAAAGGGTGTTTGAAAAGATCATTAGCTTATCAGGAGTTTTGAATAAAAACAAATTTATTCCTATTTCTAGTATGCTGTAGAGTTAAGAGATAGCCTATTAAGCTTTTAGGTTCAGTTTGTGAGAACTTTGGAATTGGGAGTAGGGAAGTTGATTTAGCATCTTGTAATCCTTGAATCTCAGTTGTTGAAGCCTTGTAAGTTCAAAAGTATCATCTAGGAGCATTGTGGAAAATTTGGTGAAGTTAGGTCTTTGAAATAGTTAAAGGGTTTGGGTAGGCTATAGTGCCTAAACCTCTTAAATTTCCAAATCTTCTTGTGTGTTTAAGACCACCACCCTTCCCTCTACATCATGGAGCAAATGAGCACCACGCAAGACTGATAGACATAGGTGCAAGGGTCCCAAGTAGTGCCTGTTTCCAAGTTTTCACCACTTGGCAGATTTTTTACGACTTTTTATAATTTTTTCGTATTTTTGCTACCAAGGCGCCTGTTTCTAGGTTTTCACCAAGGCACTTTTTCTATTTTTTGAATTTTTGAATTTTTTTATTTTTTTGGTGAGACATCAAAGCGCCTATTGCTAGGTTTTCACTAGGATGCTCTTTTTTTTAAGGACTTTTTATGCTTTTTAAGATTTTTTTCAGCATCATATATGAATTTTTTTGGAATTTTTTCAGGATCAATAAAATATGTACAAAGAGTTCAAGAACCTTAGGCATAAAACTTCTTCAAATGTAGAACATTGATAGGCTCAGTAAGTGCTTCTACCTCAAGTGTAGATAGTTGATAGGCCCCAGACCCAAATGCTACTATGATGATATAAGGCCCTAACCAATTTGGCTCAAACTTTCCTTTTTGCTCCATATTCTAATGATTTTTAGGATTTTCTCTTAGAACTAGTTCACCCACTTGGAACTCTCTAGGATGAACTTTCTTATTGTAAGCAATAGACATTCTCTTCTGATAGGTGCACATGTGATCAAAGGTGGCCTTGCAGTGTTCTTCCAAAGTAGTGAGCTCATGCACTCTCATGGCCCTCTGATCTTCATCGGTAATCAAACCATGGAGAGAGACTCTTAGTGAAGGTATTTCAACCTCAAATGGTAAGACAGCCTCAGAACCATAGACCAAGGAAAAAGGTGTTGCTCCTGTAGGGGTGCAAATAGAAGTTTTGTAAGCCCATTGCACAAGATTGTTCTGCAAATGCCAATCCTTGCCTGATTTGTGCACTGTTCTGTGGAGAATTTTCAGCAATGTTTTGTTTGAGGCCTCAGCTTGGCCATTCCCTTGAGGGTAGTAAAGAGAAGACCAATGTTGTTTAATTTGGAACTTTTTGCACAAGTGCTTCAGGTCTTTATTTTTGAACTGGCCGCCATTATCCATGACTATGGAAGAAGGAATACCATAGTGGCAAATGATGTGATTCAAGATAAATAGGGCAAAATGTTTGCCTGTAGCTACAGACAGTGGGACAACTTTAACCCATTTAGTGAAATACTCAGTAGCTGTAATGATGAACTTATGCCCACTCGAATAACTAGGATAAATTTTGCCTACCAAGTCAAAGGCCCATTGTTGAAATGGCCAGTAGGTAACAGGGGGAATGAGCTCGCGTCCAGGAGCATGAATGAGATTCCCATGTAGTTGATATTTCTTGCAGGACTTGGCATATTGAATAGCATCAGTTTGCATAGTAGGCCAATAGTAACCAACCCTAAGCAATTTTTGAGCTAATGCAAGACCGTTAAAGTGTGAACCACATATGCCATTGTGGACTTTAGCTAGCACTTTTTCTAACTCCTCTATTTCTAGACACCTAAGGAGAGTTTCATCTAGACCCTTCCTATACAAGTCACCAGAGATGAGGCTAAAGTGTGAGGCATTGCAGATGAGTTGGTGCTTCTCATTGCACATTAGATTTTCAGGGATAACTTAATCTCAGAGATAGGAAAAGATGGTGGCATAGTGGGATGGGTCATGACCAACCATAGTGTAAATGACATAGTCATCAGGGGAATTATAGGTAGGATAACGCAATTATTCCACCAGGAACTCAAACCATGATTTGTGCTCTTCCAGTTGCAGAATGGATGCCAAAGTAGCCATGGCATCAACAGCCTTATTCTCAGCTCTAGGAATCTATTGGAATGTAACAGATGTGAAATAATTCCTAAGTGAGTCTATCATCTTCTTGTAGGGAATCAACTTGTCATCCTTTGTCTGGTAGTCATTATTTACTTGATTTATGACAAGCTAAAAATCTCCAAAGATATGCAACTCAGTGATCCTCCATTCAAGGGCAAGCTTAACACCATTCAGAAGGGCTTCATATTTAGCTATGTTATTGGTGCATGGAAATAGAATCTTATAGGATTTAGGAATGGTGTATCTGTGAGGGGTAACAAACAAGATTCCAGCACCAGCCCCATTCTATGTATAAGAACCATCAAAGAAAATTTTCCATGCACACCCTGTGATATGCATGACTGAAGCATCTAGGAAGTCTATCTAAAGAGGATCATTATCATTCATGGGGAACTCAGCCAATTGATCTAAAATTGCTTTCCCTTTAATAGCTTTCCCTTCAACATACTGAATGTCAAATTCTAAGAGAATCAACATCCATTTAGCAAGTCGTCCAGTAAGTGCAGCTTTACTTAGGAGATACTTTAAAGGATCAATTTCGGTGACCAGCTACATAGTATGTGCAAGCGTGTAATTTCAAATTTTTTTTGATGCAAACACTAGTGCTAGACAAGCCTTTTCAATGCTGGTGTAATTGAGTTCATAAGCAACCAGAGTGCAACTGATATAGTAGATAGCTCATTATTTTCCCATATCATCTTGTTGTGCAAGGAGAGCTCCTAAGGAATTGGTCATAGCAAAAATGTATAGTATCAAAGGTTTCCCTTGGATAGGTGGCATAAGAATAAGAGGTCATGCTAGGTAATCCTTGATCTGGTCCAGGTTTTTTTGACACTCCTCATTCCATATGCAAGTAGCTCCTTTATGCAAATTCTTATTGAAAGGTTGAGCTATGTCAGCTAACTAAGAAATGAACCACCTAATAGATTGGAGATGGCCCTAGAGACCCCTTAATTATTTGATGTTGTGAGGAGGTGGCATCTCCATGATAGCTTGCACATTTTCCAGGTCTACCTCTATTCCCTTCACTGATATGATATACCCTATCAGTTTCCTAGAAGTGACACAAAAAGCACATTTTTTAGGATTTAGTCTGAGTTGGAATCATTCCATTTGGTCCAATATCAAAGTCAAATCATATAGATGAGTGCTCCTTTGTTGAGATTTAGCAAGGGTGTCATCAACATAGTCTTCCATGTTCTTATACATCATATCATGGAATATAGTGATCATAGCCCTTTGATAGGTTGCACCAGCATTCTTAAGACCGAAGGGCATGACATTCCAACAAAAGGTACCCCCTGCGCAGGTGAATGTTGTCTTCTCTTGGTCTTTAGGGGAAATTCTAATCTAATTATATCTAGAGAAGCCATCCATAAGGGAACATTTCATAGCCCGTCATCATGTCCACTATCATGTCAATGTTTGGAAGTGGAAAATCATCCTTAGGGCATGCTTTATTCAGGTCCCTGAAATCAGTGCATACGCGAATGAACTTTTCATGTTTGGTAACAAGGACAATGTTAGAAATCCACTTAGTGTAGTCAATAGCTCTGATGAAGTTGGCTTTCAGAAGCTTCTCAAGTTCAGCCTTAACCAGTAATGCCACATGGGGATGTATCTTTCTAAGCTTCTGCTTGATAGGTTTTACCCCTGGAGCAATGGAGAGATGGTGCATGATAAGCTCAATGTCTAAACCAGGCATGTCAGAATATGTCCATGCAAAGTTGATCTTTTTCTCTTGAAAGAAAGTGCCAAATTGTTCTTTCTCCTCTGCTGAGAGGGACTGAGCCACATGTATTATCTTAGGAGATTCTTCTATCCCTAAGTTGATTGGCTATGTAGGCTCTATCAGAATTGAAGACCTTTCCTAGAAATAGTTAGGCAGACTACCAAGTACCTCATCCTCAGGTGCCTCGAAGAGGTTTTCACCCTTAGATACATCTTTATTTTTACTATTTTTAGGTTTAGATACCGCCACAATGTGGTTTTCACCATCTGACCATTTCTTTTTTCTTTTGATTTTATGACTGAGGTACTTGATATCTGATTTAGTCATATTTTTTGTTGGTTCACTGGTGGAAGAGGTAATAGGTTCAATGGCATTGAGGTAGCAGGTGATCTCATAGTCATTTTGGAAAGAAGGCAATGCGGGTCTTTGATCCTGGGCAGACCAATCTATGAGATCTAAGTGTATGAGAGGAAGTGAAGTGATAGGTTCAAGGCCATTTATGCAATATGTGTCATCTCTAGTGATGAGAGAGGTTGAGCCTATAGAGTAGGCTCCAAAAGTGTCAAGATCTAGATTTGACATAAAAGGACTAGCGTGGTCCACTAAAGCAATATGTGGATTGAACTCGTCAGACCCTACATGAGACTCATCAACTACGTCAGGTTGGGCACTATAAGGATGAACCACATCAACTTCCATATCCATCATGGAAGATCCCTTAGAGAGAGTGTCCCATTTGTACTCATTTGAATATGTTGTTGAGCTTTGACTGGGATGTTTGCACCAAGAAGGCTTAGCATGTCGAGAAGTAGAGGCACCCATGTCATTATGTGTGAGATCTCCTCTTTCTACCAACCGCAAGATATTTCTATGTTGTCTACCTCTAAGCATAGAGGCTTTAGCCATGTCCTCATCAGGTATTCATTCTTCTCCCCAAAAGAGTGAAGTGGAAGGGAAACTATCCACTACTTGAGCCATAGTGTGCAATGGTGACTCATTTGTATTTGTGTCTGAATCACTAATCATGGGAGCATTTTTGGAATAGTTAGAGAGGTCATACTTGGTAGCATATCCTAGACCTGTGGTATCCTTAGAGGGTCGGCCATTGGTATGATGAGAGAGGTTGAGAGAGGTTGAGCCTATAGAGTATGCTCCAAAAGTGTCAAGATCTAGATTTGACATAAAAAGACTAGCTTGGTCCACTAAAGCAATATGTGGATTGAACTTGTCAAACCCTACATGAGACTCATCAACTACCTCAGGTTGGGCACTATAAGTATGAACCACATCAACTTCCATATCCAGCATGGAAGATCCCTTAGAGAGAGTGTCCCATTCATACTCATTTGAATATTTTGTTGAGCTTTGACTGGGATGTTTGCACCAAGAAGTCCTAGGACACCGAGAAGTATGTTAGTACCTATAAAAAAATTTCATGGTTGTATATCCTTTTCCTTGGTCTCTACAATATTTTTCCTAGTCTCTAGCTAAAACCCTAACCAAAAATTCATATTTCTAGCCGTTTGTTTGGAAATCCCTAAGTGTACCCTAGCCTCGTTCTAATTTTATGTTACCTTTTTCGGCCACTTAAAAGTCTTTTAATGCATGTGCTAATTATTTCCCTCCTTCAATCATCTTTTCAAGTGTTGAGCAGTTTGTCACATGTTCGCATAGGCTATCTTCATGCTATGCGATCATGCGACTAAGGTTTGATGTCAGACCCCTTTGATTTATTTCCCTAAGTTAGTCAGCTTTAATATTTCCTAAGTCCTAGTGATTTAATTCTTCCCAAGTCCCAGCACTTAATTTTTCCTATGGTTTCAGCCTTTAATATTTCCCTGGGCCCAGGTCTTGATCTTGGTTCAATCGGGCAGTTGGCGTATCTTCTCATAGAATCTGTCAGCCCTATGAGATTATACGCCAGCTATTGATTCTCTTGTGTAATGTATCTTTTAAACTGAATGGGTCCACATGCCATGTAAGCACAAGTGGCGTTCTTTAATTGTTTCACGTGACTATGAGTTGGATGTTCTATCAGTGGGCCCGGTATCTCAGTTGGAAGATTTAAGATCAATGGTGGGTGCATGATCTCATGGAATCTTCCAAGCCTTTGAGATCATGCGCAATCCATTCGATCTTCCAGGTGGCATAATGTTCTCAGTGGGACCATTTTCAGAAGGTGTTGAAGTGGCAGCATTTTATTGGCTAAAAGGAATGACAATGTGGCAGGGTTGTCAGAGGGACTTTTGAATGAAGAAAGGTTGCATGTCCATTTGCCGAATTTTGCAACGTGGCGGTCCCTAATTTGTTGAGATATCTTATACAGTAGGGTGGGTCCTCTGATAGGTGGTGCTGACATGTGGTATTTTTATTGGCTAAGAGGGAAGGTGATTAGGATTTGTTAGTGGGCCTGAATCTTTCAAAGGGGCTAACAGTGTGGCAGGATCTACGGCTATCGCATGATCGCATGGAATCTTTTTAGGCCATGCAATCATGCGACGACCTTTTGATTTAAAGATTATACTTTATGGGTCTTGTCTACTATGTGGAGCTGACGTGCATGATTCTTATTAGCTACGGTATGCTGATAGGGCTGAAGACTTTTCAAAGGGTTTACAACTATTGTAAGATTAAATGTAAACTGCCCAATCTGCCGGGAATTAATGAAATCGACAGTCATGTTTTAAACTCTGTCAGGATAACCGTTGTAATTCAAATTTTAATTTTTTGGGGGTTTTCCACGATAGGAAGGACTGAAATTTATTGTTTTAGCAGCTAGATTTGGTGGAACCAGTGGCGCCTATTGCTGCAATGTGTTCCAAGGTGTTAGATGATCATTTGCAGGGTGTCTATACCATGATTTTGTGCTTGAGATGGTTTGCACGTGGCCGAATTGGTTGATAAATGTGGGCTTTTTTGTGGTTCTTAGTACTTTCTCATGAAATTGTCATGATTGAGGATCACTCTGGGATCTATTTTTCTCCTGGTTGCTTGGGTTTCTTCCCCTTGTATTAAATTTGTGACTATTTCTAGTTGGTTTAGTGGGTGAAACCCTAACCCTAATCATCTGTAGCTTGTTGCATCCTTTTTTGGGGATCCCAAGATGATTAGTGGTATATATGGTCATAATTTTGTCTTTAGAAGGGTTCTGATTTCAGTTGGTTCCAGGGGGTTGTAGCAGGCTGTATCATATTGTTGTAGATTGAATAGAATTTCCTTGTAGTCTTTTGCAGGTTATTGAAGTGGTTTTCTCTCTTTTCTACTTTGAACATGTACATGACTCATCATACTTAATATAATTATTTCAAGCTTCCAAGTCTCTCCTTGGTGTCAATCTTGTGAATTCTGGATTTTTTGATCCATTGCATAGGGTTACCTTTGTATATGTTCTAGTCTTTAGTTCTTGATCTAGGATCAAGTGAAATATACTTTGGATAGGGCATAGATTCATTTTGATTTGTCTACAAAAGGATACTATAAGTAGTGGATGGGCTGGAATGTTTATATTTATGGCTATGAGTCTTTGACAGTAGTTGGTTCATGTTTCAATGTCTGTATTTGAGATCTACCCATTGGATAATGGCACTTATCAAGGATTAGTATATTTCAGTTGAGTTCAATTCTTGATTGGCTCTTGTTTACTTCTTTCCATCTTCACATATCAACACCATTTCAAGTCTTAATTATTATTTGGTTGATACTAGTAATACCCTTCATAGCAATGGAGATTCAATGAATGCCTAGTTAACATTTAGTAGTCTCTTGTTATCATCTGCTTTGTTCAATCCAGTTTAAAGTCCTAAAATGCCATAAGATACTAGATTAGGTACACCCACCTTGGTTTTGCAGAGCTAGAAGTGCAGAGGGTAGTCTTGTCCCTATAATTGGTCCAGTTGTCTTGCAGAGCTCTCATACTTGGAACTAACCATTCCTAACATTAGTCTCAAGGCATATTGGCAACCCTAGTTGGCATAAGTGTTTTCAAACACCAACAAGATGGTGACTCTACTGGGGAAGAAGTAAAAGATAGCAAGCTTCCTTGCTTGGCTAGATCATCCCAGAGTCTAGTTAAGATCACAAAGTCAAATAAATAAATAAGCATTTGCTAAAATCTTCTCACTAAGTGTTGAGTGGCGACTCTGAGTTCTATGTTTGATCAGTGCAATTTCTATTAAACAGTGAGGCCTGGTGAAGTTCTTGGTTGATTGGAAGAAGACACAAAAGGTACAAAATTTTCCTCTTCAAGGAGGTGGTGACTGTACATAGCAAAGAACCTGATGGAGTTTCAAGATGAGCTCTAGATCTGCCCTGCCTTCCAGTCAACAAAGTTTTTATGCTACAGAACTTCCAGTTATCATACTTTCATGTTTGGAAATGTTTCCTTATTAAGTGATCAAGCACTAAGAAAAGGAATAAGGTGTGAGTAGAGGTCTATATACTTCAAGTTATCAATTGCATCTTTGCAAAATTTTATGGAAGTATTTCATTAAGTTATGATGGGTAAGTTTGAGGAGGAGCTTGCATTATTAGACCAAGGCATCCAGAGGGATTGCATAAAATTGATAAGAGTAAAGGTGGGAAGTAGAAGGGAAATTTCAATACCTTTTTTCTATGGGAAGTTTTGTGATGCATATGATGGGCTTCCGGGGGGTATTGAATTTTTAGAATCTATGTTCATTGGTTTGTTTTGGGAGCTTTGTTTTCCTGAATCAATCCATTGGCCAGCCTCCTTGTGTGAAGAGCATTATGCACATATTAGGGATTGGATACTTAATGATGTTGATCTTAAACTTGAGGATACATTTGGGGTTGTTCCTGATAGTACTGTTATTGAGAATGATGGAACCTATGAAGGAGATGTGTCAAGTGAGGACACTCTTTCTTATAGTCATGAGAGTGATGCTTTTTCTCAATGTGGGGAAGAAGATTTGTGCAGTAAATCAAATGAAGAAAAAGATTGGATGAATGAAGATGTTGCTGATGACTGCTTATCTGAGGAAGGTGATGTTGGGGACAATTGTACACTTCATAGTGAACAAATTTCAGTTTTCTTGTCTTGTGAATATCTCAGATATTTAGGGAGGGGTGACTCTTGTTCCTCACATCCAACACACATTGATTTTGACTAGGAACATGAGTCAGTAGGTTCTGACTTTGACATGTGTGCCTCTAATTCTTTTATTGTCCCAACACTACTAGATGACAACTAGGTACAGTATGATATATTAGATGATGAAGTCATCAGTGTCTGCTCAGTTTCAAGTAATGAAAATGTCCCTAATATGGTGTTGAGTACTGGTTGGGAAAGTTGTATAGATTTTGAATCCTTTTTTGATTATGAATCTTTTGCTAAGCCATTGAGGGTTGACCCTTCAATTTCTCATGATGAATGTGTTGATGTTTCCTTTCCCACCTACCAACAATTTTTGGTTTTATCAAATGCTGACTAGATATAGGATGTTCCTATGTTTGATGATCGTGTCCCATATAATGAGTCCCCTCAATGTTTGCATAAAGATCAGTATATCTTCTCCTTGGAGGTGCAAAATTTTGATATGAATGGATCCAATAGCATTTGCACTGACAATTTGAAAGAGTTGGAGTGTTTTTCTTTTCATTTGGACAGTCAGCTTCCCGAATGTGGTGACAAATTTGAAGATGATTCATGTTGTAGTTCCTTCAACATTTTCCTATTTAAGGAGTGCAACATGCATATGCCACATTCTCTTCAAGGTTGGTATGATTCCCATCCTGGTCCTCAACTAGAGTATGCTGACATTTTTTGTCTCATGGTCTTGGAAGATGAAAACTATTTGTTTGATAGAAGTAAAAATTGATTAGAAGTTTTTGGGGCTTTGAGCCTTTTGTAAATATTGTAAATCCTTGTATAGTTGTTTTCCCTTTCCTGTAGTTTTTCCTTTCTTGTTTCCCTGATTCGGTTGCTAGTTTTTGAGGTTCCAAGTTTTTGTCCAGTTGGTGGTCTGCTTCACCCAGTGATTCTAGATTCTTGTTGTGCCTACAAGAGCCACACATCCCCAGATAGACCCATTGTTAGTACCTACAAAAAAATTCATGGTTGTCTATCCTTTTCCCTGGTCTCTGCAATATTTTTCCTGGTCTCTAGCTGAAACCCTAAGAAAAAATTCATATTTCTAGTCGTCTGTTTGGAAAACCCTAAGTGTGCCCTAGCCTCATTCTAATTTTATGTTACCTTTTTGGGCCACTTAAAAGTCTTTTAACGCATGTGCTAATTATCGCCCCCCTTCAGTGATCTTTTCAAGTGTTGAGTGGTTTGTCACATGTTCGCATAGGCTATCTTCATGCTATGCGATCATGCGACTAAGGTTTGATGTCGGACCACTTTGATTTATTTCCCTAAGTCATTCAGCTTTAATATTTCCTAAGTCCTAGTGATTTAATTCTTCCTAAGTCCCAACGCTTAATTTTTCCTATGGTTTTGGCCTTTAATATTTCCCTGGGCCTAGGTCTTGATCTTGGTTCAATTGGGTGGTTGGCATATCTTCTCATAGAATCTATCAAACCTATGAGATTATACGCCAGTCATTGATTCTCCTATGTGACGTATCTTTTAAATCGAACAGGACCACATGCCATGTAAGCACAGGTGGCATTCTTTAATTGGTCTGTGTGACCATGAGTTGGATGTTCTATCAGTGGGCCTGGTATCTCAGTTGGAAGATTCAATATCAACGGTGAGCTCATGATGTCATGGAATCTTCCAAGCCTTTGAGATCATGCATCATCTATTCGATCTTCTAGGTGGCATAATGTTCTCAATGGGACCATTGTTAGAAGGTGTTGAAGTGGTGGCATTTTATTGGCTAAAAGGAATGATGATGTGGCAGGGTTGTCAGAGGGACTTTTGAATGAAGAAAGGTTGCATGTTTGTTTACCAGATTTCGCAACGTGGTGGTCCCTGATTCATCAAGATATCTTATACAGTAGGGTGGGTCCTCTAACAGGTGGTGCTGACATGTGGTGTTTTGATTGGCTAAGCAGGAAGGTGATTAGGATTTGTCAGTGGGCCTGAATCTTTCAAAGGGGCTGACAGTGTGGCAGGATCTACGGCTATCGCATGATCGCATGGAATCTTTTCAGGCCATGTGATCATGCGACAACCGTTTGATTTAAAGATTATACTTTGTGGGTCATGTCTACTATGCGGAGCTGATATGCATGATTCTTATTGTCTACAATATGCTGATTGGGCTAAAGACTTTTCAAAGGGTTTATGACTATTGTAACATTAAATGTAAACCGCCCGATCTGTCGGGAATTAAGGAAATCGACGGTCGTGTTTTAAACTCTATCAGGATAATCGTTGTAATTCAAATTTTAATTTTTTGGGGATTTTTCACGATAGGAAGGACTGAAATTTATTATTTTAGCAGCCAAATTTGGTGGAACCAGTGGTGCCTATTGTTGTAGTGTGGTCCAGGGTGTTAGATGATCGTTTGTAGGGTGTCTATACCATGATTTTGTGCTTGAGGCGTGTTGCAGGTGGCCAAATTGGTTGATAAATGTGGGCTTTTTTATGGTTCTCAATACTTTCTCATGAAATTGTCATGATTGAGGATCACTCTGGGATCTATTTTTCTCCTGGTTGCTTGGGTTTCTTCCCCCTATATTAAATTTGTGACTGTTTCTAGTTGGTTTAGTGGGTGAAACCCTAACCCTAATCATCTGTAGTTTGTTGCATCCTTTTTTGGGGATCCCAAGATGATTAGTGGTATATATGGTTGTAATTTTTTCTTTAGAAGGGTTCTGATTTTGGTTGGTTCTAGGGGGTTGTAGCAGGTTGTATCATATTGTTGTAGATTGAATAGAATTTCCTTGTAGTCTTTTGTAGGTTATTGAAGTGGTTTTCTCTCTTTTCTACTTTGAACATGTACATGACTCATCATACTTAATATAATTATTTCAAGCTTCCAAGTCTCTCCTTGGTGTCAATCTTGTGAATTCTAGATTTTCTAATCCATTGCATAAGGTTACCTTTGTATATGTTCTAGTCTTTAGTTCTTGATCTAGGATCAAGTGAAATATACTTTGGATAGGGCATAGATTCATTTTGATTTGTCTATAGAAGGATACTATAAGTAGTGGATGTGCTGGAATGTTTATATTTATGGCTATGAGTCTTTGACAGTAGTTGGTTCATGTTTCAATGTCTGTATTTGAGATCTACCCATTGGATAATGGCACTGATTAGGGATTAGTATATTTCAATTGAGTTCAATGCTTGATTGGCTCTTGTTTACTTCTTTCCATCTTCACATATCAACACCATTTCAAGTCTTAATTATTATTTGGTTGATAGTAGTAATACCCTTCATAGCAATGGAGATTCAATGAATGCCTGGTTAACATTTAGTAGTCTCTTGTTATCATCTACTTTTTTCAATCCAGTTTAAAGTCCTAAAATGCCATAAGATACTGGATTAGGTACACCCACCTTGGTTTTGCAGAGCTAGAAGTGCAGAGGGCATTCTTGTCCCTATAATTGGTCCATTTGTCTTGCAGAGCTCTCATACTTGGAACTAACCATTTCTAACATCAGTCTCAAGGCATATTGGTAGCCCCAGTTGGCATAAGCATTTTCAAACACCAACAAAGTAGAGGCACCCATGTCATTACATGTGAGATCTCCTCTTTCTACCAACCACAAGATATTTATGTGTTGTCTACCTCTAGGCATAGAGGCTTCAGCCATGTCCTCATCAAGTATGCTTTCTTCTCCCCAAAGGAGTGAAGTAGAAGGGAGACTGTCTGCTACTTGAGCCATAGTGTGCAATGGTGACTCATTTGTATTTGTGTCTAAATCACTGATCATGGGAGAATTTTTGGAACAGTCAGCGAGGTCATCTTTGGTACCGTATCCTAAACTTGTGGTATCCTTAGAGGGTCAGCCATTGGTATGACTCAAAGGCTCAACTAGGGTGTTTCCATTATCATTTATAGGTCCTTGACCTTGATAGACCATTTTCTACAAAAATTTATAGCCTTTACCATAGTGCTTAGGGGAGATGGGAGTAGCAATTATCGTACTACCCTCTTCCTCTCTATAGATCCACTCCCTAACAACTTGTTCTTCTTTTTCTGCCTCTAGGGGTACGGATGAATAAACAAAGGTACCAATTACTGTCATGGTTGAAGTGGAGGGCTTTGTCTTGTTAGAGGGTCTCCCATATGATTTAGGAGAAGTAGGCATAGAAGCAATGGAATCCAGTGTGTATTCACCCATACCAATACTCATCATCTTTAATTTTTGCTCAGCAGCAATCTGGGATGCACTAGGATCATGAGAAGGTTTGTTGTGAGGAACAAACATCTCAGTAGTAGTGAGAGTATTGATAGCTATAGCATTATCCCCAGGAATCACAACTTCAATTCCATTGTATGGGAACTTGACACACTAATGGTAGGTGGAAGGGATAGCTTGCATTTCATGGATCCATGGACGACCCAAAAGAATTTTGTATGTGAGTGGGATGTCCAACACTTGGAACATAATATCTTTCATGACAGGGCCCACTCGAACAGGAAGCACAATAAGACCCTTGGAAGATCATTCCACTTCATCATATACTTTTATAGTAATCTTCCACTTAGGATCTATAGCAAATTCTAACAAACCCAATTGTTGCACCACAGGGAAAGAAACAATATTTAACCCTGCACCATTGTCTATCAGGACTCGACAAACTTGAGTAAGGTAGACTTGGACTTTGATTTGTAAAGTAAGATTATAGGGGTGGCTAAGACATGTGTCATCTTCTATAGAAAAGGACAGGTGGTGGGGAGATGATATATGGTTGACCATAGCCTAGAACTGATCTGGACCAATGTCATTGGGGACATTTGCTGTATGTAGAGCCTTCTCAAGGATCTCTTTGTGCAAATGGGATAACTTAAGCAACTCAAAAATGGATATTTGGGCTGGTGTTTGTTGCAATTGGTGCACAAGATCATAGCTAGACAAGACTGAAGGAGTCACTTGTTTGGAAGAAGAGGCTTGTTTGGAATCATGTGCAGTTTTAAGGACAATTTTGGCTTGCCCCCTAGTAACAGCATTCAGTGTCTCACTTCAGAAAGAAAAACCATCCAATGTTTGCAAGACCAACTTTGGCATACCATGATTGGCATCCTTATCATCTTGAGATCTCATCATAAGAACACTCTCAATGGGCTCTACCATGTTGATCATAGGTGTATTGGGAGTATATGTATAATTGATCTTGGCATCATGATTCTTCTTATTTTCTTGAGAGGACTCCCCCTTTTCATACTCAGGTAGAGAGGTCTTGAAAGCCTTGTGATCAAAATTTTTAACTAAGCCATCTATGAGAAGGGTGCCTCCATCAATGAGATCTTGAATAGCATCCTTAAGCTTGAAATAATTATTCATTTTGTGTCCCTTATTTCTATGATAATTGTAGAAATGATCTTCTCTCCACCAATTAGGCTTAACCAATGGATTGAAGGGATGAGAATTGTTAGGAAGCGTAAGATACTTGTTGGCAACCAAGGTCTTAAGAATCACATTGTATGGCTCAGCCAACTTGGTCTAGACCAATTGTTGGTATTGCTTCTTTGGTGTGTCTTCATGCTAAGGCTTAGGCACACTTTGAGCATTGGTAGCCTCTTGTTGTTTTTCTATGTAGATAGCATTGGAGAGGTTGAAAGCGGGCTCTTTAGATTTTGGGACATCCATAACCCCATCATTAACAACATACTTGTTTTTGTTCCAAGGTTTTCTCTTGTCCTTGCCATTGCCTCTAGTATCTTTATTAATAACATATTCCCCCTTTCTTATGGCCACATCCTCAATCTGATATGCACTTTCAACCATGTCATTGAAAGAGGAGAATAGTTGTTTCCTTAGATCATAATACAACTTGGGCACAAGAGTGTTGACGAAGATGTCAATCTTTTCCCTCTCGAGTAACTGATGAGGATAGCAAGAATACAATGACCTCCAACATTGCAAGTAAGTGGCAAATGGCTCACCTTGATTTTTCCTTAGAGCACTTAGATCTATCATGGTGATAGGCTATTGAATGTTGTATGAATAATGTGAGATGAAGCACCGAGCCAACTCATCAAAGGTTCTGAGAGGCGGTGTCAACTTTGCAAACCATTCCAAAGCTTGTTCTCTTAAACTTCTAGGGAAAAATCATAGTAGAAATGTGTCTTCATGAAGGAATTCCATGCTAAGAGCATAAAAGTGATGCACATGGTCATGGGGGTCACCATTTCCATCATACTTGTCATATTTGGGAACATCAATATCCCTAGGAAATAGGACCATGTATAGACTCCTATCAAAGGGAAGAGCACAAATAGATTCTAAAAAAGACACCTTTGGAGGCTCCCTTTCTATTGCCATTTGGGCAAGATGTTGATTTGTCCATTGTAATTCTTCTCTAAGGATTTCCAATTCTGTTGGCACTCTTTCTTGGACAATTTGTTGGACATCATAACCGGGAGGAAGCTTGTATCCCCTAGAAGTCATGTCTTGAAAATATTGGTCTCCATTACACTCTAAAATCTTATGCATCATTCATTGGGAGGCCTCATCTTGTTCAAATCTCATAAGCTTCTCACTAGAAATATCATCAATGGCCTCTTCCTCATGATGAGAGGGAGGAGTTCTAGGGGGTGAAGAAGGTACAGCAAAAGTCCATCTTGGAGGGGACCTTGGTGGCATGTTCTTACCATAATTTCCATTAGTACCAAAAGGTGGTCTATGCTCAAAACCACTAGTCTTGGGTTGCTCATGAGACATTCCTCTAAAATCCATGCGCCTAGCAACATCCATTTTTTCTAAGCACGTGAATAGTGGTAATTTGGAATCACCACTATTTGCGTATGTATGTGGGGAAAATGTAAGGTTCACTCCTAAATCCAAATTCCCAAAGGAGAGATCCAATTTGATCAACTAAGAGGTTCATACACAATCGAATCAATCTATGAAGAATATGAAAGAGAGAGAGAAACCCTATACTTCCCTATAGTTGGATTAAGCTTGAAATCTAAAATAATTGAAGTGCAAATACTAACCTTGAATTAGGGCAGATTTGGAAAATGCTAAATTCTAGCTTCTGTATGAACTTTCTGAAGATTCCATCACCTATTCTGGATTGGAAATGTTGAGGCAGACAAAACCCAAAAATCTTTTCTCCAAATTCACACAGGTTGACTTTAACCTTTTAAAAGGTCAAAGACCACATTATTTATTTGAAGTCCGATTTCAATTCTGTTTGTAGATCCTGAAAGATTTCTGAAAAGGGTATCCAAATTCACTCTCAAATCTAAGATTCCACACCTATGCCTGCAAGAAAAATGGTTTTGTTGTTTATTTGGAGGGGTTTGTCTTGGTCAAACCCCGGTTTGGAATCAACCTTAATATTGAAATTGAAATAGGAGAATGCTAGCAAGTAGTAGAAATGAATCTAACAATGAAGCTATGAAATTCAATAGATATGCTAATGTATTTGGAATGTAATCAAATATATTGATATGAAAGCTTGAACATAACATGATCAAACCTCCATGATTGTATGCTTGAAATCCACCTTGAGAAAACAATGATATGGATCTTGAAGATGAACAAAGGATCTTTGAAGGAAGATC
Organism: Chamaecyparis obtusa; assembly: GCA_027943335.1. Lineage (NCBI taxonomy): Eukaryota > Viridiplantae > Streptophyta > Pinopsida > Cupressales > Cupressaceae > Chamaecyparis > Chamaecyparis obtusa. The sequence continues at coordinate 1,616,886 of BSBK01008636.1, forward strand.
ACACCACCATGGTGGCTAGATCTAGGGTTTGAATGATAGATCTTGAATGCTTGAGCCAAATCCCTTCAATAGCTTGAATTCTTGAATCCTTGATCTTCAATGGAAAACTTGGATGAAGAAGAAGACTTGAATACTTGAATGAAATGCTTGCTTGATCACCTTGAGAACTTGAGAGCTTGATTGCTTGAGATGAGATATGAAAATGAGAGAGGAAGGCCTCCTTTTATAGTGAACTAGGGCACACTCCTCTAGATGGGCCACCTTGGAGAATTAAATCCCAATTAGGTCCTCACCTTTAGAAAATATACCTTGATTAAATACAATTAAAGGATTTACCATTTCAGAGGCTTGAAATAGCTGACTCGGAGGTAGAGAAATAATTATCCTAAAAGCTATATTACCGGAAAATGAGAGTCTAAAATCTTGGTGGGAAGAGGTCAAGGTTGAGGTCGACCCTGACCTAGTCAGGGTTGAGGTCGACTTTGACCTCAAACCCTAACTTTGTCAAGTTCTACAACAGAGATCCCAGAGATGCTAGAAACTTAGAAATTGATGTCTGAATAGGACCCAATGTCTGGAATAGATAGAAAATCCTTGGAATGATATGATGAAGGACTAGGAGGTCTCATTTCTAAATCCTACCTAGAAAATAGAGCCATAGAAAGAGGAAAATCAAGAAAGTCCTTAAGACCTTAACCCTAATTTCACCTATAATGAAGAAATCAAGTGCAAAGAAGAAGTGGAAGACAAGGGAGAATGAAAAGATGCCAATCATAACCCTAAACCACTTACTCAAAGTTCTAAACACTCTTAACATGGAAGTGCTTCCATTTTAAGATGATACATTAAGCCCCCACTTTAGTAAGAGTATGGATTCAAAGCAAACTCTTGGTAAAGGAGAAGAGAGAAGAGATCCCAGTGGATTCAAAATGAGATAAAATAACACTTAGCTAAAGACATAAGCCCCCAAACCAAGGATTCTAACTCAAACATACATACATGAGAGTATACAAAAGAACAAGGGTTAGTACTAAACAACCCAAATCAATTAGCATAAGAAACCTTGCTAAGAAATATTTCTCATACCAATATAATATTTGGAAAGCTATCAGAATAGCATAAATGATTACATAAGAAAGACAAGAGCAACACTATAGACAACATAGTTTCATGATCCAGTCCTACTAGCATGAAAGCGAAAAGAGAGAAAAGAGAAAGTGATTACCTCACTCGGTAAGATGCCTACCTTACTGTGAATCACCCTGGAGGGAGAGCCCAATAAGCTCACCCATAAACTATGCTTGCAATTTTAATGTGTCTTCTAATAGCTTCTGGAATATCCATAGATCCACCTTCTTGTATCACTATGAATATGAAATTTGTGTCTTCTTATGATTTAGCAACTTATGTGCATTACCTTCAGAAGATTTAGCATATAGGTGTGTGTATTTTCAGGATTTAGCAACTTATGTGTGTTACCTTCCAAGATTTAGCATATTTGAAACTAGAAATGCATGTCCCTTCAGGATTTAGCAACTTATGTGTGTTACCTTCAGAGGATTTAGCATATTGAAAATTTTGAAAAATGCGTGTCTCCTTAGGATTTAGCAACTTATGTGCATTACCTTTGGAAGATTTAGCATATGAATGCATGTCTTTTCAGGATTTAGCAACTTATGTGCGTTACCTTCCAAGATTTAGCATATAAAAATTAAAAACTATAGTACAAGGGAGACCCTGTATATGCCCCCCCCCTTAAGATGGCAATAAACATACTATTTTGTCATATTAAGGAAAGAAAGAACAAGGATAAAGCCTTCTTCGGCATCAAGACAATATCCATAGACAACACCTAGTCCAAGCCAAGAAGGTCACAGCTCCTATGAGGCCATGGAAGGGATGAATGTAAAATATATCATGCAAGAAGTGAAAAGAAAGTAACCTTTAATGAGGGATAGCACACTATTTAGTTTCCAAGGTGAGAGATGTATCAACCATGGAAACCCAATGTCAAACAACAAATAAGGTTTGCATAAAGGACATAGGTCCGCAAATGCAAACCATAATTTTCATGTAGGATTGGATATCACATAGTAGATAAATATTGCTTAACCAAGGAAAGAGATGAATCCCTATAAAAGAAGAGAATACTTGGATGAAATAACAATGCATAGATGTGAATAAGATAGAAAAGCATACCAAGCCTCCAAGGCTAAAGTACTTCTACCAAACTCACAATCCGTATTTGTGACTCCATGTGTGAATGGTTAAAGATAGAAAAGAAGGATAAGGCATCTTTGCCCCCCAAGTGTAGGAACAAAGAGGGAAGAGGATACCTACTTCACAAAGCAAGGAGATATCCTACTTACAACAATGTATAGTATATTCTTAGTGAAAGATATTGACCCCTACATCCAAGAGTATAGATAATTGTGAAAAGGATATGTCACTTATGGAAAAGAATCCTCAAGGAAAGAGATCTTATTTCCAAGACCCCCACCAAAGAGGAGTGCATTTAGATAAGATATCATCTTTCAAAAGGAGGGAACAAAGATTCAATCATCAAGCCCCCTGTGAAGAAGAGCAAGAGGAATCTTAGGAATGAAGGAAAATAATTTTAACACCAAGAAATAATAAAAGTTTATATTAAACATAATTTTCAACATAGAGAAGAAGTGATGATCAAGGACAACAACTTCTCATATAAGAAGATTATCCATAATCAACACCTCTGTCACTATGATGAAATAATAGTGTAACATAAGAAAATACTACTAAGCTAAGGAAAGAAGTTCCCCTAGAGAAAGAAGGAAGAACCTTGCCCCCTGAGGGATGAAAGACAAGGGATATTTTTACAAAACACATGTCTTAGAAAAGATTTTCTAAGAAGAAAATATAATTCCTAGGAATGGATAAAAACATCATGCAAGACTATGGAAGAAAGAAACATAAAGAATACCAATTAAATCTTAATAAAAAGACCTAATGGATCCTAAAAGATTGGATAAAATGATGCCTCTTGCCCCCCAGTCATGAGACAAGAGGATAGGAACATTTACTCCAGCTCTAATGGAGGGGAATCCCCTATATCAAAATTATGAAGAAGTTGTAAGACGGCGTGAGAAAAAGGTATAATATCACACGCAGCCATATCCCTAACATATAATTTGAAGTTGTTACAATCAGAAAGAAAATGAGTATTACGATAGTGGAAAGGACATTTAAATTTATGCAAAGCATCAATAGGCATAGGTCTAAATCTTTCCTTCTTAGAATTCATTAGCTCCACATATATTGTTTTAGCATTTTCTTGATGAGTGTTAAGATTATCCATTAGAGATGTAGAGAGATGAGCATTAAGGGAAGGATGAAGATCCACACCTCTTAACTTGACTTGAGATTTAGAAGTTCCAACACCACACATATCTGGTTTAGGAGGTATATTAATGGGAAATTTAATACCATGTTCATTAACTCCTAACCTTAAATCGTTATAGCCTTGTTTAGTCACCATATTATATCCAGTAGTGTACATAGTATGCAAAGCTTCTACAGGAGGTGATTGTTTATCATGTTCATGAGTAAAGGTCATATAAGGTGGGATAATAGGTTTGGAAGAAGTTTCTTTATCCTATCCTTGAATATCATCTTGAACAAGAGGAGGTTAATCAAAGAAATCTTGCACATTTGCATCCTGCACTATAGCTTGAATCCCATCATAAGTATGGGAAGAGTGAGGATTAACAGATGGAGAATCACGTATTAGAATAGGAAGATTAGAATGAAGAATAGGATTAATAGGATTAGGATGAAGATTAGGAAGATTAGGAGATGGTGTATCATCTACCAAATTCTTCACATAATCTAAAAGATGAATAAGGCTACCACAGAAATCCCTAAGAAAAGTTTTAAATGTAGGTAGACTAGTATCAGTCAACTTCACAAAAGCATAGGCAAGAGAAAAGTGAAGGGTCATCAATGTTATGAAATGAATAATACCCTCATAAACATCATATGCATTATAAATAGATGCTAGAAGAAGAGTAATAACAAACATGATTATGCACCAAAACATCTTAACAATCTTCATGATAAGAAAATGCAAGAAATATGGTTTTGTATTTTATTCAATATATAGATTTTTTTGAATTTTTGAAGTATAGATGCAAGAGCAAAATGTAAATCTAACACCAAAAAGAAAGAGAGTAAGCTATTCGGGTTCACCAAAATGAATAGTAGTAATTTGGAATCACCACTATTTGTGTATGTATGTGGGGAAAATGTAAGGTTCACTCCTAAATCCAAATTCCCAAAGGAGAGATCCAATTTGATCAACCAAGAGGTTGATACACAATTGAATCAATCTATGAAGAATATGAAAGAGAGAGAGAAACCCTATACTTCCCTATAGTTGGATTAAGCTTGAAATCTGAAATAATTAAAGTGCAAATACTAACCTTGAATTAGGGCAGATCCAAAAAATGCTGAATTATGGCTTCTGTATGAACTTTCTAAAGATTTCATCACCTATTTTGGATTGGAAATGTTGAGGCGGACAAAACCCAGAAATCTTTTCTCCAAATTCACACAGGTCAACTTTGACCTTTTAAAAGGTCAAAGACCACATTATTTATTTGAAGTCTGATTCCGATTCTATTCACAGATCTTGAAAGATTGCCGAAAAGGGTATCCAAATTCACTCTCAGATCTAAGATTCCACACCTGTGCCTACAAGAAAAATGGTTTTTTTGTTTGTTTGGGGGGGTTTGCCTTGGTCAAACCCCAGTTTGGAATCAACCTTAATATTGAAATTGAAATAGGAGAATGCTAGCAAGTAGTAGAAATGAATCTAACAATGAAGCTATGAAATTCAATAGATATGCTAATGTATTTGGAATGTAATAAAATATATTGATATGAAAGCTTGAACATAACATGATCAAACCTCCATGATTGTATGCCTGAAATCCACCTTGAGAAAACAATGATATGGATCTTGAAGATGAACAAAGGATCTTTGAAGGAAGATCACACCACCATGGTGGCTAGATCTAGGGTTTGAATGATAGATCTTGAATGCTTGAGCCAAATCCCTTCAATAGCTTGAATTCTTGAATCCTTGATCTTCAATGGAGAACTTGGATGAAGAAGAAGACTTGAATACTTGAATGAAATGCTTGCTTGATCACCTCAAGAACTTGAGAGCTTGATTGCTTGCAATGAGATATGAAAATGAGAGAGGAAGGCATCCTTTTATAGTGAAATAGGGCACACTCCTCTAGATGGGCCACCTTAGAGAATTAAATCTCAATTAGGTCCTCACCTTTAGAAAATATACCTTGATTAAATACAATTAAAGGATTTACCATTTTGGAGCCCGAAATAGCCAACCCAAAGGTGGAGAAATAATTATCCTGAAAGATAAATTATCAAAAAATGAGAGTTTTAAATCTTGGTAGGAAGAGGTCAAGGTCAAGGTCAACCCTAACCTAGTCAAGGTCAAGGTCAACTTTGACCTCAGACCCTAACTTTGTCAGGTTCTGCAATAGAGATCCCAGAGATGCTAGAAACTTAGAAATTGATGTCTGAACAAGACCCAATGTCTGGAATAGACAGAAAATCCTCAGAATGATATGATGAAGGACTAGGAGGTCTCATTTTTTAATCCTACCTAGAAAATAGAGCCATAGAAAGAGGAAAATTAGGAAAGTCCCTAAGACCTTAACCCTAATTTCACCTATAATGAAGAAATCAAGTGCAGAGAAGAAGTGGAAGACAAGGGAGAATGCAAAGATGCCAATCATGACCCTAAACCACTTACTCAGAGGGCTAAATTCTCTTAACATGGAAGTGCTTCCATTTTAAGATGATACAATGCACTTGGTTGTCCTTATACTCAAAGTGTTCTTGCAAACGGTGAAACTTTTCTCATTCAGTCAGGGTGAGTGAGACATTGTCTGTGCTTTTGGAGGTCTTGAATGTGGAAAAAAGGAAGCCTCCTTTATACCATGGGGTGACCTTAGAATCCTTAGATTGGTTAGGACTAGAACTTTCATTTCTAACTGGCACTCATGAGCATCTTGTTGGAGAAGATAACTGTGTATAATTGAATGGAGTGTGACTCCCTTGCTCAAATTGAGACCGAGTTGTAACCGGCATGAAAAGAAATGTTATTTGACTAATAGAATGAGACAAAGTTTCTTAGATATTGAGATAAGAAAAGCTAATAAAGATCACTTGTCAAGATAGAAAAATAGAAATGGCTCGTCAAAGTTTCTTAAGAACTTATAGCAATCAATGGACTCAAGCCAAGATATGAGCAAGAATCTCAATTAGCAAGTAGCTAGAGAGGTAACCGTGGTGTGACAAGTGATCAAAAGTAGCATTTGTTAGGCTCAAACCCAATAGTTTTAACTCATTTTTTTAGTCTAGAACAAACCTAAGCATGTAGATAGAAAACCAACTTTAGGTAAGAATAGGAAAAGACACTTTGCAATAGGCTAAAATTCAAGTTTAGCAGCTCCAGATTGAAACACCAGTAGGACAGCAAAAACTCAGGATGATATTTCTCAGAATAATACGATGATGCAATTTATCAGGATGATATTTCGTATGAGGTAGTACGATAGAATATAGGTAGGTGATGTGATATAGTGTATAGTATGTAGGCGATAAAAAATCAAGAACAATGTATCATGCGATAATTCTCAGAAGGGTGGGTGATGTTTGTTTAGTATCATATGACTCTTGACCAGTGAATGTGAAAAATGCAGTTTTGAAGGAAATTTGGTCGATGTTGTAGGTGGACAAGTTCAATTTCTTGGTTTCAAACATAGTGATATCAGGAAATAGACAGGTTTGCAAATAGTAGGTGATCAAAAATGTCATAAAACACTTGAACAAGGGCAAAAGCAACCTTGTCAAGATGAGTACATGGGATATCAAAGCAAAAAAATCCTATGAGTACTACCATGATGTTTGATGTTCAAGAATGTTTGTACGAGTACATCACAGTGAGAACACTCTAAGCACTTACTAGCCTAGAAAGACAAAGGCTCAATACTCAACAACCTTGCCCACACTTGATGTCCCATTGCCTCACACAAAGTGGTTGCCCACAATAGATGTTGGCTCTATCATGGAAGTTCCAATGACACAACCAAAGGAACATAGATGGTGAGTAGTCTTGGGGTGATCCAGGTTAGTCCACTAGGATCAATCCTTGCACCAAGATGTTAAGTGGAAAAATTGGGTGGCTTCTATCTATGGTTCATAGTAAGGGCTTCTATTCATAATACCCCTCTTGCTCCCCAAAGGGACTCCTTATCTAATGGAAAGTAACGGACCTTGCGGCCACAAGAGTACCTTAAGCATTCTTGCCTAGCATTTTCCTCATGGTCACAATCCCACAAGTACTCACACCAAGTGAAGACAAGTACTACGTCTACCAAGGTTTTGTGTCCTTGATAGCCTTGATTTTATAGTGGGTCAGAATAGCTCGATATTAGCTTGTCCCCACTTGGGTCGTTCCTCTTGATTTCTCAAGAGCAAGCCCGCTAAAGGATTCTAAAACTAAACAAGAAATGGATCAACCTTTGAGGGTCAAGATTTCTGGTTCACCTCAAGGGTGAAGAGCATACTCTCCTATCTCAAAAATCTCTCCCAAACACACCAAGAAAATGTTCAATTACCCTCTTGCTTTCAAAATCTAGAAGTGGGTCAAGATTTCTGGTTCACCATGAGGGTGAAGAGCATACTCTCCTACCACCAAATGACTCCTACAACAAGATATTAAGTTCCTAAGAAAGAAACAACTAGTATATGCTGCACTTAAAATGAAATAAATGAACAAGCACTTGATTGTTTTTATTCTTTGGGCAGCTCTACAAAAAATTATTAGTAGCCCTTGTGCATTTGAAGCTTTGACATGCGTTCTTTTGGAAAATATTCAAGCAATGAGTGCACACCGACAAGCACAACTTGTTAGCCCCACAAAGAGTTAGCACGATAAAAAACCAAGTAAAATCTACAAGTAAACCTCTGTTCTACAACAGCAAATCAAAAATCTGAAACAACCAAATCAAATCTTGCAAAGAAATGACTAAAACCAGTCATTGCCAGACCCGTGCGACAGTTCAGTCGCTAGAAGTTTCGCATGATACTTTACAGTATACTGGTGTGATATTTTCTTTCTGGATGATACTTTGTACCATGCACGGGCGACAAAGTGATGTATTACCAGGTGAAAGAATACTATATGAGCATATGATACTTTTACTGGAAAAGTATCACACGGCTATATGAAAAACTATCATACGATACTAGAAGACTATCGTATGAAACTTTGTCAAAAAGTATGAAAAAATAGCTAAAACAGCAAGCAAATATTGATGAAAAATGTGCGGAAATGCATGAAAAGGACAAAATAGAGTTGTTCTGCCCCACGGTGGGTGCCAAAAATGTACACTCAAGATGTGCACTTCTCTAAGTCATTACTTCCAAGAGAATTCATGGATTGGAAACCTTGAGAAAGTGACCTAGAGCTCCCTAGGCATGGAGTGCAAGGGTGTTTAGAGGGCTCTCAGCGAGAGCTATTAAGCATGCAACCTTTCTAGTAAACCATGCAATGGGAGATTCAAAGAGACAAGGGCAAGAATGCCAATATCTTCAAGAATCAAGATGAAAATGCAATGCAATGCTATGCTAGAAATGAAGATGCAAGAGTGAAACTATGCTATGAAAATGAAATTATTACAAGCCTTTGCTAATTAAACTAGGTGAGTTAAGCTAGAGCATGAAAAGAAAACTAGGCTAGAATGCTATGAGAATTTAAGCTACAATGAAAAGATAAAGACTAGAATGCAATAAGATCTTCAAGAGCTCCAAGAAACCTATAGCATAACATTAGCATAAAGAGTTGGGGTCCTAGAATGAGAAGAGAGCTCTTCTTTTAAAGAAAGTGAGAATCAACGGACGATGGAGATTAAGAGGCAAAAAGAGTTAATCAAGGGTGGAGTTTGAAAGTGAGATCAATCCATGTGCACAAGTCTCCTCTAATGAGAAAGAAGTGTTGACTTTTGAGCCTCTTGTGAGACAAAAAGGCCTTTTCTCCTTTTTATAAAATAAGAATAATGCTTTATTTGTGCAACTTAGGATAAGAGGAAAATGGGGGCTTTTTATTTAATAAAAGGGGAGGGAATTCCTTTTAATTAAATAAAGACTTAACATAAAATGGTTAGCCCATAGAATATAATCAAATAAATGATAGAATTAGGATTTGATCAAGAATAAGCAATTGATGAATTTTAGAAAATAATGCTAGCAAGGGGTTAATAGTCTAGGTGACCATTTTTGGGTGATTACATGTACCACATACATTAGTTTTCCAATCATTGATCTATACAATGTTTGATTTACCTCGGTTGATTCATCATCCTTTGTTAACTTACATCATGTCACCATCAATTTTCCTACTGGTTTTGAATCTTACATGCCAGAAGTCTTTAACACTTCCATATTGTATTTTGATTGAGTTATGAAAATCCCATCATTCTGTTGTATAATCTATAAACCTAGAAAGAATTTAATTTCTCAAAATATTGACATTTCAAATTCCTTTCTCATTTCATCAGCAAAAGATTTACAAATCAAATCATGTCCTCCAAAGATTATGTCATCAACAAAAATTTCAGCAATCAAAATATTATCATCAAATTCTCCTTTCATGTACAAATTGCTATTGTCACTTGTCCTTACAAATCCAATACTAATAAGATAAGCTTGTAATCTTTCATACCATGCTCTTGGTGCTTTCTTCATTCCATACAGTGCTTTGTTTAATCTAAATACTGTGTTCTTCTTATTCGGATCAACAAAACCTTCAGGTTGTTCTATGTAGACCTCCTCAAAAATTCCATTTAGAAATGTTGATTTCACATCCATTTGATATACTTTAAATCCCTTATGTATAGAATATGCAATTAATATACGGACTCCTTCAAGTCTTGCTACTGGTGCAAAAGTTTCACCATAGTCTATACCTTCTTCTTGTGTATATCCCTTGCATACAAGTCTTGCTTTATTCCTAGTTACCTCACCATTTTCATTTAACTTGTTTATGAAAATCCACTTAGTACCAATTAATTTTTTATCACTCGATCTTGGTACCAATGTCCATGTCTTGTTTTTCTCAATCTATTCAATTTCTTCATTCATAGCCTTAATCCATTCCTCATTTTCAAGTGCATCTCTAACATTCTTAGGCTCAAAATTCACAAACTAAGCATGTCTTTTGTCTTAACTTACTTCATGTCATCATGTGAGCTTTCTTGTCTCCAATGATTTGGTTCTGCAGATGGTGTCTTCTGACCAATCTTGCCAGCACTTGTTCTCTTCTTTTCTCATCATTCGGTTCAGGTTCATTTTCTCCCTCGGTAGCTTCTTCCTGGTTATTGGTTTGCATTTGTTGATTCTCAATAGCATTTTCTTGTCATTCAGTAGATTCAGCCTATGGCTTGGGTAGATAGTATGGATGCTCAACATATGTAAACCTACCATATTCTTTCAGCTCCTTTCTGCTTTCTTCATCATTATTTTCAGCAAACTCATCAACTTTTACATTAGCACTTTCAACCATTTTATTAGTAGCCTTGTTTAGACATTTATAAGCTTTACTCTTAGTAGAATATCCTAAAAATATTCGTTCATCACCTTTAGAGTCAAATTTACCATTTTTATCATCTTTCAAAATGTAGCATCTACTTCCAAAAATTCTGAAATAACTTACATTCGGTGTATAGCCAAAGCATAACTCATAAGGTGTCTTATTTGTGTCTTTCTTCAGTTGAACTTGGTTCAAGGTGTATACAACAGTGTTAAAATCTTCTCTACAATACATTTGTGCAACATATTTCTCAATCATCAATGTTCTAGCACAGTCAACTATAGATTGTTTCCTTCTCTCAGTAATTCCACCCTATTGTGGTGTCCTCGGTGCAGAAACCTATCTTTTAATTCCATGCTCATTAAAGAAATTAGTGAATTCATCATAAATAAACTCACCTCCTCTATCAAATCTTAAACATTTTAAGTCTTTCCTGGTTTCCCTTTCAACTTTAGCCTTGTACCACTTAAACAATTTGAAAGCTTCAAATTTTTCTTTTAAGAACATAACTGTCATCATCCTAGAGTAGTCATCAACAAATAAAACAAAATATTTGTCACCATAATAACTCTGATTTCTCATAGGACCACATAATTCGGTATGTACCAACTCCAAAATACCTTTAGATGAATAGTCTTTTCTTTTAAAACTAGATTTAGTCATCTTTCCTTTCTGACATTGATTTCACATAACATGATCAAGTTTAGTTAGACTTGGTAAACCTCTAACTCTTCTCTTCTTACTAATCTTAACCATGTTATCAAAGTTCACATGACACAATCTCTTATGCCACAACCATGTACATCTTCATTTTTGGCCAACAAACAAGAATTTTCAGCATTGTCAAGATAGAATAGATTACCTTTTGATTGTCCACCAATACCGACCAGCTTTCCATTTTCATCATAGATTTTTTCCTTCTTACTTTAAAATGCAACTCAGTGACCTGAATTGTTTAGTTATTCTACACTCAACAGATTTTAGTTAAGTCCTTTCACCGAATATGCATTATCACATGTAATCATAGCATTTAATAAAATAGATCATTTTCCTTTAACTTGACAAGGTATATCATTTCCCATTTTAACTAATCCTCCATTGTCATGTTCAAGGTATTCAAATTTATCTTCATCACAAGTCATGTGATGTGTACAACCACTATCAGCAATCCAAGTATCATTCTTGCTAACTATAGATATAAGGGTTGTTTCTACATACCTTTCCTCTTCCTCTGAATCATCTTTCATTGCAACAAATACCACTTCAATTTCATCATCAGTGTCGGTGTCAATGTTAGTGTTGGTGTCATTATCATCTTCTCCAACAAGGTAACATGCCTTCTTGCATTTGTCTTTGTAGTCTCGATTGTTTCTTCTATCATAGTTTTGGTTTCCTCTGTTATCTCTTCTACCAAACTTTCCATCACCAGATTGTTTATTGTCTTTGTCTTCTTCTTTGCTGTTACAACATCTAGCAGCAATATGACCAATTTCTTTACAATTAAAACAAGCTAAAGGTAACTTTCCTTTATACCTTCCTTTACCTTTCTGAATTCTCTTAGCCATAAGTGCTTCAAGCTCATCAAGCTCATCTTCATTGTCACTTTCATTCTTTATGTTATCCTTACTACTAGTTTACCGATCTTCAGGGATGACATAAAAGTAGACTCAACACTCGGTACAATACTATTGTCATAATTATTCATCTCAAAAGTAGTCAGCTTTCCAATCAAACTATCATGTGTAAGATTACTACCATGTGTAGATCTCATTTTATGAATAGTAGAGATTCTAATAGCATAGATAGGCAGCAAGGTTCTTAGTATCTTACTTACAACAGTTGTTGGAAATATTCAGGAAGTAACCGAGTTACTGAGAGGGGAGGGGTGAATCAGTAACTCCAAATTTTCTTTCAATTTTAACATGTAATTTACTTTTTAACCTTTGCATACAGAAAGCATGAAACTTAAAAACATTTACAATAATGACACATAGATTTGGTTACCCAGAAACCTTCCAAAAGAAAGTAAAATTGGGGTGGGGATGAAACCCACAAAGCTTTAATACTGCAGAATAAAGTTGGCCGGTTAAGGCTTACAATTTGATCACTTCTGATGATCTGCCCTATTAGGAGCAATAAGGATTGCTAAATCCACCCTGTTAAAGGATTTACAAACATACAATGAAGTATGCACTCGGTAAAGAGATTTTACAAAGACTGTTAGGTCTACCCGGTTAAAGGATTTAGTACTGATTCACCTGTTGGAATGAAACAGTAGATCTCTGCTTTACAACTGGATTGCTGATTTGAGATTCGCTGATGTACTGATCACCTTCTGTGATGAATTTGTCTTTGTTGTACCTTATACTTCTGAAGCCTTCTGTAATTCGCTTATCTCTGCCTTTCTTTCTCTTTCACATATGTTTTTCATTCATATATTTCATTACATTTTTTTTATTTTTACAACATTATTTATATACAAGTCTTAAACAATTAACTACAATTATAATTACACAGTCGGCTTGACAAGTAAACATAAGTGCTACTAAGTTGGCCCAAGTATGGTTACACGGTTCCTGCAAACTGACTCGGTGACTTTCTGATACTCGGTGTCCACTGCATTACTCGGCATCGTCATGCACTCGGTAGAAGTGAAGGCACGGTTCATACTAATCACTCGGTAGGTTTTGAACTCGGTAAGTACTGGTGACTCGGTAGACATGATGTTACTCGGTTTACACTGTCCTGTTCGGTTTGCTCGGTTTCCACTGTCTGCTCGGTTTGCACTGTCTGCTCGGTTTGCACTGTCTGCTCAGTTTGCACTGTCTACTCGGTTTGCACTGTCTGCTCGGTTTGCACTATCTGCTCGGTTTGCACTGTTTTCTCAGTTTGCACTGTCTGCTCGGTTTGCACTGTTTGCTCGGTTTGCACTGTCTGCTAGGTTTGCACTGTCTGCTCGGTTTGTATCCAGAATGCAAATAAGTGTTGTCACTAGTGGCAATTCTACTTAATGCCAACAATCTCCCCCTTTGGCATTAGTGACAAAAACACTTATTGGCCAAAATTTATATACACGAATCATGCTGAGTTTTATTTTGATTTTTCAAAATTTGTGATTTTTCAAAATTTGTCTTTGTTATAGGGCTTTATACATTGTCTCCCCCTTTCAATGTGCTAACTGTTTTTCTTATACTATACAGTATACATATCTCTCCTTCTATACATATCTCCCCCTTTTTTACGATAATGCCAAAGGTGCATATACAAGTTATTTACAGAGAGAATCCAAAATTTGATAGGAAATCAGAATGGACCTTCATTATTAGTGCCAGGGTTTTGTCCCAACTTTCTTGCAGAATCTTACATGTTTGTATAGCAATTTGGACTTCTGCAGAGAGTTCAATCATGTGATCTGCTATAGAGAACTGATTGTCATGAATCAATGTTTTGGAATGTTCAATGTGCTTATACATTGTATTCATGATGGGAAGGATCATGTGTTGGATGTCTAGCAGTGTGGACCGGATCCTTGAGTCTTCTTTCAGTAGATCAGACTGCATATTAGATAGGTGTGAAATTTTCATGTGATGAGCAGAGCTTGAACTTGGTTCAAGTTGCAGCTTCTGTATGCTAATCTTCATATCCTCATCCATTTTATTCATTTTATCTTTAACATCCTTTGTGAACTCGGCAATATTGCACAGTCTGGCCAAAAGAGAGGTAACATTCGAATAGATAGATTCTATGTTAGACAAAACTGAAGACAATTCCACTTGGTTAATAGCTATGTGCTGAGCAATGTGCTCAAGCACTTTATTGTTGAATCTCTTCTCGGCTCTTTCAACTAACTTTTCTATCCCGAATGAGTCCTCATTGTATTTCTCAACTGCTTCTGCTAATTGTAACAAAACATGCTGGGAGGAGTCTACTTTAATGCCTAATGCATCAGACAAAATGTCCTTAGCATCCTTGATGATTTGATACTCCTTGTCTCTCTCCTCTTTAAGCTTCTTTTGTTTTGCTTTCCTTTGGAGGATCTCACCTATATTCTGCATTTGGTCCACTGAGAGATTTGCAAAATCTAATGTAGGAATCTCTATCTCTTCATCTAGGTCTATATCCTCTACTATATTTTTACCCAAAAATTTTATACTCGGTAGAGCCTTAGGCTTATCTGTACTTAATGCTTTGGTAGTAGTGACAGTAGATAAAGTAGGGCTAGCTATAGATACTGGCATACTTTCTACTGGAGAACTTAAAATATTTACACTTGAAGATTCAAAAGCTGGAAAACTTGATGGTGCAGGAGACTGCAGCTCGGTAGAAGAAATGGTAGCTGCTTCTGATGTTGCTAGGGATGATTGGACAAATGTGGAAGTTGTCACAACCATGCTTGAAGGTGTCTCTGGGATGGATGTAGAGACTTTCACTGGAGAGGTAGGAAGGGATGCAATGACTTCTGCTGCTATCCTTACAGTATCATCTACCTCAGTGTCTTCTTCTTGTTCATCACTGTCATCTTCAATATCTTTTATTATTACAGTTTCAATGCTCAGTTGGTGAAGGTGGTATATGTTCTTCCATGTGGCATTTGCAGCCTTCACAACCGATTCAATATTGTTGATCAAAATCAAACAAGTATTGAATTTCAATGTCATCTTATTTTCATTTTCTTTTAATGCCTTCTTTACTTCATCATTATTCAAGCTTGGCATCAACTGTCTCAGGTTTTGATCAAATATGTCTATCACAGTTTGTCTTGCATTGCTCCATCTCATTTTTATTGGATTCAATAGAACTGCTGGAACCTGTGGGGCAATTTCTTCAGGAGAGTATTTCCACTGTCCCATCTTCTCAACAATAGCATCTTCTATTTGCTTCTGTTCTGCTTCCAATCTGGTTTCATATCTCAAGGATTTTATGTTACTTACTCCAGATCCTGATCCATCTCTAAAGAGTTTGAGCTTTTCTTGAAGGCTTAGAGGAGGCCTTTTGAATACTATATCTTTATCTGCCTTTTCTGCCTTATCTGCCTTGCCTCTTGTATTTCTCCTTGTAAACACAGCAGTGGGAGGCACAGGTGCCTTAGTGATGAAAACTTTTCCTTTCTTCTTTGCAGGTTCTGGTTCTTCTGTTTTCTCATCCTTTTCCTCTTCTTTTTCATCTATTTCTTCTTTGTCCTCGGTTATCATTTGCATTTTGGCTATCCTCTTTTTTCCTTTGTTTACCGCCTGTGGAAGCTTTATGCTTAGTTCAATTCTCACCTTAGCTTCATCATATGTTCCAAAATATGGAGCTTTGGGATTGACAGGCTGATTTAGAAGAGCTTCAATGATATTCTTGGTTTCATCAATATTTACCTCATAAGGAAGAGGTTTTACATATACAGTTCTTGGTTTAACTGCTTGAATATACACATTATCACAATCTACCATAAAATAGATGTCATCTTTGTAATCTTCCACCAACTTCTGTGGAATCCGAAATCTGTCATTCATTTTCTCTTTGAAAGACTCGAAATAATTATCCATGATGCTTTCAAAGTTTTCACCCATTTCTGAAATGTATTCATTTATTTCATAGAGGATTGGCACATCTTTTCTCCATACAACTTTTCCTTTAGAAGGGAAGAATTTCTGAACATAGAAGAATAAACAGACCAACAAGGATCCAAACTTACATGGATTGTTTTTGGAAGTTTTAATGCTTTCCATGTTTTTGTTAAACTGTTTCAACAATAAGTCTGCTAGGTCAAATGTCAAGTTATTCTTGACCACTTTGTATGCTAGGTCAATAGCTTCACAGGAGACACTGTTCTGTCGACTAGAACTGTAAATCTTATGGGCAATGATGTGTGTACCAAACTTCAGTTCAGCGTCGGTAATGCTGCTAACTTTCATGCCTCTACCGTCCCACTCGGCTAGGGTTTTCTTCTCTAGTTCCATCCGACCTAGGGTTTTGGTAGTTTTAGCTTTGTTCAACATGGGAAGACCGGTGACTTGTTGAATCATTTTCTTTGTGATCTCAATAGGTTGCTCAAGCCAAATCTTGCCATCATGTACATGGCTGAGAATATATCTAACCCATTTATCTTGAAAGTTTCGAGGTAGATGTGCAATGTGAACTAAACCTTTATCTTCCAGATGTTTGTGCTCGGGTTTCAGAATACCATCCACACATAGTTCCTCACGCACAATGTCTAGTTCTAGGTTTCCCATTTCATGAATTGAACAGTTAAAATGATTGCGGATATCATTAATAAGCAGTACCTTAGGAGGAATCTGAGATTGAGCTCCGTTCGGATCTAGGGCTGCTGCAATTGCGGGCACGATCTTAAAATCTGGTGCTTTCCACTCCCCTTGGACTAACATATCAGATCCTTTCTTCACTGAAGTGCTGGATGATGCCATGGTAGCTCACAGAAAATTCCTTTCGCAAAAGTATTAAATCGCTGGGTTGCTCTTGAAATTTTCTGCTCCCAAAGTGCTAAAGATTCACGGTGAAGAATGAGTTTGATTACTTGCTTTTTTTTTACAACTCTATCATTAATGCTCATTTCAAATTAGGGTATGAGTTCTGACAGACTGTCACCCACTAAGAATTAATTGCTTGAAAAAGACTTCGTAACTCGGTGAACTCGAGAATTCATAATGCTCCGACCTCGCTCGGTAAAGACAGGTACCGACCTTGCTCGGTGAAGACTGATACCGACCTCCCTGTGATCTCACTGCATCTTGCATGCTGATTTAGATCTTTCTTTTAATTTCGGTTCTGGAACTGCTTGAGATTGATCTATGAGAATACAGTTCCAGTGCTTCCTTGGAAATTTAGTTTGAGTCGGTAGAGCCATCCATTCCATTACTTGGAGTGGATTGCTCGGTAGCTTTAGGAATCCATTTTTGTCTCACCTGTTTCCTGACCTTAGTTGCTTCATTCTTCTTTCCTTCTTCAATTCCACTAGCATTCATGCAGTTTCTGGCTATGTGACTGAGTTTAGTGCATTTGAAACATCTTATGGTAGTATCTCTTTTCCTTAGATGATGTTTTATGCAATTCATGCCAATGTGTCCATATTCTCCACAGTAATGACATCTACACCAGGTGTTGTAGTCCCATCCAAACATTGCTTTCACAATTTGTTCTGCTGGATTAAATGTCTTGGATCTGCACTCGGATGCCTTGTGACCTTGTTTGTTGCACTTGTGACAATTACCTCTGAATCTAGGTTTTTCCCTGCATTCATTTGCTTTGTGACCAGGTTGATTGCAGCTATAACATTTTCCATTGAATTCTACTTTTTCATTGTTCCAACATTTATTTGAAGTATGTCCTATTTTACCACAATGATTACAAGTAGGTTTTTGATTTCTTTGAGTACCTTGCTTAGAGGATTCGCCTTCTTCTTTGTATCCAAGTCCTGCTTTTCCTTTTTGCCTATGAAGATTTCGCTCATACAGCTGATTCAAGTCTTCTTGACTTTTCAGCATTCCTTCATTGATTTTTTTTTCAGCGTTTAGGTCATCCACCAATCTTAGATTGATTTCCTTTTCAGATCTTAGTTCTTCTCTTGTGTTTTCTATTTCTGATCTTAGATTTAGAATTTCTTCATTTGTATCAAAGATCTGATCAATTAGGTTTTCTAGCCGAAGGGTTTTGTTTTGGACTTCAATGTTTCTTCCATCTAATTCATCTTTCAACTTGTTTCTCTGTTCCAAGATCTCACAGAATCTTGTAGAGTGTAGCTCTTGTTCTCTTTTCAATTTTCTCACTTCTTCCTGCAGAGACCCATTCTTTTCTAGGAGTTCTTTGACAGCATTATTTGCTTCATCTGAGTTATTTGAGGGAAGAAGATCTTCAATCTTTTCTTTAATGTAATTCTGATCATTCATCTGATTTGCAAGTTCCTTCCTTCTTCTTAGGGATTGGGAAAGATGTTCTTTTGCTTCTTTGAGTTTAGCTATGGCCATTTCCAGATCTAGCTTTTCATTTTCAATCACCTTGTTCAGTTTGAATACCTCCATTGTCCTCGATCTTTGCTCAAGCTAGTTAAGCTTTGTCTTGAGAACCAATGCTGCTCTGATACCAATTGTTGGAAATATTCAGGAAGTAACCGAGTTACTGAGAGGGGAGGGGTGAATCAGTAACTCCAAATTTTCTTTCAATTTTAACATGTAATTTACTTTTTAACCTTTGCATACAGAAAGCATGAAACTTAAAAACATTTACAATAATGACACATAGATTTGGTTACCCAGAAACCTTCCAAAAGAAAGTAAAACTGGGGTGGGGACGAAACCCACAAAGCTTTAATACTGCAGAATAAAGTTGGCCGGTTAAGGCTTACAATTTGATCACTTCTGATGATCTGCCCTGTTAGGAGCAATAAGGATTGCTAAATCCACCCTGTTAAAGGATTTACAAACATACAATGAAGTATGCACTCGGTAAAGAGATTTTACAAAGACTGTTAGGTCTACCCGGTTAAAGGATTTAGTACTGATTCACCTATTGGAATGAAACAGTAGATCTCTGCTTTGCAACTGGATTGCTGATTTGAGATTCGCTGATGTACTGATCACCTTCTGTGATGAATTTGTCTTTGATGTACCTTATACTTCTGAAGCCTTCTGTAATTTGCTTATCTCTGCCTTTCTTTCTCTTTCACATATGTTTTTCATTCATATATTTCATTACATTTTTTTTATTTTTACAACATTGTTTATATACAAGTCTTAAACAATTAACTACAATTATAATTACACAGTCGGCTTGACAAGTAAACATAAGTGCTACTAAGTCGGCCCAAGTATGGTTACACGGTTCCTGCAAACTGACTCGGTGACTTTCTGATACTCGGCGTCCACTGCATTACTCGGCATCGTCATGCACTCGGTAGAAGTGAAGGCACGGTTCATACTGATCACTCGGTAGGTTTTGAACTCGGTAAGTACTGGTGACTCGGTAGACATGATGTTACTCGGTTTACACTGTCTTGTTTGGTTTGCTCGGTTTCCACTGTCTGCTCGGTTTGCACTGTCTGCTCGGTTTGCACTGTCTGCTCGGTTTGCACTGTCTGCTCGGTTTGCACTATTTTCTCGATTTGCACTGTCTGCTCGGTTTGCACTGTCTGCTTGGTTTGCACTGTCTGCTCGGTTTGCACTGTTTACTCGATTTGCACTATCTGCTCGGTTTGCACTGTTTGCTCGGTTTGCACTGTCTGCTCGGTTTGCACTGTCTGCTCGGTTTGTATCCAGAATGCAAATAAGTGTTGTCACTAGTGGCAATTCTGCTTAATGCCAACAACAGTATCTTCATAAATAATACCTCTTTCTCCTTGGATAGCATTGACTACCTCTTTGATTCGGTTAGAGTATTATGTGATGTTCTCACCTTCTTTCATCTTCATGTCATCAAATCTGCCTCTTAGGCTTTTAGCTTTAGCTCTCATAACATTTACATCACCACCATGAACTAGTGCAAGTTTGTCCCACATTGATTTTGTTGTAGTGCATGCTTTGATATCTTCAAATTCAGCATCAATTAGAGGAGCAGAAATCTCTATCATAGTTATATTGTGCTCATGTATGTCTCTCAACTGATCAACTATCAAAGGTCCAATAGTCGATTGTATGTAGCCATTGTCTAGTAGTATGATAGCAGATTCTCCAATAGCAGATATGTGCAGCCTCATCCTACTTTTCCATATCGTGAAGTTGTCTTTGCTTAGCTTAGGCACTTCCCTCTTATACATCTTGTGATCTTTTGCTTAAGTCCTTGAAACTTTCCTCCAAGAAACCAAAATGCTTTGATCCCAATTGTTAGATAACTGAGAGGGGGGGTGAATTAGTTAAATCAGTTATCCTATAGTCCCAAACTCTCAGATGTACTTTTTCAAACTTAATCAATAATTCAAATAGCTCGGTAAGATAAAATAACTATCTTTCTCATCATTTATCAAATTCCAGTAATTATCCAAACTATGATTAGCGATAAACCAAATATACAACATGTAAAGTATGATACCAAAAACATCTTAACAAATAACACATAACACAATGATTTAACATGGAAACCCTGCTAAGGGAAAAACCACCTAGGACCGATAACCCAAAAATATTTCACTCTTCTGAAGTGAGATCAGTTAGGAGCCAACCCTATTAAAGGTTACAATGCACACTATCAAGTGTGACCTGGTTATAGGATTTATCACTAAAATTTAACTTTTGACCAGCATTCACTTATGGGGTCAACAAGATAACAATTAACATTCCTTGAATGTCATATGGAAATACAAAAGACTGGTAAGTCCACTTAGTTAATATATTTTGTTGTAATAAAGGTTAAACTGATATAGTACTGATCTAATTCAAATACAACTCTATTTGCAAATATTCATATATATGCTAAGCTCATAAAAACTCCTCTGATCAATAACTAATTCAATTCCTCATATCCTTCAACTTACTTCACTCGGTGTTTATATCTCTGACACTCAGTTATGCCTGTAGTTTAGCTTAGTTATGTCTGTAACCAGCTTGATCAGGAATGCATGAACAATGTCTTCATGCAAAATATTTTGCAGCCTCTATTTTATCTGGCATGTTTCAATAATGAAACTCGTGTCTCTTAAATAGACAAGTAAACCATTTTCATATCAGCCATTATATTTTTCCTCTTAATCCTCATCATCCATTTTTCTACTTTAACCTTCCTCGGGAGATGTGTCAATAACACATTTCAATCTCTTCCCTTAGATCATCTATGAATTTTTTCAGTCGTGGATCTTATAAAAAACTTCATATGTTACCTCAAAATCATAACAATTTCCAGCTCATCAATTTCAATCGGTTGTTCTTAGAATTTAATGTTTTCATCCATACTCGGTTAATACTGAATGCGTCAATGAAAACTAAATCAGTTATTACTTTCACTCGGTATACACAAGACTGACTCGTTGTATACAGAAATCTTCAATTATTGACCACATTAACTTGTTCAAATCTGATATCTTCTTCAAAATAGAATAATGTAACATGCTTCAAGTCAACAATATAAAGCCATAGACTCATCAATAAGTTACCCAATGTATACCTTATCCTTATCTGTCATATCCATCTTTTCCTTATGTAGATATCCCATTTCTTCACCATTTCTTTCTTCTATAGATATTCAAATGTTTGTAACTATCATGATAAGTATAGTCAAAACTAGTTGACATCAATGACAACATATTGACTAATTTAATCATCTTACATATCACTTTAATAGCTAGGTGATCTCTAATCATTGTCTCTTTAGTTCATCAAGATATTCAATTAGTTGTAGGTCATCAAATATGTCTTTGAGATTCAAGAATTTATTTGAGCTAATTTAATCAAAATTGGGGCTTAGGTTCTACTAGACAAATTTTAGGTGATTACACATGCAAGATCATTGGAAAATCAGGAGATTTGATTACTACCGGTGAACAGTCTAAAGGTAACTTGTTTTATGTAAATTCTATTAAGAGTTGTCAGATTCCTAAAACAAGAAATTGTTGGTTATGGCATAAGAGGTTTTGTCATGTAAATTTTGATAATCTAATCAAAGTAAGCAAGATCAAGATAGTGAGAGGTTTTCCTAACCTAGTAATACCAAATAATATGATGTGTAAAGAATATCAACTTGGAAAGTTAACTAGTTCTAGTTTTACTAGTAATTCATATTCTACTAAAAGTATCTTAGATCTGGTTCATATTGATTTGTGTTGTCCTATGAGAACTTGGAGTTATTATGGTGATAGATACTTCATGTTACTTGTTAATGAATATTCTGGAATGATGTGGGTTGTATTTCTAAAAGATAAATCAAAATCTTTTCACATGTTTAAGATTTACAAAGTCAGAGTGGAAAAGGAAATGGGTAAGACCCTAAAATTTCTTAGATCTGACAGAGGAGGTGAGTTAACTTCACATGAATTCATTTCATAGTGTGAAGAACAAAGAATAAAAAGGTAGATGTCATATCCTATAATACCTCAGTACAATGGCATTGTTGAAAGAATAAATAGATCCATCATTGATTGTCCTCGAAAATTGATGATTCAAAAAGGTGTTGCTCAAATATTTTGGAGAGAAGTGGTAAATACTATTGTTTACACTTTGAATAGAGTTTAGTTTAAAAAGGGCACAAATAAAACTCCTTATGAGATATGGCATGGTAGATCTCCATGTGTAAGTTATTTCAAAATCTTTGGAAGAAGATGTTACATAAAAAGAGATAATAATTCAGGAAAGTGAGACACAAGAAATGATGAGGGAATATTTTTAGGATATTCCACAAAGAGAAAAGCATACAAGTTTTTAAATAAGAGAACAAACAAGATAGTGGAAAGTTCCAGTGTAAGAATAGATGAATTTTCTAAATATAATGATGAATCCAACAAGAAAAAATTGGAAGACTATCATGGGTTTATATATGTAGAACCAGTAGAGCAGGATACAATAGCAAAATTGATGGAGAGACATGCAAATGAACATGAACTGATTCAAGTGATTAACGGTACTCCTATAATTGAATCAATATTACCAAGGTATGTAAGATATAATCATTCCCCTAATGAAATTATAGGTGACAAAAATGTTGGTGTGCTAACAAGAAAAAAGGCAAGAGAAAATACATGTTTGCTATCTTAACTTGAACCCAAAATAGTGAAAGATGCATTAAAAGAAGATGATTGGATGAAGGCTATGGAATAAGAATTGGAGAAAATTGAGAATAATAAAACCTGGACATTAGTACCCAGACCAATGGATAAGAATGTAATTGGTACTAAGTATATTTTTAGGAATAAACTGAATGAGAAGGGTTAAGTGGTGAGAAAAAAAAAAGCAAGATTAGTGTGCAAAGGATATGCACATGAAGGCCTAGACTACGGTGAAATATTTGCACATGTGGCTAGACTTGAAGGTGTAAGGATATTACTTGTATTTTTTTCTTACAAAGGATTCAAGATACATCAAATGGATGTTAAGTCATCTTTTCTTAATGGTGTATTGGAAGAAGAGGTATACATTGAACAACCTAAATGATTTGCAAATACGGAAGGAAAGAACATGGTGTGCAAATTACAAATCCCTTTATATGGATTCAAGCAACAACCTAGAGCATGGTATGAGAGATTGCACTCATATCTGATTTAGATTGGTTTCTTAAGAACGAGTGACAATAGCAATGTATATTTAAAAATTGAGAAAGAAGATAGATTCTTGATTGCATAAATATTTATAGATGACATCATTTTTGGTGGAAATAAAGAGATGAGAAAATTGTTTGTAGATGAGATGAGGAAAGAATTTGATATGTCTATGATTGGTGAGATCAAATTCTTTATTGGATTATAGGTTCAATAGCTGAAAGATGGTATCTACATTAGTCAGTCTAAGTATGTGAGGTAAATATTGAAGACATTTGGGTTAGAAGACTCAAAACTAGTTGGTACCCTCATGGGAACTAGTTGTAAGTTGTCAAAAGAGGGTGATTCTAAAGAGGTGGATGAGACTCTTTACCGATCTATGATTGGTAAGCTACAGTATGTGGTGCATAGTAGACTAGATATAGAACAAGCAGTTGGATTAGTAGCCAAATTGTTTTCTAATCCTAAGGAATCACAATTGATTGTGATAAAGGGAATATCCAAATATCTTAAGAGAACTAAAAACTATGGTCTTTGGTATGGTCATAAAGGTTATTTCAGTTGAAGTGTGTTTACTGGTGTAGATTGGGTAGGAAATTTTGATGATAGGAAAAGCACAAGTGGAGATGCATTCTTTCTTAGTGATAGGCTTGTATCTCAGAAAAGAAAAAAGTAGAAATATATTTCACAATCTACAGCTAAAGCTAAATATGTTGTTACAATTAATTGTACACAGGTGGTATGGATTAAGCAGGTTTTGGAAGGAATTCAAGAAAAGGTAATTGAACTGGTGGTTATCTATTGCGACAAAATAAGTGTTATTAATAAATCAAAGAACCCAGTGATGCACTCTAAAACTAAGCATATAGCTATAAGTATCATTTTCTTAGAGAACATGTACAAGAAAAGGAAGTAAGGTTGGAATATGTACCAACTAAATAAAAAATTGCATATATTTTACAAAGCCATTACCTAAGGATTCTTTTGAGTATCTAAGAGGTAAGTTAGGGGTCATTCCCCTACTTGATTTGAATTAAAAGAGATGTTGATTACATCAATCCATTGTATTCATTGAATATCTTCTATTTGGATTGATGTTGTGGGGCTACTCCTTAGGGGGAGCAGTCTATGTTGAAATAAGGTTTGGTTAGTTAAGAATAGAAAAGAAGATTTTAGGTGTTCTTTTCACCTTTGGAATTATTGACAAAGGGGGAAAGTAAGTAAGGTAGTGCATAGAGTTCAGAATTGCAGAATAGAGAATTTCAGTGAAAGGAGAAGTAATGTAGAGATTTGGTGAAAGGATAGATGTGAGAACATTTTTCTATTCCTAGTGTTTCAAAAGAGTGTTTCCATTTGAAAAGTGTTTCCATCAATGCCAAAGGGGGAGAATTATGGCATAACTAATGTAGTGATGGTAAGTAAGTTTAGATGTTATAATGATACAGATTTGATTGCATGATGATCAGTTATTGAGTTGTCATTGATTTCAAGTAGTGACTTAGTGTTTCTAGTGTGATTGCCAAATATATGTTTAATGATCAATGTGTTGTGGTAAGTTTCAGTTGTAGGGATTCTTTTGGAAGACTTAGAGGTGCTTCTAAATGTCATATGCATGATTTATATGGTTGATCTTGACCGGTAAGATGGTTATGATTGGATGAAATTTGAACAGTGCAATGGCTAGAATAGTCAGTGATAAGTGATAGGTGATTTGATTTGTTTGTCTTATCCTTTATTCATTATGAGATGTGAGCGGAGGTGAATTCTGACCATAGTATTGAATAGCTATGGTTGAAATCACAACTCATTTGGATAACTAGTGCAAAGGATAGGTGATCGGTGAGCAGAGTTAGACTTATTATTTGGAAGAACTGTTTGTGTTTTTTAGCGACATCTCATGAATATTTGGTTGGTGATCGGTGCAATGGTTGTGGTGAATTTGATTGAATTAGTCATGATCTGGTGATGTGTCTTCATGATTGGAGGTGATGATCTACCATCACATTTCTCAATGCTAGCTTGTGGAGAAGATTCTTGTTGAATCCTTTGTTGGTCAAAATGTGTTTGACCCCATGTCACAAAATTCTATGTAGATATATGTATAGGCCGATGCACTCTTGTAAATTTATTTTGTAAATTGTATTTTGTTTTTTGGCACATTTGGTTTGAGTGAGATGTTTATAAATTAAATATATTTCAAATTTAGGGCTTGATTAAGGCAGTAGACTTATCAATTAATTATATATTGGATGAAGTTGTAAGTTCTATGTGTTGATCGTGTGATGGTAAAGTGTGGTAGAAAATGTTAATATGATTTAGAACAACAGAGAGGGGGGGTGAATCAATTGTTCTCAAGTCTTGATGTATAAAAATAACTTCAAAAAAATTTTCTTAAATCAGATCAAGCAACCAAATCAACCTCGTTCATCACTAATTCAATAATAGAAACATATAACTCAACAGTCCACTACCCAGCTGTATCTAATTTGTAAAACATAGAAATGTTCAAACCAAAACATTCACACAAGTTTTGACACCAGGATTTATAGTGGAAACCCAATATGGGAAAAACCACTTTGTAACATGCTACTATTATTTTCACTCTTCTGAAGTGAGCTCGGTTAAAAGCCAACCCTGTCAAAGGTTACAATACACACTGTCAAGTGTGACCCGATTAAAGGATTTCAATCACCCTGTTAAAAGTGAGCCTGGTTAAAGGACTTACATACACTCCATTAGAATGCAACCTTGTTCAAAAGATTTAACATATGACTATTAGGTCAACCTCTATTAAAAGGATTTTGACTATTAAAATGGTTAGAAAGTAGCAGTAGTATTGATCTGAAAACATACAACTCACTTTGCAAATATCAGATCCAATTCAGTACACAAATGCTGGTTTACTGACTTTGAAACTTTTTCATCTCCACTTCTGATCTACTCAGAACTTTCCTTCAAGCAATCACCACACTTTTTCCTTCAGCCTTTTTGCTTATACAGTAAATAAAACTTTACTGTTCTTCCGGTATCTCCTTCACCAATACATACACATACCTAATGCTTTGGTTCCCTTAATACCTTCCTCTGTTAGGTTAACTTATCTTTTACCACTTAATCTCCTTCGTAGATTTTAGGGTTAGGTCAGATTCATTGAATCTACCCACTTCATGTTCTTCATCTCCTCTTCTAGAATCATCTCAAATCTCATAAAGATTTATAATAAAACATTTTACAAAGCATTAAATGCTTCCATACAATTAATAAATAAAGTCAACACATTTTACATAATCCAAGAATTCAACAATTTTGGCTCCACATCTGAATTCTCTTCAAATATAAAATTGTTGATGCTCAGTCAATACTGTGATCATCCACTCGGTCACCATGTAAAACACTCGGTCACTACTAAAACTATTTCCTCTGCATATACTGTCCTCCTCGACAATTTTACTAATACTCAGTCGACACTAGATTTTTTCTCAGCATCCACTAACTCGGTTGACTCTGTCATAACTCAGCTTAAACATGATTTCTTCATTTTTGCTCAGTTAAGCCTACCAGTTTAGTCTTCAATCTTACTAAGATAAACAATACATTGTCTCATCATTGTGCAACATAATCAAGTACACTTTATAGTATCAAGATAACTCAACCTTTCCTTAGGTGCTATTGTTACCAACCTTTCTTTCCCTTTTCACAATAGATATAGTACTTTCCTAAGTAGCAACAGTCTTACCAGTTAAGGTTTGACATCAATGACAATACAACAATTGTTTCAATTGCAATTTCCAACTATCTCCCTCTTTGGCATTGATGGCAACACCATATGATATCACCTGAATAACACATGGATTACCAACCAATCCAAAAACTTATCTATCCATCAGAGAAAATTTATAATATCCTTAGCTTCATTCTAATTCAAAATTAGTAAATCTCACTTCTGTGACCGTCAGAAGTATCTAGATCTCCCTCTATCCTGATCTTTCATTTCAGTTCAATCTCTCTTTCTTTCAGTGTCATGTGTTATAGTATCATTTCAGTTCAATCTCCCTCTTTGACAAAAATGCCAAAGTAGCAACTCAAACATACATCCAATAGATGTAGATATATCTGTTCAGCACAATGTTTCTCCCTCTATCATCTTGATCATGACTAATTTGTTATCTTTGTTTCTTCTTCACAGCTGTAGGACAGTCCTAAAGTGTGACAATCTTCTGCATCAATGTGTTAAATGTTTTGTTGGAGCATATTTGATGCAGTGCTCCTAGCTTGGCTAGGCAGCCTTAGTTAGGGGAAGGACCCCTAATTGACTTCTTAGGTACTCATGGGTTTCTTTAGGTAAAGCTTTAGTGAATATGTCTGCCAATTTTTCTTTTGTTTTCACATATTCCATTCAGACTTCCTTGTCTTGTACCAATTCTCTCAAATAGTGATACTTGATTACTATGTGCTTGGTCTTAGTGTGCATTACTGGATTCTTAGAAATATTGATAGCACTTGTGTTGTCACAGAAAATAACAACAGGTTCAGTGATTTCTTCTTTCATGCCTATCAACAACTATTTTATCCATATCAAATTTAAGCAGTTTACTACAGCAGCAACATACTCGGCTTCAGTAGTAGATCGGGAAATGCAATTTTGTTTCTTGCTTGTCAAGGAGACTAATCTATATCCAAGAAAGAAAGCTCCATCACTAGTGCTCTTTCTGTCATCTACATTTCCTACCCAATCAGCATCAATATATACTCTAAGTTCAAATTTTTCATCCTTCTTGTAGTATAACCCATAGTCAGTACTTCCTTTCAAGTATCTCATGATTCTTTTCACCGCCATCATGTGTGTTTCCTTAGGATTGGTAGAGAATCTTGCCACAATCCGAACAGCTAGGGCAATATTAGGTCTACTATGTACAACATACTACAATTTTCCAATCATGGATCTATACAAAGTCTGGTTAACTTCTGCAGCATCATCATTCTTAGATAACTTTTGTCCAGTAACCATAGGAGTTCCTACTGGTCTAGCATCTTCCATTCCAAAAGTTTTCAGTATTTCATTAACATACTTAGACTATGTAATGAAAATTCCTTTCTTCATCTGATATACTTGTAAACCAACAAACAATTTGATCTCACCAAACATACTCATCTCAAATTCAGTTTGCATTTCATGTGAAAAACTTTTACACAATGCATCTTGTCCACCAAAAATAATGTCATCAATAAAGATTTTGGCCAACAAAATACCTCTACCTTCTTCATCTTTCATATATAGATTGCTTGTGTCATTTGTCCTAGAAAATCCAATCTATATCAGATAGTTATGTAACCACTCATACCATGCTTTGGGAGCTTGTTTCAATCCATATAAAGCTTTGTTCAGTTTGCATACCATATGTCTTATGTTTGGATCAATAAAACCTTATGGCTATTGTATGTAAACTTCTTCTTCTAGTATACCATTTAAAAATGTAGACTTGACATCCATTTGATATACCTTGAAATCTTTATAAGCAGCATATGCAAGCAGAGTTCTTACTCCTTCCAATCTAGCTACAGGGGAAAATGTCTCCCCATAATCAATTCCTTCTTCTTGTGTGTAGCCTTTGCATACTAGTCTAGCTTTGTTCCTAGTGATTTCACCTTTTTCATTCAACTTGTTTTGAAATACCCACTTTGTTCCTATAACATTCTTATCTGCAGGTCTCAGCACCAGAGTCCAGGTTTCATTCTTCTCAATCTAGTCAATCTCTTCATTCATTGCTTGTATCCAGTCTTCATTTTCTAATGCCTCTTTAGTTGTCTTAGGTTCAAATTCACATAGTAAGCATGTTGGATCTTTTGTCTTGCTTCTGGTCTGAATTCCAGTGTCTCTATCTCCAATTATCTATTCAGGCTTGTGATGTCTTCGTACATATTTTTCCAAAATAGGTTCAGCATTTTTCTCTTCTATTTCATCAGGTTCCTCAACAAGATTGTCAGATTCAGCTTCTGAATGCTCAGCAACCTCTTCCTGATCCTCGGCAGCATTGTCTTGTAGCTCGGCATGTTTTTGTTCTCTCTCGGCACTATTTTCCTGATGCTCGACATCATCTGTCTATCTCTTGGCATTGCTTGCCTGAGACTCGGCATCAAGTGCAGGTATATTACCTGCCTCTTCTATTTCCTCAATGTACACAAAGGATCTTTAATCTTCTGGTTCTCTTTTGCTATCAACCTCATTTCTTTCTTTCTTGATCTGTACCCGGTTAAGAGTGTAAACAATTGTACTTATAGCTTCTTTCCATTATTTTTGTGCCACATTCTTTTCAATCAATAATGTCCTAGCACAGTCCAAAATAGATTTGTTTCTTCTTTCTGTTATACCATTCTGTGGAGGCGTTCTAGGTGCAGACATCTGTCTTTTGATTCCTCTATCATTGCAAAACAAATTAAATTCATTTGATGTAAATTCTCCACCACGGTCAGATCTAAGACATTTCAAGTTCCTACATGTCTCCTTCTCAACCTTAGCCAAATACCACTTGAAAAATTGAAAAGCATTAGATTTTTCTTTTAGAAACATTACATGCATCATCCTGGTATGATCATCAACAAACAAGATGAAATATCTAGCTCCACAATAGCTTTGTACACCCATAGGTCCACAAAGGTCAGTGTGACCCAAATCTAAAATGTGTTCAGAAGTAAAGGATTTGCTCTTGAAACTTGACTTAGTCATTTTTCCTAACTAGCATTCTTTGCACATTACATTCTCAGGTTTCTTCAATCTAGGTAGGCCTCTTACTTTCTTGTTCTTACTTATCTCTACCAAATTGTCAAATTTAACATGACATAGCCTCTTATGCCATAACCAAATGTCATCAAGTTGTGCAAACATACATATTTCTTCAGATAGGTCAAGATAGAACAAATTACCTCTAGTCTGCTCACCACTTCCAATCAGTTCACCAATAGTATCAAATATCTTAGCTTTCTTGTGATGAAATTCCACTCGGTAACTAGTTCTATTGAGCTAAGCAACACTTAACAAATTATAATTCAATCCTTCAACCCAATAAGCATTTTCACAAGAGATCTTATCAGTTAGTTTAATCAATCATTTTCCTCTAACGGGACATGATGCATCATTACCAAATGTTACACTTTTACCTTTATAATGATGTAGGGTCACATACTTACTTTTGTCACTAGTCATGTGATGTGAACAACCACTGTCAATAATCCATTTTTCATTCTTGTTCATATAGGAAATCAATGCAATTTTCTCATCCTCATCAAATTCATCTTTCATTGCAACATAGACTACCTCAATTTCAAAATCATCACTATTAGTATCAGTCTCTTCTTTAGCAATGTAACAGGATTTCTTACCTTTTTCTTTGTAGTCTTTGTACCTTCAGTAGCCTTTGTCATCTCTTATGTCTTTGTGTCTGCTATTTCTTTCTTCATCTTTATCCTTCCTATCAAGACATCTAGCAGCTATATGACTGACCTTGTTACATGCAAAACATATAATAGGAAGTTTACCTTTGTATTTTCCTTTTCCTCTTCTCAGTCTTCTAGCCATAAGAGCTTCTAGATCTTCAAGATCTTCATCAGAAGTATCACTGTCATCTTCACTTTCCCTTTTGCTTTCACTGATGCATCTTTCTTTTTCCTTCTTAGGCTTGTTCAGGACTAACTGTGACTTGAAAGAAAATTCAACATTTCCAATACTACCAACAATGAAATTATCATAATTAGATAGTTCAAAGGCAGTCAGCTTGCCAATCAAACCTTCCAAAGTAAGCACATTTGTAGAATTACATCTAGATTTCTGAATAGCTGAGATCTTAATAGCATATATAGGATGCAGGGTTCTTAACACTTTTCCAATTATGGTCTCATCATCAATAGTTCCATTTTCTCCTCTAATAGCATTCACAACTTTTATTCTACCATAGTATTGTGCAATGTTTTCATCTTCATTCATTCTCATTTCATCAAACTTACCTCTAAGACTCTCGGCTTTAGCTTTCAGTACATATAGATCACCACCATAGATCTTTGCAAGAGTGTCCCACATATCTTTAGTAGTTGTGTAGTCCTTAATGTCCTCAAATTCTGGATAGCTTAGGGTAGATGCAATTTCCAGCATTGCCTGATTGTGTTCTTGCTTGGCTCTCATTTCCTTAGCAGTCAAAGGTGCAACAGGTGTGACATAGTCATGCTCAATGTAGTACTTTACAGAATCACCAATACTAGCTAGATGCAGCTTCATCAAGCTTTGCCATGTAGGGAAGTTACCTTTGTTCAGCTTTGGTACCTCCTTCTTATACATCTTGATCATTTACTTCAAGTCCCTTTAAACTTTCTTTCTGTAAACACCAATAAGCAACACAGCTCTGATACCAATTGTTAATATGATTTAGAACAATAGAGAGGGGGGGTGAATCAATTGTTCTCAGGTCCTGATGTATAAAAATAACTTCAAAAACTTTTCCTTAAATCAGATCAAGCAACCAAATCAACTTTGGTCATCACTGATTCAATAATAGAAACATATAACTCGGCAGTCCACTACCCAGTTGTATCTAACTTGTAAAACATAGAAATGTTCAAACCAAAACATTCACACAAGTTTTGACACCAAGATTTATAGTGGAAACCCGATATGGAAAAAACCACTTTGTAACATGCTACTATTATTTTCACTCTTCTAAAATGAGCTCGGTTAAAAGCCAACCCTGTCAAAGGTTACAATACACACTGTCAAGTGTGACCCGGTTAAAGGATTTCAATCACCCTGTTAAAAGTGAGCCTGGTTAAAGGACTTACATACACTCCATTATAATGCAACCTTATTCAAAGGATTTAACATATGACTGTTAGGTCAACCTCTTTTAAAAGGATTTTGACTATTACAATGGTTAGAAAGTAGCAGTAGTATTGATCTGAAAACATACAACTCACTTTGCAAATATCAGATCCAATTCAGTACACAAATGCTGGTTTACTGACTTTGAAACTTTTTCATCTCCACTTCTGATCTACTCGGAACTTTCCTTCAAGCAATCACCACACTTTTTCCTTCAGCCTTTTCACTTATAGAGTCAATAAAACTTTACTGTTCTTCCAGCATCTCCTTCACTAATGCATACACATACCTAATGCTTCGGTTCCCTTAATACTTTCCTCTGTTAGGTTAACTTATCTTTTGCCGCTTAATCTCCTTCATAGATTTTAGGGTTAGGTCAGATTCATTGAATCTACCCACTTCATGTTCTTCGTCTCCTCTTCTAGAATCATCTCAAATCTCATAAATATTTACAATAAAACATTTTACAAAGCATTAAATGCTTCCATACAATCAATAAATAAAGTCAACGCATTTTACATAATCCAAGAATTCAACAATGTCAG
Source organism: Chamaecyparis obtusa (assembly GCA_027943335.1). Taxonomy (NCBI): domain Eukaryota; kingdom Viridiplantae; phylum Streptophyta; class Pinopsida; order Cupressales; family Cupressaceae; genus Chamaecyparis; species Chamaecyparis obtusa. Next base: position 1,650,131 of record BSBK01008636.1, read on the forward strand.
CTCCAAATCTGAATTCTCTTCAAATATAAAATTGCTGATGCTCGGTCAATACTGTGATCATCCACTCAGTCACCATGTAAAACTCTCGGTCACTACTAAAACTATTTCCTCAGCATATACTGTCCTCCTCAGCAATTTTACTGATACTCGATCGACACTAGATTTTTTCTCAACATCCACTAACTCGGTCGACTCTGTCATAACTCGGCTTAAACAAGATTTCTTCATTTTTGCTCGATTAAGCCTACTATTTTAGTCTTCAATCTTACTAAGATAAACAATACATTGTCTCATCATTGTGCAACATAATCAAGTACACTTTGCAGTATCAAGATAACTCAACCTTTCCTTACGTGCTATTGTTACCAACCTTTCTTTCCCTTTTCACAATAGATATAGTACTTTCCTAAGTAGCAACAGTCTTACCAGTTAAGTTTTGACATCAATGACAATACAACAATTGTTTCAATTGCAATTTCCAACATAAAAGAGAATGTTGTGATCAAGCCAGAGTAGAGATAAGTGTGGTAAGAAGGAATATTGTGCTTCAGTCGATCAGATCAAGCAAAGTTTGTTCTATTTCATAGCTCATTCTTTCTTTTGTTTCCTAATATTTACAGTAGTCAAATCCCTTAACGGGGTAGATCCTAGTAGGTCCCTATTGTAAATCCTCTAACAAGGTGACACATTAGCTTGTGTTTGAAATCCTCTAGAAAGGCTAATCTTAATAGGGTAAAGGTCCTAATAGGTCTGAGGTAAATCCCTTAACTGAGTAGCACCTAATAGTTCTATTATAAACTCTTAACAGGGTTAAGCTCCTCACAGAGAATACTTCAAAAGAGTTTATCATTTGAGTACTATTTCCCACCGTGGTTTTTTTACCGAATTGGGTTTCCACGAGATAAAATCTATGTCAAATTTTGTGGATGTGCTTAAGTGTATGAAGTCTTTTATTTGATGCTATTGATTTATTGTAGGGAATGTGTGGTTTAAGTTTATGAAATTGGTTTAATTGGTAGATTACTGATTTTGGTGAAGGGCGCTCCCCTTAATAGCACAAACACATAACAGAAATAGAGAAACAACAACAATATGCAAGAACAGAAAATTGGCTTCTTATTATCTCCACAAATGTGGAATTACAAACTTTCAGAATTACAATATGCAAAGCCACATGGGCATTCCCTTACAATATTCTGTAGGACAAAGCCTCAAACTATTACCTAGATCTACTACCCAAAACTATTCTGAACTGCCTAAGACAATAATACAGCCTTCCTTATATAGGCAATTTTCCACCGCCTGGGAAGGTTCCAGAATTTTAGCCAATAGAGCCGACCAAACTTAGAATTATTTTATTTTACACTTTATTACATCATAGTCGGCTCAAGATAACCTTTGAAACCTGAACAAAAATTTTGAAGAAAATTATTTTCTGCCATTTCAGGTGGCCCAACTTTCGAAGACCATAAGTCATCACCAGTTGACCCGATCAGCTATTATAACCCCATTTCAGAAATGCCACGAAGCACTCTATAGGCTTGACCCGCGCAAGCACTCGTCACCCAAATTTTTGACCTCATCCGGGGCCCCTAAAGCCTTCAAAACTGAGTTCAAAGTTTCTATACCCTGCTGCCAATACCGAAAATCTTCAATATCTTCCAATATACACTTGATCTGGCAATGAAACTTTACTGGCAGACTTACATGACCAAAATGAACCTCCAAGAAAGAAATCAGATCATTTTGAGCACATGCAAAAATTACCAAAAATAGTAACTTTCCATAAATAGCAGCTCTGCACAAAATAGCCCTTATTGAATATAAAAATAGAAATATTTTTGGGTGATGCAAGATTGCTCTTACACCCAAGATGCTCCTACATCAGATTCACCCCTCCCCTCTCAGTAATCTAATTTGGGATATAATAGAGTATGGGTCTATAAGACTCAATCTTGATATATTAGATCCAATTATGACCATTTATTGTAATAAATTTGATAAATTTGGTAAATTTCCTAATGGTCCTAGTAAGAACCATAGGGACAATTATGTAATAAATGACATGTAGATGCCCATTGAGTCTAGAATAGGTGTTTAGGTATTTAATAAATTCAATAAGATCCAAACCAATGCATTTTTATGGGTTTTGAGGGATTATAAGTTAATTTGTTAGGATTTTTAAATTTGAAAATTCAAATCTAATAGATGGTTACAGTTTTGGCAAGCAATCTTAGATTTGATTATTTTTGTTAATGTAATGAGCCAAAATTATTGGAATCATTTGGGGAATAACTTTATGGGGTCTATAAGTCTGTGAGAAGGAATAAATGAGGGTCTTTTGTATGAAAGTGATCTCATCCTTTGAATAAAGTTCTAATTGCATCACATTTTTTGAGTTTGTATGCATGTTACTTGTTCATATTTGAAAGTTTTGTTAGGAATGGGAACACTGAGAGGGGGGCTGAATCAGTGTTCACTATATCTTTATATTTTCTTAACTCTTGAATCTTAACTTGATTTCTTAAGTACTGAAATAATCATCAATGTAAACAAGATAAACAATCACAACACATAACACCAATATGGTTACGGGGAAACCCAAATAGGTAAAAACCCCGATGGGAATTGACACCCACTAAGAACTGCACTAGTGTCTTATGATCCTTGTTAGAAGATCTGCAACCTTGTTAGGAGTTGTTCTTTACAATGGTTTTAGTACAGTGACCTGGTCAAAGGTCGGACCCTGTTAGGAGTCTTTTACAATAACCCTGTTAGGGGTGGGGACACACTGTCCAAGAGCTCATTACTCAAGTGCTAAAGGCTACAACCTTCTGATCTCATATATACACTATATCTATTGGATGAACTAGTGCTGTGACACTACTTATCTGATCAGTTCCTTTTGTGCACTGATTATTTAGCCCCTTGTAAAGCTCTAACTCATTCTATCTTCACTTTGCATGTCTCTTCTCTACTTATCTCATCTCTATATCCACTTTCACACTTTATTACAAAGGCACATCTTATATTTATATGCACTAACAAAACAATTAACTAGGTCAGCCTATAACCAATTATATACAATGCTTCCAAGTGAATTGGCAAAGGTGTGTTTACAAACAAAGATGTTTACATGTCTACAACCTAATTACAATAGGCACATAGCCTTTACAAAACATTATTATAACCACTAACCAAAATAGTAACAGTCGGTTGCATACTCTATTCTATTCTGGAGTTCACTATCTGTATCTTTGTCATACTATCTCATCTGATCATGCGCTCTTCGACTTAGCATGAATACTGACTTACCATCTTAACTTCAAGGGCACGTACCATAACTTGGTCATACGTACGTGCGCTGATGCTCTGATCTACTGGTGCTCTGTTAACTATCCAGTCTTCTATACTTAGCCATATTCGGACCTTATGATAATGTGCGCTGACTCCAAAACTATATATGACTTTGTTGCCATAATGACAACACTATATCTAGTCATATACAATAGTATAGTCAACTTGCCAACAAGTTTGATCACTAAATATTTTGGAAAGCACATAGGAGAATTATTATATGTTTTTCATGCAATTTTAAAATTATTTGAGGGCATAAAAAATCAATTTTGTATCATTTAGTCTAACTGGTTTGTGACAGGTTACCCTTTTCCTTACATTTTGAGGGTCTAATATACATTTATGATTCATTCCTCTTTTTGTTCTTACTGTTTCTTAGGGAATGAATCACCTATAGGAAAAATAATGCATTAATAACAATATCTGATGGAGGGGTAACAATTTTGAATGGTGATCACCTAGAAAGTTGATAATTTTGCTTCAAAAGGGGCATAAAATGGTGGCATGGTTATTGCAGTAGAGAAAATACCTTAAGGAGGGTATATTTTTTGCTATATTCGGATTGGACATGTCCAAGTGAAGGTTTTGGAACTTTTTTTAGCCCTAGAAGTGGGTTTATGTCTTATTTCTAGAAGGCCCTAGTTTTAGGCCCTATTTGGTGAGGGCTTTGTAAAAAGCATACTTATAAAGTTGATGTAACCAAAATAGTTGGAAAATCCTTTGTTTGGGAAAATTTCATGAGATGGTACCAAGTTTTGGGTCTTGGAGTTAAGTTTGGAGTGTACTTGCTTTGTAATTTGGCCTAATTAGCCCTCATTTTTGGGTTTGTTTGTTAGATTCTGTATAGTTGGTGCAAAGGAGTTGGGTACAATATTTTTATATGTTTTAGAGGGCCCAAATTGGTATCTAAATATGTAATTTATTTTTTAATTTTTTTGGGAAAAGTGGGTGAAAACTAAAGTGAGCAGGTTTTGAAGGGCTAGAAGGGAGAAGGCCTAGTCTATGAACCAGTCTTGATAGTTTTATGTTACCAAGTGAGTTTTGGGTGCTTTTAATTGGTTGAAACAAATTTAAAATATTTAAGATAAACCCTAGAATGTATTGTAAGATTATTGGGTTGTTGGGAATTGATTTGAGTGTTTTTGTGTAAAGAATTCTGAAGGGAAAGTGTGTAATCATGTTGAGTTATTGGGCATTGGTAGAGTGATTTGGTCAAGAGAGTGGATTGGCCTTATTTACCTTCATCATGGACACTCCTAATATGAATATGTAATTACACATGTATGGTGGGAAGCTGGACAGTGAAAAGGTGCTAGGTTGGATTGATGCACTAGATAATTATTTTGAGTATGAGGAGGTAGCAAAAGAAAAAAGGGTGAAATTAGCTAAAATAAAGTCCAAAGACCCACCTTAACTTGGTGGGATTATGTAAAGGGAGAGAGAGGGAAGAAGGGTAATTCAAAAATAAATTCATGGGATAAAATGGAGGCTAAAATTAAGAACCAATTTCTATCCAATGATTATGTAATTCAAACATTTTAGAAGCTTCAAAACCTCAAACAAAAGGAGATGAAAGTCATGGCTTAAAATGAGGAGTTTCATAAGTTAATCATTAGGGTGGGTCATTTTGAGGATGAGGTGGAGAAATTAGAAAGGTACATAAATGGGTTAAGATTCAATATACAAGATGAGTTAAGTATGGATCTTCTAAGAATGGTTGAAGAATGCATCCAATTGGCAATTAGGACAGAAGAGAAGTTAAATAAAAGGTAGGAAAAATGAAGTAGAGGTAGAGGAATAATCTTTAGAGGTAGAGGAACATTTGGAGGAAGAGGAAAATCTCAAAAACCACAAGGAGAGACAAGTGGCCATCAAGAACAAAGCTTGGAATCAAGAGGTAATTTCAAAGGTAGGAGATCAAATAGTAGAGGCAGATGTGGAGGTCATGGAAGAGGATCAAATAAATTATCAGGAAGATTTTATTAATGCAATCAGTTTTCCCATCAAGCATGGAAATATCTGGATAAGTAACCTTTAGATTCTTATGGTAGATAAAGGATAACTCAATTGATCCAAGAAGATACTAAGAGTATCAAATTCCCATATCAACATGTTTCTCCACAAATAGGTGAATCTCTAATGGTGAGAAGAACATTAATCAAAGTGAATACAGGGAAAGAGCCTCCACAAAGAAAATGTTTGTTTGGAACCACCTACAAATCTCAAGGTAAGGTGTGTAAAGTTTTTTTATTTTAGTTCCATGGATGATTTGGTTTGTTTAGAAATGGTTGGAAAGTTGAAAATGAAAATGATACCACACCTCACTCCCTACAAGGTCTCCCAATTGAATAAGAGTCAACGGGTCCTAGTTAATGAGAAAACTTAGGTGGAATTTAACAATATAGGAAGATACAAAGACAAAATATTGTGTGACATCTTCCAAATGGATGTCTGTCATCTACTTTTGGGGAGACCCTAGAAATATGACAAAAAGGCTAAACATGATGGGAGAAAGACCACCTATGTGATAGAAAATAATGGGATCTCCTTAACTCTTACTGCATTACAAGATGAAGGGCTAGGTAAACAAGTTGGGTCTAGTATAATTATGGTTGGGGAAAAAGAGTTTTTGAAAACCATGAAAGAAGAGGAAGGAGAAGGTTATGTCATTGTAATTAGACCAAATTCTATCATGACAGCCGCAAAGGTTGATGATTTTCCTAGAGATGTCCAAACCTTGTTGAAAAAATACAAAAACATTGTAGTAGATGATCTCCCTAGTTCTTTTCCACCAATAAGAGATGTGAGCCACCATATAGATTTCAAACCAAGGGAAAACCTACCAAACAAAGTCGCATATAAAATGACACCCCAGCAAAATGAAGAAATCAAGAGACAAGTGCAAGAATTCCTTGACAACGGGTTGATCAGGGAGATTTTAAGCCCATGTAATTTCACTACAATCCTAGCACCCAATAAATGCGGAGAGTGGAGAATCTGCACAAACTCAAGGGAAATTAACAAGATTACCTAAGGTATAGGTTCCCCATACCAAGAATGGAATATTTGATGGATTTTTTAGGAGGTTCTTGTTATTTTTCTAAGATTGACCTAAAAAGTGGCTACCATCAAATTATAATTTGAGAGGGTGATGAGTGAAAAAATTCCTTCAAAACCAATGAGGGGCTATATGAATGGCTTATTTTTGGGCTTTCAAATGTACCAAGAACCTTTATGAGACTAATGAATGAATCTATAAAATCTTTCTTAGGTAAATTTGTGGTTTTATACTTGAATGATATTATTATTTATAATGAGACTAAAGAGGAACACTTGTAGCATTTAGACTTTGTTTTGAAGAATTTGAATGAACAAAAACTTATGATAAATTTGAAGAAGTGTGAATTCATGAAGGAAGAATCAGTTTATCTTGTGTTTGCGGCCTCTAAGGGTTCTTTAAAGATGGATCCTACAAAGGTGGAATAAATTCTCAACTGGCCTACTCCAAAATCAATAAGTGGCGTAAGAAGTTTCCATAGCCTAGCTAGTTTCTACATAAAATTTTTAAATAATTTCATTCATATATGCTCTCCAATCATTAACACAATCAAAGAGGATAAAAGAAATAAATTTATATGGTCTGGTGAATTAGAAAAGAGTTTCCAATATCTGAAGAATAGAGTAGCACAATCTTAGCATTTCCTAACTTTAATAAAGTCTTTATAATAGAATGTGATGAAAGTGGGTATGCAATTGGGGAAATATTGAGCCAAGAGGGTGGACCTATTTCTTTGTTCAGTGAGAAGCTTAATGAGGAAAAGGAAAAGCATTCATCTTATGATTTGGAGTTATATGACATGGTGCAATCACTAAAGAAGTGGAGACACTATCTCCTTCCTAAGAAACTCATCATTTTTACTAATAATCATTCTTTACAGTTTCTTAACAGCCAAGACAAACTCTGTCACAAACATGTGAAGTGGGTGGAGTACCTAAAAACCTACAACTTTACGATAAAGCACAAAAAAGGGGAGTCAAACAATTTAGTGGATTCTTTGAGTGGGAGAACATTGTTGGTTCAAGAAGTTCAGTTCCAAACTATTGGGATTGATGCTTTGAAAGGTATGTATGAAGGAGATGATGATTTTAAATAAATTTATGTTATATGTAATCAATTCAATAGCACTTTTCATGAAGAACATTCTGATTTTTTTATACAAGATGGCTTATTATTTAAAGGGGCTAGGTTATGTATTCCCAAATTCTCTATGAGGACTGATCTGATTAAGGAAAAGCATTGTGGCATCTTACGAGGTCATTTTGGTGTGGAAAAGACTTTGGAATAGATAAGGAGGTATTATTATTAGTCAAGGATGTAAAGTGGTTTCAAAAGATTTATTGAAAAGTGTGTTGTTTGTCAAAGGGCCAAGGGTGGTAGTAAAAATATAGATCTTTATCAACCATTTCTGATAGGGAGGTCCCTTTTCTCCTAAGTCCTAACTCCTTAGGACTCCTTCAAGTTCTTTCTCCTGACCTTTCTAGGGTTCTTTTTAAGACCCTACACTAGAGGAACTCTTCCCTCAATAGCTCCTTTCTCCAAGACCTCACTACCAAGTGCAAATCCAACTCTATCTCCATTAACCCCTCATGGACTCAACTCACTAATTCCATCTTCATATACCACCAAAAAAAATTCTATGGAAAATAATATGGATTGTGTTTTCCAATCCTTAAAGCCCTCCATGTCTTTTTTGCAACAGTCAAGCCACCTAGGTAGGTACACTGGATCTTGCCTAGGGATTGATATTAAAATTAGGTAACCTGCATATTTTGGGACAAGGATCCATATTTACAATTTTTATACATTTCCCTATCATATTCCACAAGGTTGTTTAGAACCCACCAGTGGAACTCATGCTAAAGCCATTTTAAGACTCTCAACTCTGTATAGAACAATGAACCAGTCACAGAGGAAAGTTTTTATTAATTCCAATAAAACAAAATATCTAAACCTAAGTTTTCACACCAAATGAATTAAATACAAAACACTATCAAAGCATACAAATATCTTTCCCAAATCAATCCATGATTACTTGGATGATTGAGTTCTATTCACTGTTATCGGGTTTACAAAGATTAGCCAAATTATTAAACTTGTAAAATGACTTACAGAGTTTCCAACCTTGATCACTAATCATGATTGGTCTTAAATAGGTCCAAACTACAAGAAGAAACTTCCCAAAATAACCCTCAACCAATTCTTTTCAACTTTGAGCAAACTGGCCGATCTTGTCATGACAACTTTGAAAAGTTGCAAAGTTGTCATTGACAACTTTTATTGTCAAATCCTCCTAGACCACTCTAAAGATTCTAAATTGATCACATGAGTATATCTAGAATCATTTAACCTTTTCTTACTTCATTTCCACATATTAGGATGGAAAATTAACATTTTACCAATTAGAGACTATGTTGACAAGTTTTAACAAAGAAGACAAAAACTAAGGCAAGTCCTAGGTAGACTTTGGAAAACTCTTGCCCACACACCCTAAGGACTTTCTAAGACACACTTATACACTTGGGACTCTTATTTATTCCTTATTTATTAGTGACTTTTCCAATGTCACTTACAAGACAAAATTAGAAAAGGGTAGACCAAAGACCCTAGGTACTCCTTAACCATTCTCCCCTGCAGCAAGGAAGTTATGTTACCCCTAGAGATAAGAGGTCCAAACTGGTGCCCATCTTCTTAAAATTATTTTCTATTATCCAAGTAGCTTTAGATTCAGGTTGGTGTTTCCACTTAATGATTTATTGCATGTAAACACCATGCCTTGTCTTTTTCTTGACCCTTGAATCTAGGATCCTTTTAGCTTATGGCTTCAGTTGGACAAGGATCTTGAGCCCTTTTACATCTTCAGTAACATCAATGTTGTGTTCTTTCTATGTTACATCAGGGCCTATTTCTTGACTAGATCTTGTACATTGAAGATGATGAAGGGTGCTCCCCTTAATACCACAAACACATAACAGAAACAGAGAAACAACAACAATATGCAAGAATAGAAAATTGGCTTCTTATTATCTCCATAAATGTGGAATTACAAACTTTTAGAATTATAATATGCAAAGCCACATGGGCATTCCCTTACAATATTCTATAGGACAAAGCCTCAAATCAATACCCAGATCTATTACCCAGAACTGCCCTAGACAACACTAGGAGCCTTCTTTATATAGGCATTTTCCACCACCCGAGAAGGTTCCAGAAATTTAGCCCTAAGGGCCGACCAAACTTAGAATTATTTTATTTTTTAATTTATTACATCAAATTTGGCTCAAAATAAAATTTGAAACCCGAACAAAAATTTTGAAGGAAAATTATTTTCCACCATTTCAGGTGACCCAACTTTCGGAGACCATAAGTCATCACCAGTTGACCCGATTGACTATTATAACCTCATTTCAAAAATGCCACGAGGTGCTCTACAAGCTTGATTGGCATAAGCACTCGTCACCCAAATTTTTGACCTCATCCGGTGCCTCTAAAGCCTTCAAAACTAAGTTCAAAGTTTATGTACCTTGCTGCCAATACCGAAAATCTTCAATATCTTCAAAACTAGACTTGATCTAGCCATGAGACTTTGCTGGCAGGCTGATATGACTGAGATGAACCTCCACATGTAAAATCAAAACATTCTAAGATCGTATGACCAACTTACTAAAAATAGCAAGTTTCCATAAATAGCAGCTCTACACAAGATAGCCCTTATTGAATACAAAAATAGAAATATTTTTGGGTGATGCAAGATTGCTCTTACATCCAGGATGCTCCTGCATCAGACACCTGGGGTAATTTGAGAAGTGACCCCGTCACGACTCAGGTGTGCAGAGGAAAACCAAGACGGTTAACCTCCTCCTTTGTTAGCCATGATGAATCTTCAATAGGTCATCCTTTCCATTTGACCAAATACTCTTCATATGTCCTGTTCCTTGTGCTTCTACCAACATGACTATCCAGTATGTCTTCAATCTCCTTGATATCTGAACTGGTTGCTGGAATACTCCATTGTGCTAATGTAACCTCATCTTCAACACCTCCTTCATGATACTCTATCAAATCTAAAACGTTAAACACTAGTGAAATATTCAGCTCAGTAGGCAATTCTACCTCATATGAAATTTCCTAAATCAAGCTTCTTCAGTATCTTACATGGCCCAAACTTCTTCATTTTCAACTTGTTATATGTACCAACCAGAAATCTCTCCTTTTGCAAATGAACCATGACTTCATCTCCAGCTTGAAATTCCTTATGCCTCCTTTTCTCATCTGCCTTAGCCTTATACTGTGCATTCATCTTGGTAATGTGCTTCCTCACCTCCTCATGGATGTTCTTCAAATGTTCTGCAAAATCCTTAGCTTCAGCACTACTTATTTCTCCTTTATCTATCTTTCTCAATTCTGATGCATTTCTAGGACTACTCCCATATACAATCTGGAATGGTGATTTACCAGTGCTCCTGTTGATAGAATTATTGTATGCAAATTTTGCCTGTGATAAAATCAAATCCCATCCTATTGGCTTATCTCCAATCAAACATCTCAGCAAATTCCCCAAACTCCTATTCACCACCTCTGTCTATCCATCAGTCTGTGGATGATGTGATGAACTAAACTTCAAATCTATCTTCAACTTCTTCCACAATGTATGCCAGAAATATCCAATGAACTTAGTGTCTCTATCTGAAACTACGATCTTTGGCAAACCATGTAGTCTCACTACTTCTCTGAAAAACAATTCTACTATATGAATAGCATCATTAGTCTTCTTGCAGGGAATGAAATGTGCCATCTTTGAAAATCTATCAACCACCACAAAAATTGAATCATGTCCCTGATGTGTCCTTGGTAAACCAAGAACAAAGTCCATACTGATATCCTCCCAAGGTTTCTCTGGTATAGGTAATGGCTGATACAACCCTATATTCTGCTTCACTCCCTTCTCCATCTGACATACTCTGCAACTCTGTACAAACTTCTTGACATCTTGCTGCAACTGTGGCCAATAATAATTTTCACTAACCAAAGCAAGGGTTTTATCTTGACCAAAATGTCCAGCCAATCCTCTGCTATGCTTCTCCTTGATGAGATTCTCCCTCATAGAACTTCTTGGAATGCACAACTGACTCCCTCTAAATAGCATATCATCCTGAATCATAAAATCCAGCCACTTCATTCTGTCTAGAGTAACAGGTTCTTTACAAGCTTTCCAAGCTTCACCAAAATCAGGATCCTCTGGATACAAATTCTTGAGTTCCCTGAACCAAACTACCTTAATCTACATCTCTGTCAACAATATTTTCCTTCTGCTAAGCGCATCTGCAACCCTATTAGACTTTCCACTTCTGTGTTTCAAAACAAATGTATAACTCTGCAAAAACTCAACCCATTTCAAATGCCTTTGATTCAACTTTCCTTGACTATTCAACTATTGCGAAGCTTGATGATCAGTATACAAAAAAAACTCCTTAGGAAGTAGATAGTGTCTCCACTTCTTCAATTCTTGAACTATAGCATAAAATTCCTGATCATAAATAGAATATTTTCTCTTGGCATCATTTAACTTCTCACTGAAATAAGCAATAGGTTTACCTTCTTGGCTCATAACAGCTCCTATTGCAGTACCACTAGCATCACAGTCTACTTGAAACACTTTATTAAAATATGGAAGTGCTAAAATAGGTTGTTCTATAACTTTTTGTTTCAACAGTTTAAAACTCTTATCTACCCCATTAGTCCACTTGAACTCTTTTCTATCCCCTCTCATTGTTTCAGTCAAGGGACCACAAATACTGCTAAAATTTTTGATAAATTTTTTGTAAAAACTAGCTAGACCATGAAAATATCTTACCTCAGTAGCACTCCTTGGATTAGGACATTCAAGGATAGCCTGTACCTTCTCTGGGTCAATTTTTAGACCTTTTGTTGAAACTACAAATTCCAAATACACTAACTCTTTCTTCACAAAACTGCACTTCTTCAAATTAATCAACAATTTCTCATCTCTCAACTTCTCAAACACCATATGAATATGCATCATATGTTCCTCTAATGTCTTGCTAAAGATCAAAATATCATCTAGGTAAACAATGACAAACTTACCCAGAAATTCTTTCAGAACCTCATTCATGAGCCGCATGAAAGTGCTCAGTGCATTGGTTAGCCCAAAAGGCATGACTAACCACTCATACAGTCCTTCCTTTGTCTTGAAGGTAGTCTTCCATTCATCTCCTTCTCTAATCTGAATCTAGTGATATCCACTCTTTAGATCTATCTTTGAGAAATACACAGCTCCACTCAAACAATCCATAATATCATCCATTCGTGGCAATGGAAACCTATACTTGATTGTGATCTTGTTTATTGCTTTGGAATCTGTACACATCCTCCATTCTCCATTCTTCTTTGGTACTAATACCGCTGGTACAGAACAGGGACTTAGACTCTCTTGAATCAACCCCTTCTACAATAACTCATGTACTTGTCTATTCAACTCTTCACTTTCTACTGGTGTCATTCTATGTGCTGCCTTGTTTGGAAAACTGGATCCTAGAATCAAATCCATCTGATGATTGATCTTCCTTATTGGTGGTAATCGATCAGGTACATTATCAGATACAATATCTTGAAACTCATTCAACAAATCTGTAACCTCTACAGGTACATCCTCTACTTCTTCTTTACCAGCTTTTGGAATTAAAGAAAAACACACATGCTCATGCCTCATACCATCTAGGAGTTTTCTTCCATCAACAAATGTTATTCTTGTATTACCACATACCTTTTCTTCAGTCTCCTTCAATGGCTTTAGCTTATGTCACACTCCATCCTTTGTCAGGGAATAGGTATTCACATGACCATTGTGTACAGCACATCTGTCAAACTGCCATGGTCTACCCAACAACATATGACATGCATCCATAGATATGATATCACATAGTACCTCATCTTGGTACCCACCAATCTTGAACTTTACTAGGCACTGTTCACTGACCATGACCTTGTGGTCATCCTGCACCCAGGCAATCCGATATGGATGTGGGTGTTTCTGTCTCTTGAGCTTCAACTTTGTCACCATCTCTTCTGACACCAAATTGTCAGTGCTTCCACTATCAATAATCACATCACAGCATTTTCCCTCACACTTGCATCTAGTGTGAAACAAGCTCCTCCTTTGTTCAGGTTCATTCTCACCACTCAGCAGGACTCTTCTGTTAATCAGCATTTCTCCTCTTTCAGCATCTTCTAAATTTGATGATCTGGCATCTTCATCTACATGTGAAACTCTGGCCTGGCCTTCATTCCTCCTATCTATCCTTCCTTTATGTTGAGGACATTCAAATGCCCTATGACCTTCTTCTCCACAGTGAAAACATGTTCCACAGAAGCCTCCTCTTCCTAAACCTTTTCCTCTTCCTCTTCCTCTCTGATCTCTATTATTTTGATCTTGAAAATGATTAGAATTGTTTCCTCTCTGATTTTGACTGCTACTGGCCTCATCCTTCTTTTTTAGATCTTCATTTTGGCCTCCATATGACCATCCACCAGATCATCCACCGTGACCTCTTCCATTTTGTCTGCTCTGAAACTTCTTGTTCAACTTTTCCTCTACTTTTAGGGCAAACTAGTATGCCTCTTCAATACTATTCATTTGAACCAGATTTAGCTCCTCTTGAATGCTGGGCCTCAACCCATTAAGGTAACGAGCAACTTTCTCCTTATCAGCTTCTGCATGGCCTATTCTGATGAGGATTCGATAGAACTCCTCTGTATACTCTTGAACAGATCATCCCGCTTGCTTCAAACTTTGCATTTTCTTTAGTAGGTCAAGCTCATAATCAACAGGGATGAACTATCACTTCAATTTATCCACCATCTGATCCCATCTTGTGATTTTATCCTTTCCTCTTCTATTTCACTCCAACTGAATCTCTTGCCACCAGATCTTTGCATGACCTTTCAATCTGGCCTTCACGAATTTGACCCTATCAGGATCCTAAATATCTTCATACTCAAAATATTCTTCAGATTCATTAATCCAGTCGATCAACTCTTCTGGGTTAAGATTTCCAAAAAATGTCAGAACCTCAATCTTAGGTCTTTTCCCGATCTTGGAAATGGCCCGAAAAAGCCTTTCTTCTTCTTGATTCAAAATTTTGCCTTCTTCTTCTTGATCATCATTTCCTTCTTTGGCTTCATCCTCACTTTCATCTCTGACATTAAGATTCATTCCTCTATGAATCTCTTTTTGCAGTGCTCGCATTTGTCTCTGGAGCACTCTAACCTTAGGTGTTACAACACCAACTCTTCCGCCACGTTCCCTTTGTGGAGGCATTTTCACAATGCACGTTGAAACCCTAACCACGGTCCTGGTGCAAACTGCCTCACAGTCGGTGATCTATTTACACACTCAAGAACTTCTACTCTGATACCACTTGATGAAGGGTGCTCCCCTTAATACCACAAACACATAACAGAAATAGAGAAACAACAACAATATGCAAGAACAAAAAATTGGCCTCTTATTATCTCCATAAATGTAGAATTACAAACTTTCAAAATTACAATATACAAAGCCACATGGGCATTCCCTTACAATATTTTGTAGGACAAAGCCTCAGATCTACTACCCAGAACTGCCCTAGACAACACTACAGGCCTTCTTTATATAGGCATTTTCCACCGCCCGAGAAGGTTCCAGAAATTTATCCCTAAGGCCTGACCAAACTTAGAATTATTTTATTTTTTAATTTATTACATCAAAGTTGGCTCAAAATAACTTTTGAAACCTGAACAAAAATTTTGAAAGAAAATTATTTTCTACCATTTCAGGTGACCCGACTTCCAGAGACCATAAGTCATCACCAATTGACCCGATTGACTATTATAACCCCATTTTGGAAATGCCACAAAGCGCTCTACGGGCTTGACTGGCACAAGTGCTTGTCACCCAAATTTTTGACCTCATCCGGGGCCTCTAAAGCCTTCAAAACTGAGTTCAAAGTTTCTGCACCCTGCTACCAATACCGAAAATCTTCAATATCTTCAAAACTAGACTTGATCTAGCCATGAGACTTTTCTGGAAAGCTGATATGACTGAGATGAACCTCCACATGTAAAATTAGAACATTCTGAGATCATATGACCAACTTACTAAAAATAGCAAGTTTCCATAAATAACAGCTCTACACAAGATAGCCCTTATTGAATACAAAAACAAAAATATTTTTGGGTGATGCAAGATTGCTCTTACACCCAGGATGCTCCTGCATCAGAAGATGGGGATATAGATAGTTACTTGGGAAGGCCTATCTTATAAGTATTTTTCCCATACTTGGCTAGGACTCTCCATTGTCCTACTCTCCTCATTTTCAACTTTCTGGGAATACCTTTTTGAAGTCTAGCTTTGTTGAGGTGTGCCATCACCCAATATCCTACTTTAAGTTACAGATCCTTCCTTCTCTCATCCACTTTAGACTTGAGTTTTGTATTGGCTTCCACTATATTCCTTCTCACTTGTTCATGTACTTCTTGCATTGACTGAGAAAAGTCCTCAGCATGTTCATTGACCTCTCCATGATTCCCTAACTCTCTGAGTTCACATACTCCCCTTGGATGGACATCATAGACTTTCAAATGGTCTCTTATCGATAGACCTATTTGAACTGTCATTATAGGAAAATTCAGCTTGAGGCAACACTTGGTCCCACATTTTTCCATACTCCTTTGTGAGACATCTAAGAAGATTTCCAAGCACCCTATTGATCACCTATGTTTGGTCATCCATTTGTGAATGGTATGTTGAACCAAATGCTAGGTTTGTGCCTCATCTTTTCCACAAAGTTTTCCAGAAATGCCCCATAAATTTCACATCCCTATATGATAGTATACTAATAGGTAGGCCATGAATTCCAACTACCTCTTCAAAGAAGAGATGATCAATATAGTTGGCATCATGAGTTATTTTACAAGTTATAAAATGGCTCATTTTGCCAAATCTATCAACTACTACAAAAACACTGTAAAAACCAATAGTTGTTCTTGGTATGCCCATTATAAAATCCATACTAAGGTACTCCCATAGCCTATTTGGAGTAGGTAAAGGCTGGTACAGTCCTTCATTTGAAGATGTGCCCTTAGCATTTTGGAAAACTAAGCATTATTCCACATACCACCTTACATCCCTTGGCATCTTTGGCCAATAGTAGAACCTTTGGACCAAGTCTAATGTTTTGTTCAAGCCAAAATTCCCACTACTATTTCCATTGTACTTCTCTTGTATGAGGTTTTCCCTCATAGACCCCTTGGGTACAAATAATTGATTGCCTCTAAACAATAAAGCATTTTGCAATGTGTAGTCAGCAAAATTACTATGAAAGTGATTCTTAAAGTCAACAAATACCTTGTAGGCTTCTGAAAGGTATTCATTACCCTTCTATATATATATATATATATATATATATATATATATATATATATATATATATATATATATATATATATATATATATATATATATATATATATATATATATATATATATATATATATATATATATATTTGAACCCTTCTATACCAATTATTTGTAACTAAATTTCTTGAACAATGAGTAACCTTCGGCTAAGTGCCTCTACAACTTTATTGTTTAGGCCCTTCTTGTGCTTGATAGTGAAAGTACAGGCTTGGAGAAACTCCATCCACTTGATGTGCCTATGACTTAACTTTTCTTGTGTATTTATGTAGCTTAAAGCTTGATTATCAGTGTAGACTACAAACTCCTTGGGAAAAAGGTAGTGCGTCCACTTCCTAAGAGCTTGAATTAATGCATATAGCTCTAGATCATAAGATGAATACCTTGATTTGACTTCATTCAAGCTTTCTGTGAAAAATTCCATAGGTCTTCCTTCTTGGTTAAGGACTTCTCCCACATCTATGTTACTTGCATCACATTCCACAATAAACAATTTATCAAAACTTGGAAACACTAGGATGGGTTGTGTAGCCACCTTTTGTTTTAGCTTCTCAAATCCTCCATTAGACTCCTTTGTCCATTTGAACTTGGTTTTGACTCCACCTTTGATGGTATCAAGTAGAGGTGCACATATCTCACTAAATCCTCTAATGAACTTTCTATAAAATTGAGCCAACCCATGAAAACTCCTTACATCAGTCCCTATTTCAGGAGTGGTCCAATTAAGGATAGCTTCTACCTTACTTGGATCCATTTTTAAATCACCTTGGGAGAATACAAAACCTAGGTAAACTAGTTCTTGTTTCAAGAACTTGTGCTTTTCTAGGTTAATGGCTAGCTTCTCTTCATGCAACCTTCTTAAAACCACCTCTAAATGTTTCATGTGTTCTTCTTTTGACTTTCTAAAGATAAGAATATCATCTAAGTACATCACTACAAATCTACCTATGTAATCCTTCAAGACTTCATTCATTAGTCTCATAAATGCACCAGCTACATTTGTAAGCCCAAAGGTCATAACTAAACATTCATAAAGACCCTCTATAGTTTTGAAAGTTGACTTCCAGTCATCCCCCTCTTTCATCCTAATTTGATGGTATCCACTCCTAAGGTCAATCTTAGTGAAGTACCTAGACCCTCCAAGACAATCCATTAGATATTCTATTCTAGGGATAGGAAACCTATATCTAATTTTTATCCTATTTATGGCCCTAGAATCAGTACATAATCTCCACTTACCCCCTTTCTTGGGTGCCAAGACCACTGGAACAACACATGGATTTATGCTCTTTCTGATTAGTCCTTGATCAAGAAACTCTTGTACTTGTCTTTCTATCTCCTTTTTTTGGTATAATGTCATCTTGTAGGCTTCTTTCTTATGCAAGGATGCCCCTGGTATGAAGTCTATTTGGTGACTAATGTCTGGGTGACCCCACAATAGTGGGTTAAACTTTTTAAGACATGTTGATTTTTGCTGAAATAACATATTTTTAATAAAATATGATGATTTAAGCCTTGAGAGGTTCCATTTGATGGAATTAATTACAAATGGTTAACTCAAATCCTCTTAGATAAAAAAAAACATTGATATAAAATCTATACTCATCATTCAGACCTACAATGGAGTCTCCTTCGCACCTATTAAAATGCTGCCAAAAAATCACTTCAACTTTATCTTTTGGCAGATCAAATGAATCCATTTGAAAAACCTATCTATGTAGTAAGATACTATTAAGAAAAATATTTCCAATGATTATAATGTTAATATATATTAAGTTTATTATGACTTTATATTTTTAGTTTTACTAAACATAGATATTTCACCATATGTCTACCTCTATATTTGACGCTAATGGAAAAATAGTAAATGAGAGAAAAAAAAATTAAAAATATCTATGCCCTAGGTATTGAAGTTCTATTTTTATCAAAAAAAAATAAAAATTAAATTGGAAAATAACACAAGTTATAAGCTATGTAGTCAAGGTATGTCAAAATTATGGTTTAGTCAACTTCAAACGTTAATAATATATGCAATAATCATGATGATGTCTCCAAACCAATTGCATGCCCTTCGTATGAATGTTACAAAACCAAATTTGAAAGAAGAACATTGATATGTATCTTAGAAAAAAAATTATGCTCTATAAAAACAATGTAACTCTTTGAAAATGTTGTTTTCAGCAATATACCAATTTTTGTGGGAGAAAGAAAAACCAATCAAATCAATTAAAAAATAAAAATAAAAAATATATTTAGAATCTAGACAAAAAATCCTAAAAGACTAATTTACTTCATCTTCCGATTTCAAATGGTTTAACAAAAATATTCATCTGAATCTGAATTTTGTTTTCAAAATATAGAGTTCAGTGTCCATTCAAGCAAAAAAGTGTAACCCACTATTGTGAGTTCACCCATCTCTTTGAGGAGGTAGAGTAGCTAGTGTTCCATCACAAATGATGTCCTTTAACTTTTCTAATAGTTGCTTCACTTTTGCAGGTAGAAAGGTTTTCTTTGGTTTATCCTCTTCTATAGGCTTCACAACAATGGCCACACTAACTCCTTCCTCTTTAAGTTCATACAAGAAATCTTTACCACTCATGAGAAGTACATTTGAGTCCCATGAATTTACTATTCCTTCTTCAAAAAGTGACTAAATTTTGTAAGTAAACCCATTCTTCTTGAAGGTATACAAATTCATCTTCCCATGATGGATTGCATCTCAGTCATATTTCCATGGTCTGCCTAAAAATAGATAGAAAGAATCCATTGGAAAAACATCACAAAGCATCTTGTCTTGATACTCTCCTATAGAAAATTCAAGCCACACTTTTTCATTAACAAGAACATTCAGCCCTTTATTGAGCCAAGTAACCTTGTAGGGATTGGTGTGAGGTATCCTAGTGAGTTTCAATTTTTGGACTGCCTCCTCTGAAATGATATTATCTATGGATCCTGATTTTATAATGACTTTACACACCTTACCAAGGATCTTGAACTTAATCCTAAATAGTGCCCTTCTTTGTTTGGGTTCCTCTTTGATTGGTTCCTTGAGAAAAGCTCTCCTAAACATAAGATTCTCTCAATTTTATGAATCAAGATTCACTTCTGGAGCTCTAACACTTCCAACCTCTTCTTGGACATAATTTATCTTCTTCTCTCCTTGTGAGCTTGATGCCTTATTAGGAAATCTATAAGTAAGCTGGCCTAACTAACCACAATTATAGAATTTCATACTTGCAAAGTGAGAGCCTCTACCAAATCCTCCAAATCTACCTCTTCCACCACTATTAAACCATCTTCCCCTACTGAAGTTACCTCTGCTACTTGACTCGCTATGTTGTTCAGTCATCTTGGCTTCACCTTGGTTCTTTGGTTCATTACCCCTACCACTAAAATTTCCTCTATGACTCCCTTTTGAGTCTCTTCCTCTTCCTCTGCCTCTTGAGCTAGTTTCTTTCTTCTTTTTGCCTTTCTCTTCCACTTTTATGGCCAACTAATAGCATCTATGAATGGTAGTTGGGCTTAATAGGATGATCTCCTCTTGGATGCTCCACCTAAGTCCATTCAAATACCCAACTACCTTGACACTTTCTTCCTCTGGAATCTTGGATCTTAAACATAGTTTTTGAAATGCCTCGATATAGGCTGCAACATCCAATTCCCTTTTCCTAAGGTTTTGTCTCTTCTTATGCAATTGGATATCAAAGTCTTTTGGTAAGTAGTTCTCCTTGATCTTGGTCACCATAACTTTCCAAGTAGCTATTGGATTCTTGCCCATCTTTTCTCTTTTAGTTTGAAGGAACTTCCACCAAGTTAATGTTGGTCCCCTCATCCTAGATTTGGCCACCTTCACTTTTTGAGCCTCACTAATTCCTTCACACTCAAAATGGTTCTCCATTCCCTCTATCCATTTCATCACCAATTTAGGATCCATCTTTCCACTAAACCAAGGTACCACTTCAAGATCTTTTCCTCTAATGGATTTTATGTCCTTAAGGAATGGTTCTTCTTGCATAGGTGGATCAGGTTCAGGGTCTTCATCATCTTCATCCACTGCCTTACCCTTGTCCTCACCTTCTTTCAACTTCTCACTCACCAATTCAATCTTTTCTTTCACCTTTCCTAGCTTTTCTCTAAGAGCTTCCAATTCTTCCCAGAGCATCCTATTCTCCTCTCTCTACTCTATTACTTCCCTAGCCAACTCAACATTTGTCACCATGGTTGACTCACCCGCTAATTCTGACATATACTTAGCCCAAACCTTGTTAGACTCTAATACCAATTTGATAGGGAGGTCTCTTTGCTCCTAAGTCCTAACTCCTTAAGAATCCTTCAAGGTCTTTCTCCTAACCTTTCTAGGGTTATTTCTAAGACCCTACACTATAGGAACTCTTCCCTTAATAACTCCTTTCTCCAAGACCTCACTACCAAG
Organism: Chamaecyparis obtusa; assembly: GCA_027943335.1. Classification (NCBI taxonomy): domain Eukaryota; kingdom Viridiplantae; phylum Streptophyta; class Pinopsida; order Cupressales; family Cupressaceae; genus Chamaecyparis; species Chamaecyparis obtusa. The sequence goes on from BSBK01008636.1 coordinate 1,671,453, forward strand.
TACAAATCCAACTCTATCTCCATTAACCCTTCATGGACTCAACTCACTAAGTCCATCTTCATACACCACAAAACTTTTTTCTACTAAAAATAAGATGGAAGGCTTCCTAACTATTCAATTCCACTAGTTTAGAGGTGGTCTTGCTTCCAACCTTCAAGGTTTAGCAATCAATCTCCTCAAAATTAGGCAAAAAGGGCTAGTAGCCTTTTAGGCCTAATTAGGTTTCCTAACACTCCTCTAGAACAATAACTCTACAACTTTCCAAGCAAGGCCCCAAAAAAATTTGTGTTCTAGATACCCTTTTCAGAGATCTCAAGTATTTTTAAGGTCTCCAATTCTCAATCTATCCATACACCACTTTTCTATATTTAGGCTTATTTTTAAGGGCTACAAGCTTTTTTTATTACAATGGAAAATTGGATTCAAAAACACCTCAAATGACTTCACCACCTCTTCTCCTCCATCATCCTACCTCTCTAGTTTTTTTTCTTCACTTCCATGGCCTTGGATTGTATTTGCCAATCTTTAAAGCCCTCCATCTCTTTTCTGTAATAGTCAAGCCACCTAGGAGGGTACACTAGGTCTCGCCTAGGGCTTGATTTTAAAATTAGGTAACCTATATATTTTGGGACAAGGATCCATATTTATAATGTGCATACATTTCTCTAGCATATTCCACAAGGTCGTACAGAACCCACCGGTGGAACTCATGCTAGAGCCATTTTAAGACTCTCAACTTTGTATGGACTAGTGAACTAGTCACAGAGGAAAGTTTTTATTAATGCCAATAAAACAAAAGATATAAACCTAAGTTTGCACACCAAATGAATTACATAAAAAACACTATCAAAACATACAAATATATTTCCCAAATCAATCCATGATTACTTGGATGATTGAGTTCTTCATTGTTATAAGGTTTGCAGAGATTAATCAAACTATTAAATTTGTAATGATTTGCAGAGTTTCCAACCTTGATCATTGATCGGTATTGGTCTTAAATAGGTCCAAAATTTGAGAAAAAACTTTCCAAACTAACCCTTAACTGATTATTTTCAACTTTGAGCAAATTGGTTGATCTTGTCATGACAACTTTGAAAAGTTGCAAAGTTGTCATTGACAACTTTTACAACTTTTGTTGTCAACTCCTCCTAGACCACTCTAAAGAGTCTAAATTGATCACATGAGAATATCTAGACTCATTTAACCTTTTCCTACTTCATTTCCACATATTAGGAGGGAAACTTTACCTTGACCAATTAGAGACTATGACAAATTTTAACAAAGAAGACAAAAACTAAGGCAAGTCCTAGGTAGAGTTTGGCAAACTCTTGCCCACACACCCTAAGGACTTTTTAAGGCACACTTACACACTTGGGACTCTTATTTAGTCCTTATTGATCAGTTACTTGTCCAAGGTCACCTACAAGAGAAAATTAGAATAGGGTAGACTAAAGACCCTAGGTGCTGTTGCACCAATTTCCAATGCAAAATAGGCCATAAGAGTCCATCAGCATGGATTTTGTGTTGGGGTTCCCCAAAATTGAGAGAGTCTTTGATAGTGTGTTTGTTTTAGTAGATCAATTTATAAAAATGGAATATTTTATACTATGTAAAAGTACAAATGATGCCTCATATATTGCAGGTTTTTTTTTCAAGGAGGTGGTCAGGATTCATGGATTTCCATTAACCATGTTTTAGACAAGGATAGTAAATCTGTGGATCACTCTTAGAGAACCCTTTGGAAGAAGTTAGGCACTAATTTAACCTTTATCTCTATCTATCATCCTCAAATAAATGGAATAAATGGGTACTATTAGGGATTTTTCTTGTAGGATCAAACAAGGCAAAGGTATGGGCTTGATTCTTAGTTAAAAGGTCTCCAAGTTTGCAAGAAAAGCCTAATTGATGAGGATTGGATAAGATCCTTCTTCTACTTCAAGCTCCACAAGACTCAGGCAGGTATTGCCTATGAATAGGTTACTATATTTCAAGTAAGCTTTTGATTAGTGGATTTGGTCTTCATTGTCATGCTATTTCGTTACTCAAATCTACTTCAATGAAAGATGATTTTGTAAACAGCTAAGAACAACCTGTTACAGAATATGACAAAGGAAATTACAAATATAACAGCATGAACAATGGGATAAGGATTTGAATCCTTCTTCTTTTTATGAGTACAACTCAAGGAAGGTTAACCTCTGGATTCTCTCTTTAAGGAATCACTAAATATGAATTGTATCACTTGGATACAGTCTCTTCATAGTATGCATGAACTAAGAAATAGAAAAGAACTGTAATGAAATTTTGTTTGATGTCTTAAAGATAATTGCATCACAAACAGCCAACCAGTGCCTATTCTTGGGAAAAGAGTCAAAAGATATAATCCACAGGTTATAAATCAAATAAAATACTACAGAATGCCTAGCAGACTATATGCAATCCAGACAGAATGCCTTACAAACTATCTTCTCACTTCCATATTGTTGCATCAAATCCTTCAATAATGCCTACTCTCTAAAACCATTTATGAAATTTAATTCTCTCCTTGAGAGAAACTCACAAATAATTAAACAAACTACCTTGTAGTTGGTATGTTTTTAGATGCCTTACAAATAAAACATACAAGAGCATCAACAGAATGCAAAGAGACATAACAATAGAGAATAGGGACTGCACTGTATTTTATTGAAATATTCTTGCTTCAATACATTAATAATAGAAAACTCAAAGCATAGACAAGGTTGGGAAATTTGTCTTGCAGAAATACATTCAAAAAATGATCTGGAAGCCTGCTGTAAAATCTCCTGTGAGAAAAGGGTAGAACCAGTCTGAAACCCTCAAGCGGAACAGAAGAAGAAACGAGGACAGGAACCCTTTACACTGAGAAAAAAAGAGAATAAATAGACTGAGAGAGAAACCCTAAAATCTGCACTTGACCAACACCTACCCACTCTGCAATCTGATCTCATTTGTCTTCTTGCTTCTCTGAAAATATGATCTTCTTGGGCACCCCCAAAATCTGATCTACTTTGTCCTTTTTTGCATAAAATCTGCTCATCTACTGGAAATCTAATTTCTTTGTCCTTTACTCCTCCCTGAAATATGATTTAGTCCTCTGTACCCTCTTATCCTTTCATCTACTGAAAATCTAATTCATTCCCTCTGCCGGATCTACAAAAATCAATCAAGTTTGGAATAAAAAAGTCTCCCCAAAATCTGATCACGGATTTAAAAGCTCTTACTACTCTTAGCAACTTGATCTGATCTGATTCTAACCACCATCATTGCATCTGTCATCCTCTGGCATTTTTGAAAATATATTATACTACCATATTTGGACAAAAAATAGATTTCCCAGACATTTTCCCATGAGCAGCTCTGTCATTGAAATATTTTGAAATTTCTCCAATGTTTGAACTTTATGATTTTTTAAATATTTTATAACTTTAAAATTTGCACATGCCACCAAAACTTTCCACTTGTCACCATTTCATTGGATGCTCAAACAAACTCACCTTTAACCCCAATCCATCTGGAGATCTGGAGACTACATTAATCTCTAAGTCTCTGAAGTATTTCTTTGACCATGGTTTCTTTTAGAGACTTGGAGAATTCCCTTTAGTCTCTAGGTCTCTGAATCTTCATTTGGAGACTTGGAGACTAAGTCTCTAAGTCTCTAAACCATTTGGAGACTTGGAGACTAAGTCTCTAAGTCTCTGAATGAATTCTTTCCTTTGTGAGACTTCTTTATCTAGAGACTTGGAGACTAAGTCTCTAAGTCTCTGAATCATTTCTTTCTTTATGATTTCCTTATGAGATTTGGAGAATGCCTTTAGTCTCTTAGTCTCTAAATGAACATCTGGAGACTTGGAGACTAAGTCTCTAAGTCTCTAAACCATTTGGAGACTTGGAGACTAACCTCATCTAGAGACTTGGAGACTAAGTCTCTAAGTCTCATAATCATTTGGAGACTTGGAGATCTCTTGACAAGTGTCCCTTTCTACAAAATTTCTTCTGGGCCCACTGGCACAGAAACCAAGGTGGATGCACAAGCCTGGGCAAGCATAGCTTCCAGCACTTTGATTTATTTCATATGTTTGGAGCATTCCATATAAACACTTTAAATTTTGAAATTGGGAGCAATGTGGGATAATTGCTATGAATTTTTTATGGGCAGTTTAGACAATGCCGCACTCAGATGATTATATCTCACAAACCAGGATGAATTTTGAAAATCAAATCTGGGGAACTAGGTTTTCCACGACATATCCGAAAATGAGCTCGATCCAATGGTTGAATAAAAAGTTATGCCCCCCGCAATATGATTATTTTTCTGTTGTCTACAAATCCGTGTTTGAAAAATCTATTGATTCATCTTTCTGAGCAATGGTCCAGCATCCTCCCTTCTTTAAAACATTCCTCCATCACATGCTAGCTTCCCTTTACATGCTCAAAACGTGCCTTCTCACAAAAATTTTTAGGAATACTCATGTTGTCTTAGAGAAAACTTTCAATTGGTCACTCCAAATTTGAGCCAAATTTGAGAGTACCAACAGGTACACTAAAGTAGTCAATAGAATTCTTGTAAATCTCCTTATATGTTTGATAAAATAATAGTAAACCCAATAGGATATGATCCTTCCCCAAGTTGATTTTGAATATAATGACTCTATGAACCAAAGTGTCGGTAAAAGCCCATTTGAGATTGTATATGGACTAAATGCTACATGAGTGTTTGAACTCAAATATTTAAGTGGAATGGAGAGGAGTGATGAAGGGGAAGAGTTTTTAGTTTCCATGAAAGACATACATCAACAAGTTAGAGAGAACCTCCAAAAGAGTGTTGATAAATACAAACAACATGCAAATTTGAAAAGGAGAGAGGTTCATTTCAAAGTGGTGGATTTTGTCTTAGATAATTTTAAAGAAGTAAAGGCTACCAAAATGAAATTATTCAAAGCTACAAATGAAAAAGATAGAGCTATGTAAGGTGGTCGAAAATTTTGGAGCAAATTCCTATGAGATAGAACTCCCTCTTGGAGTTGTTATCTCCCCCAAATTTTAATTTTTTATGACCTATACCCTTTTAAAGGGGTTGTGATTGCAAGTACATATGTAGGTACATCAAAGGTTGTAGATGAATATTGGATTAGAGACTTACCACCAAGTCAACCATTGCAACTAGAGTGCATTTTGGATACCAAAGAAGAAAAAAAGACAAGGCACAAAGTGTATTATTAACGCAGTCATGGTTAGACAATCCCCATAGGAGATGTCTAAAAATGCAGCGAGCAAAGTAACGCAAATTAAAACACAAACATACAATAATCTCTGATAGAAAATTCAACTTTTATTCATCACTAACCGAGCTTAAAAGAAATATGTCAGGCTATAAGGTCTTCCTAATTATGGCCAATTACATTAGAAAGTACAACAAGATCAACAATGATCCAACTCTCCTCTAGCTAATCCAGATCTGTACCAAAACAAAAACTAGTTGGACTACAAAGGTAGATCTAAACTTGAGCTCGCAAGCCTCCAAGAAATCTCCTTGTTCCAAAACAATACTAGCTATGCTACACTTAGAATAACTGATTGAATTATGCTCTCAGATCAGAATATCATCTGCTACCACCTTTTTTCCATGCCCCTAAACACTACCCATACCTTCCTTATATACTACTTACACTACACTACCTATTATTCCTAACAAACACATTTCATAGCTTACACTACTCAGCCACAAGTCAGATTTACAACAATAATTAATGTAAAGGGAAGGGTAGATTCAAGAAGAATCAAGAAGATTTGACTTTACTTGAATCCAAAAATAATCCCCTCTCAGAGTTACATGTGGAAGTAATATATAATTCACATGAAACAGTGAATACACAACATAAAATAAGGCAAGGCAACTAGCAACCACACTGGTACAATTATTATAAATCCTTCAATATGCCCGGTTGTGAGGCCTTCCAAGTTTCGGCCTTATACAAAGAGAATTATGAATTTAGAGTCTTGGCTCACATATTACCTTCTTTCTAATTCTACTACTCTTCTACTACCACCATCTCTCTCTCCTACTAAACCAACCTAAGCTTCTTATATAGCTAGCTAAGCCACAAGTCGGCTAGTCGGGCATTTAATTACATTATAGGTCGACTTAGGAGGAGAAAACCAAAACTATTGAAAGAATGAACACAACATGATGAAAAGTAACATTTAATTCCACACATGATCCAATAACAAATCCCCAACTTTGCAAGGTCCTATTTCCTCATACGAAACCGCACAAGGCAAGAACTTCCACGTTTCATGTGAAACTGGCTAGAAAGTCGATACCCAAGGAAAATAGAAATAACTCTTAACTCTAGATGAATTAAAAATTGCACTCTTAGGAGAAGGTTCACAAATAGATCCACATCATCTCACTAACTTTTCATAACAAAAAACCAACAAGTGCAATGGCTACACGCAAACAACCTACAGGTACAAAAAATAGAAAAATGTTTTTTGGTTGATGCAAGATTGCTCAAAGACCCAAGATGCTCCTACATCAAACACCTAGGGTAAATAAAGGACTGATGTCCACATCATGCACTACTCAAATTCTAACCTAAATCATAAAGATCCAACTTAGCTTGAGTAATTCATGAACTATCTTCGACTAGTTTCTCTTTCCACTGAACTAGGTATTCCATGTAGTCTTTTCCTCTAGTACTCTTGCTTACTCTACTATTCATGATCTTCTCAATATGTCTTTATTCTTCTTAGGATAATCTAGATCATCTTCTATCTCATCCACTGATTCAAAGTACTCAAAGATATTGGCAATGTTGAATATAGGTGATATATGCATGTCCTCTGGTAATTCCACTTCATAAGCATTTCCACTGTCAAATTTCTTCAGAATCTTACAAGGTCCAAACTTCTTCATTTTTGGTTTGTTGTAGGTACCAACTGGAAATCTATTCTTCTTCAAATGAATCATAACCTCATCTCCAACTTCAAAAGATTTATATCTCCTTCTCTGATATGCTCTCTGTTTATATTTCAGATCATTGTCCTCCAAATTCCTTTTGACTTCATCATTTAAACTTCTCATGAAGATTGCAAAATCCTCAGCTTCAGCACTTCTTCTTGTCTCAGTAGGAAAATCTCTTAACTCTATGGCTCCCTTAGGATGAAATCCAATAACAATCTCAATTGGTGTCCTCATAGTGCTTCTATTCATAGAATTATTATACGCAAACTCTGCTTGTGCCAAAACTAAATCCCAATTAGCAGGCTTATCTCCAACTAAACATCTCAACAAGTTTCCCAAACTTTTGTTCACAGCTTCAATCTATCCATCTGTCTGAGGCTGAAATGTAGAACTAAACTTCAACTCTATATTCATTTTCTTCCAAAGTGTTTTCCAAAAGTAACCAGTAAACTTAGTATCTCTATTTGAAACAATAGATTTAGGCAAACCATGTAATCTTACCACTTCTTTGAAGAATAGTTCAGCTACATGTAATGCATCAGGTGTCTTCTTACAAGGTATGAAATGAGCCATCTAATAAAATATAGCAACCACTACCAAAATAGAATCATTACCTCTCCGAGTTCTAGGCAATCCAAGAACAAAGTCCATACTCACATCTTCCCAAGGTCTATCAGGTACAGGAAAAGGTGTATACAATCCCAAATTCTGACTAGTTCCTTTTGTTGTTTGGCAAATTCTGCAACCTCTAACCATTCTCTACACATCTCTATAAATTTGTGGCCAAAATTATCTTTCTGAAATCAATTTCGTAGTCTTATCAATCCTGAAATGTCCAGCAAGTCCACCATTATGATTCTCCTTTATTATGTTCTCTCTCATAGATACTCTAGGTATACACAAATGAATTCCCTTAAACAAAATGTCTTCTTGAATGAAATAATCAGTCCACTTATCACTCATTGTTTGTTCCTTAAAAGCTTTCCAAGGCTCTACAAAATCAAGGTCAGTTTCATACAAACACTTCAAATCATGAAAACCAAGTACCTCAACCCTCTTTTTTGTCAGCAAATTTCTTCTTCGGCTCAAGGCATCAGCAACTTTATTTAACTATCCACTTTTTTGCTTCAATGAAAAGGAAAAATTATGCAACAACTCAAACCACTTCATATGTCTCTTATTCAATTTATTCTGACTCCCCAAATACTACAAAGCTTTATGGTCAGTATACAACACAAAATATTTAGGCATTAAATAATGTCTCCATTTCTTCAAAGCTTGAACAATAGCATATAATTCCTGGTCATAAACTGAATATTTTCTCTTAGCTTCATTCAACTTTTCACTAAAGAAAGCTACAAGTCTTCCTTCTTGACTCAAAATAGCTCCTATTGCACTTCCACTAGCATCACATTCAACTTGAAAAACTTTACTAAAATCAGGCAAAGTAAGTGTAGACAACTCTGCAATTCTTTGTTTCAATGTTTCAAGACTCTTTTGTGCTTCGTGTGTCCATTTGAAATCCCTTTTATCTCCTCTCATAGTTTTAGTCATAGCATTACAAATAGAACTGAAATTTCTAATAAACTTCCTATAAAAACTTGCCAATCCATGAAATGATATTACCTCTCCAACATTCTCTGGTGTAGGCCAATCAATTATAGCTCTTACTTTCTCAGGGTCCATCTTCAATCCATCAACTGAAATTACAAAACCAAGGTACACAATCTCTTCTTTCATAAATGAACATTTCTTCAAATTAATCAGTAACTTTTCTTCCTTCAATCTCTGCAATACTTGTCTGATATGTTCAAGATGTTCTTCTGTAGTCTTATTGAATATCAAAATGTCATCAAGATATACAATCACAAAGTCACCCAGGAATCTTTTTAGAACTTCATTCGTCAGCCTCATCAACTAGGTGCATTAGTCAAACCAAAAGGCATAACCAACCATTCATACAAACCTTCATTAGTCTTAAAAGTAGTTTTCCATTCATCCCCTTCTCTAATCCTAATCTAATGATAACCACTCTTCAGATCAACCTTTTTGAAATACTTCACTCCACTCAAACTATCCATTATGCCATCCATCCTAGGTGAAGGAAATCTGTACTTTATTTTTATCTTGTTTATAGCTCTAGAATCAATGCACATTCTCCATTATTTTTTGGTGCTAATACAGCAGGTACTGCACAAGGACTCAAACTTTCCCTAATCAAACCTTTCTCAAGAAATTCTTGCACTTGTTTTTTAAACTCATTTTTTTCATTAGGTGTCAACCTATGTGGTGCTTTATTAGGTAAACTAGTTCCAGGTATCAGATCCATACAATGACTTATACTTCTCATAGGAGGCAAACCATCAAGTACATTATCAAAAACTATGTCATGAAATTAAGTCAACAAAGGTTTAACCTCAGGTATATGTTCTAACTCATCTTGTTTCTCAGTTTTCCTTGGAATTGAAGCAAAGCAAATATTTTGTTCTTTCATTTCTCTTGTAAATGTTTTACCATCAACCAAGCATACTCTAACCGTAGTACTGACCTTCATCAAAATTTTATACTAAAGGCAACAATACTTATTTCTTCCCATCCATCCAAATAGTATATTGATTCAATCTACCATCATGCAAAGATTTCCTATCATATTGCCAAGGTCTACCCAAAAGAATATGACAACAATCCATAGGGTTAATATCACACAATACTTCATCATGATAATTCCCAATTTTGAATTTAACAAGGCATTGTTCACTTACAAGTGATTTATGTTGCTTCTGGATCCAAGCAATATGGTAAGGCTTAGTATGTCTCAATCTCTACAACTGTAACTTGTTAACCAGCTCTTCGGATGCTAAATTATTAGAACTTCCACTATCAATGATTACCTTGCAACATTTATCAGTGATCTTACATCTAATTCTGAACAAACTTTTTCTCAGAATAGGTTCCTCATCGGCTTCTTCATTCCACAAGATCCTTCTTAGCATCAAGTTTTCACCATGTTCAGGTTCATTAGATAATTCCTCAACTTCTTCACAAGCCAAATGGTTTTTGCCATTATCTCCAGTCTTATTTCTAGAGTTAGTATATTCAAAAGCTCTATGTCCCTCTTCACCACATTTGTAACAAGTACCTTTAAACCAAGATTTCTCATCTATTTTCCCATTATTTTTATTCCTAGATTAACTAGTATAGCTACCTCTAGAGTAATTACCTCTTCTACCAGCAGGTTCATCTTTCCATCCTTTATCTTTCACTACATTGTTAGATCTACTACTTTCTCCATAAGTTCTGCCTCTACTTCTTTGAAATCTGCCACCTCTTCCTCTCTGTCTTTGATCATGTCTTTTTGTCAATTGCTCTTTTGCCTTCAAAGAAAATTGGTATGCTTCTTCCACACTATCTATTTTAACATAGTTGATCTCATCTTGAATCGATGTCCTCAGGCCATTTAGATATCTAGCCACCTTCTCAACTTCATCATCCACATGTCCAGATCTGATATCCAATTTATAAAATTCCTCAGTATATTCTTTCACACTCATGTCCCTTTGTCTCAAATTTTGAATTTTTCTCATCAAACTAACTTGGTAGTCAACTAGAAGAAACTTCTTCTTCATCTTTCCAAGCATTTTCATCCATGTCTTGATCTTTTCTTTTCCTCTCTTCTGTCTCTCAGTTTGTAAATGATCCCACCAAAGAGATGCATGACCTTTCAACTTTGTGACTGCTATCTTAACCTTCTTATTATCAGGAGTACCTTCATACTCAAAGTATTTATCCATCTCAGATATCCAATCCAAAAGTGCATCAATCTCAAGTCTTCCATCATAGCAAGCAACTTCGACTGCAGGTTTGGAGTTAGCCTTAGACAAAACTCTCAAAAGTCTTTCCTCATCCTGCTCAACTTTAGGTTCAGGATTAGGTGTTGCTTATTCTTCAACACTAACATCTTCAAGATGTGTGCCTCTTCTCTAGGCTATCTATATAGCTTCAAGCCTAGTTGCAATCTGCCTCAACATATCCATGATAGCATTATCATTTCCTCTACCATGAACCATCTTGACAATTAGGTTCCAGCAAGATCGTAACCTTCTGCAAGTTATAGGTCAGATCTCAGATCTACCACCCTACAACCAATCCAATAAGGTTCTCCACAATACAATCCACAAGAAAGAACTTTTCTCTGATACCACCTAACACAAAGGGAAGGGTAGATTCAAGTAGAATCAACTAGATTTGACTTTACTTGAATCCACAAACAAGCCCTGCTCAGAGTTACACATGGAAGAAATGTATAATTCACATGAAATAGTAAAAACACAACATAAAATAAGGCAAGGCAACTGGAAACCACACTGGTAAAATTATTATAAATCCTTCATCATTCCCGGTTGTGAGGCCTTACAGGTTTTGGCCTTATACAAAGATAATTATGAATTCAAAGTCTCATCTCACATATTACCTTCTTTCTACTTCTACTACTCTTCTACTACCACCATCTCTCTCTCCTACTAAACCAACCTAAGCTTCTTATATAGCCATCTAAGCCACAAGTCATCCAGTTAAGCATTTAATTACATTATAGGTCCACTTAGGAGGAGAAAACCAAAACTACTAAAAGAATGAACAAAACACGATGTGAAGTAACATTTAAGTCCACACGTAATCCAAGAAAAAATCCCCATCTTTTTGAGGTCCTATTTCCTCATACAAAACCGCGCAAGGCAAAGAACTTCAACGTTTCATGTGAAACTAGCTGGAAAGTTGATACCCAAGGAAAATGGTGATAACTCTTAACTCCAAATGAGTTAAGATTTGCACTCTTAGGAGAAGGTTCACAAATAGGTCCACATCGTCACACTAACTTCACATAATAAGAAACCAACAACTGCAATGGCTACACGTAAACAACCTACAGGTACAGAAAATGGGAAATATTTTTCGTGGATGCAAGATTGCTCAAAGACCCAAGATGCTCCTGCATCAATAATTAATTACAAAACATCATTTGAATCTTGAAATAGCCTTTATAAAATATGTTTCTTCATGTTGTCCTTCAAATCATCATCAAATCCACATAGAAGAATGAAACACATCAGAGTTAGGTCCCCACACATCTAACGGTCAATCCATAACTCAAGGAGTGTGACCTAAATTAAATGCACTAGTCGGCCAAGTTGATTCATCCAAATAAGCAAGTTGTTTAGCAAGAGCACCAAGCACCAAAACCATATCACTGATACTCAGTCAGTAACCAAGCATTGAACTCCTTATCCAAGCAACCAACACACTGAGTCACAGAGTCCGTCCATAACATATCACCAAGACCTAGTTGGTAACTGAGCATCGAACTCCTCAATCGAGAAACCAATAAAGTAACTACCAACCATTGAGCTCCACCGGTGAAGACAATCAAGCTTACAACCAAGAACTAACACAAAGAGATCGAGAATCTCAGGTCTCCAACCGAGATTCAATAGAAATCCAAAACCAAACACAAACATATTTTTGGTTGATACAGGATTTCCAGCTACCCCAGGATGCTCCTGCATCAATTATGAGTACCTAGTGAAGTAGAAAGGCCTTCCTATAGAGGATGAGACCTAGATGATAGAGGAATACATCAAGAAGCATGGATCCATAGTTCATAATCTAATCTCAAGTTGATCTTGATATTTTATTATCCCCAAGAGTATGGTGCAGGAGCACCCATGCCTCCAAGTGGCACATGTGGTCATTTGGTTGGTTTTTGTTTTACTTTCATGTAATAAGGTATTATTAGACCATATTTGGTGGTTAGGAGTATAGGTTGAGTCATTATATCATTGGGAATATCTGATGCAGGAGAATCCTAGGATTCTTGGCAATCTTGTATCAACCAAAAATATGTTTGTCTTTGAAGGTAGATTGTTAGTTTTGATCTTGGTTTGGTGGAGTACTTGCTTAGTTTGGGAGACTAGTTACTCAGTTTCTATGGTTACTGGGGTGCTCAGTCTCTAAAGAACACTCAGTAACTAAAGGCATCGATTGCTTTGGGCACTCGACAATAATTGCGTTCCTCAGTCATGCTTGGCATGGTCAGTGTCTGGCGCTTAGTTATTTCTCTGTTGCTCGGTGTTCTTGCTTACCGACTTTGATTGTTTGGATGGATCAGCTTGGCTGACTAGTTCCATTGATTTGGGTCATGCTCCTCGAGTGATGGATTGACTATTGGACGTGTAAGGACCTAGATTTGGCGTGTTGCATTCTTCTATGTGGATCTGATGACCGTTGGGGCCATCTTGGAGAGTTTATTTATTTTGAAAGGCTATGTAAGAGCCGACTGATGTTTTGGCATTTAATGTTAAGAATGAATGAAAAGTGTTTTGGCAGTCATTCTGTAGCAGTTGTTGTTGCATTCATGACTTGGATTGTCATTGATGTCAACACAGTGATATTCTGGATATTAGCAGGAAAGCAGGTACAGTTTTGTTTTGCACACATGTTTTATTGTAGATTGGATTTTGCGCAGTTGATGGTATGTTCTTTGGTGTGTTATTAACCTATGGTTAATAGTGCAAAAATAAATTCATTCATTTGTAAGAGTTATGAGCATTTTGGTGAAAGCAGTGTTTAGACAGTGTTTCTGTGTAGCGATGTTCAGAAATCGGAAGATATCTCTTTGCTGGGATTGAATCTAATTTTGTGCAGTTAAAGGGATGTTGGAGACTCATTAATGATGACATGGTTCATAGCACAAACTTTGAGGATATGTTTGGAGAAAGTTACAATAATTGGAAGCCGACAGTTTTATGTGAATTCTGTGTGTAGCGTGTAGAATTTATTATTTTGTAATTAAGGACCGACTCATTTGTAATTATTTGAGTTTGGTATATAAGAAGGAATTTTTTTCCTTATTTTAATGTGTACTATGAAGAGTGAGATGCGAATATATGCATGAAGTGAAGAAAAGAGCTAATTCAGTGATGAAGGAAGACTTGTGAGTACAGAGATCTGGAATTGTGATCTTGTGTAGTAGAGAGTGCAGTTTTGGCACAGTGTGAAGGAGGTAATATATTTCATATTATTCTATTGAATAATTCTAAGATCTTTTGGACAGTGGGTTCAGAGATCTTGCCTTGAAGCTATTTGGGTAGTGGGTCCTTCTATCTTCCATAAACTCTTAACCGGGTTAGAATCTTTTAACAGGGATTCAAAATCTCCTAATAGGGATTTATATGTACTAAATGTATTTCATAAGACTCCTAATAGGGTCCATCCTCTAACAAGGAACTTTCATATTAGTACATCATTTTGTGGGCATCATTCCCACCGGGGTTTACTCTTTTCGAGAGGTTCCCTAGTCAACATATCTTGTGTTATTGTGCAATTGTGTATGATTATCTTTCTATGGTTGATCAGTACATTGATTATATTGTTTAAAGTTGTTGAATGGATAAATTATCTAATAACTGATTCACCACCCCCCCCCTCTTAGTTATCTTGGGGATCTTTACTTTCTAACAATTGGTATCAGAGCAGCAGGTCCTTGAAAGAAAAGTTTAACAACTTAAGGAGATCCATGGAGAATTTCAGAAAAGAAAGCCCTAAGTTTGATGGAGTAAATTTTGACAACTAGAAAGAAAAGATGAAGACACATCTATTGTGTTTAGGACCAAGTTATTGGTTGATTACAAAGAATTAGAAGACTATCATTGAGGAAGACAATCTAGAGGCAGGAACTAAAGATGAACTAGATCTATTCAGGTGTAACATACTTGCAAGAGAAGAACTTTTATAAGCACTACCGGAGAATGAATATAGTCAGGTAAGATGTTTGAAAACATCTCATGCAATTTGGAAAGCTTTACATTCTACTTTTGAAGGTGATGAACATGCAAAGAAGGCTAGATTACATAATTGGATTTGTGCATTTGAAGATATAAGAATGATGGAAGATGAATCTATTAGAAGTTATATTGGTAGGATGTCTGAGATTGTGATAGGAATAAAGTCTTGTGGAGGTGATAAGATAGAGAATGAAGTGATATGGAAAATTTTGAGAACTTTGACACCAATATTCAAGTAGACAACGCAGATGATTGAACAAGTGATACCTTGTACATCAAACTTTTCAAGAGAGACTCTTCTTGGAAGATTAGAAACAGCAGAGATGAACTTGAGATTATCAGGAGAGCTACCTAGAATGGAAATAGCATTCAGTGCTCTTAGCTTTAGACCTACAAGAAGTACTAGTGTGAATGGAGATTATGCCAGCAGTAGCAGATCTGAGGAAGATAAGAAGATTGAAGAAGGTATTGCATTACTTGTAAAAAGAGAACCAGATGGTAAGAAAATCTTTAAATGTTGGACTTGTCAAGAATATGGTCATTTTGCATCTAAATGTCCTAAAAGAGTTAAGAAGTATAGAAGAAACTTTAAACCTAGGAGATCTAAAGAATGTTATTATGCAAATGATGAAGATTTTGAAGCAGGAATTGAAAAACATTTAAGTGACAGTGATAATGATAACTTTGAGGAAATAGGGTTTGTAGAAATTAAAGAAGAAAGTTCTGAATCTGATAAAAGGGAAGAAAAAGCATTAGTTTCACAAGTTGAAAAGAAATCTGATTGGATTATAGACAGTGGTTGTTCACATCATATGACTGGAGATAAAAGAAAGTTTGTTAAGTTAGATAATTATGATGGAGGAATTGTTATGGTTGGTAACAATGCACCTTGTTTGATTAAGGGTATAGGATCTATTACTCTTGATGGAAAGACTAACACTGATGATGTTTACTTTGTTGATGGACTAAGACATAATCTACTAAGCGTTGGACAATTGGCTGATAAGGGTTATCAAGTTTGGTTTTCTAAGAAAACTTGTGTGATAAAAGATAAAGATGGAAATCTAATTGGAAAAGGATCCAGAACCAGAGGTAATGTATTTCAGTTGAATCCTACTGAGATGACATGTTTGATAACTAGGATTGATGACAGTTGGTTATGGCATAAAAGGTTTTGTCATATAAACTTTGATAATATTGTCAAGGTGAGCACTACACTTGCAGTAAGAGATTTACCTAGAATTATGAAACCTACTAACATGATTTGCAAAGAATGTATGATGGCAAAGCAGAAAAGGAGTTCATTTCCCAACAAGAAGTTCACATCAGCAGAGAAGTTGGAGATTGTTCATACAGACTTGAGTGGTCCTACTAGGACTAGAGGATTCTATGGTGAAAGGTATTTTATGATTCTTGTTGATGATTTTACAAGAATGATGTGGATTGAATTTTTGAAAGAAAAATCTGAAGCGTTTGATAAATTTAAGATCATGAAAAGAAAAATTGAGAATGAATCTGGAATGAAGATTAAGTGTCTAAGATCTGATAGAGGTGGTGAATTTACATCTAGAGAGTTTAACACCTTTTGTGAAATGAATGGTATTAAGAGACAACTTTCAGCCCCTAGAACACCAGAACAAAATGGTATTGCAGAAAGAAGGAACAAGTCAATAACTGAAGTAGCAAGAGCTATGTTGTTTGAAAATGATTTGGCTAAGACTTTTTGGAGAGAAGCAGTGAACACAATAGTATACACTATGAACAGAGTACAAATCAGAGCAGATACAAACAAGACACCTTATGAATTATGGTTTGGACATACACCCTCAGTTAAGTATTTTAGAATTTTTGGAAGTAAATGTTATATTAAGAGAGATGATGATATAGGAAAGTTTGATCGTAGAAGTGATGAAGGAATATTTCTTGGATATTCTTAAAAAGCAAAGCATATAGATGTTATAACAAAAGAACTAAGACTATTGTTGAAAGTGCAAATGTAAAAGTTGATGAGAAGTTTAAAATTCAGGAAAGAATGCTTGATTATGAATCTGATGGAGAAGCACAACCTCAGCCTAACATTGAAAATGTAGAATTATTTTTTGAAACTAACAGTGATTTGCTGAATGAAAGTCATACTGAAGAAGACAGAGAAGAAAATAGAGAAAAAAGTAGAGAAGAATCTACAGTCGGAACAAGATCAGTAACTATGACACCTAACAGGTATACTTCAAGACATCACCCTCTTGAGCAAGTTATTGGAAGTTTAGATAGAGGAGTTTTGACTCGAAATAAGGTACATTTATGTTTGATTTCTCAAATTGAACCTAAGACTACTAATGAAGCTTGTGAAGATGAACATTGGATCAATGCTATGAAAGAAGAACTAGAGCAGATTAAAAAAAAACAAGACATGGGAATTGGTCCCTAGACCTGAAGGCAAGAATGTGATTGGAACAAAGTGGGTATTTAGAAACAAGATGAATGAACAAGGAGAAGTGATAAGAAACAAAGCAAGATTGGTATGTAAAGGATATTCACAACAAGAAGGAATTGACTATGAAGAAACTTTTGCACCTGTGGCAAGACTTGAAGCAGTGAGAATGTTTCTAGCATATGCAACTTACAAGAAATTCAAAGTGTATCAAATGGATGTGAAGTCAGCATTTTTGAATGGTGAATTGGAAGAAGAAGTCTACATTGAGCAGCCTGAAGGTTTTCCTTTGACATAAGAAGGAGATATGGTATGTAAGTTAAAGAAAGCTTTATATGGATTAAAACAAGCACCTAGAACCTGGTATGCAAGATTGGATAAGTATTTATTGAAATTGGGATTTATTAAAGGAATAGCAGATAGTAACTTATACACAAAATAAATTGAGAATGGTTTATTCGTTATAGTTATATTTGTTGATGATATTATCTTTGGAGGAGAAGATGAAGCTAGTGACAAATTTGTAGATGAAATGAAGACTGAATTTGAGATGAGCATGATTGGAGAAATGAAATATTTTTTGGGATTATAGATAACACAAAGCAAGGAAGGTATATTTGTAAGTCAGACTAAGTATTTAAATGAATTATTGAAAATATTTGGAATGGAAGATTCTAAACCTGTTGGAACACCTATGGTAACTGGACATAAGTTATCTAGCAAAGATGAGACACCAGCAGTTGAGCAAAAAAAGTATAGATCTATGATTGGAGGATTGCAATACTTGACACATACAAGACCTGATATAGCACATTCAGTGGGGATTGTAGCAAGATTTCAAGCAGAACCTAGAGAATCACATTATGCAACAGTAAAGAGGATACTGAGATATCTGAAAGGAACAATGGATTATGGATTATGGTATGAGAATTCTGATGATTTTACCATATGTACCTATACTGATGCAGATTGGGGAGGCAGCATTGATGACAAGAAAAGCACCAGTGGTGGAGCCTTTTTTCTTGGAGGTAAATTGGTCTCTTGGCTAAGTAAGAAGCAGAATTGTACTTCACAAAGCACAGCAAAAGTAGAATATGTTGCAGCAGCAAATCATTGTAATCAGATTATTTGGATGAAGCAGATGTTGAAAGATATTGGAATAAAGTTTGATGAGCCTATTGTTATACATTGTGATAACACCAGTACAGTGAGTATGTCAAAAAATCATGTTTTACATTCTAAGACTAAACATATTGAGATCAAGTATCATGTTGTAAGAGAGAAAGTTGCAGAAAAAGAAGTAAGATTGGAGTACATAAGTACAAAGGAGTAGATAGCAGATATATTTACAAAGCCTTTACCTAAGGATACATTTGTGTATCTGAGAGGTATGCTTGGGGTTATGCCCCAACCTATTTTTGAGAATTGATGCAGATGATTGCATCTATCCAATGGTATATGAGCCCTATCTTTCTTCTGGATTGGATGTTGGAACTTCCTCTATGGGGGAGTTTATGAGCTGAGTCATGAGGACTCTTGTTATTGTATTCTTCTGAAAAGTGTCTTTTGACATTAAGTTGTTGTTGACTTAGTGATAGAATTTTTTTCATTGATGTCAATGGGGGAGAGATATACATGAAAAACATTGTGGATTGTATGAGAGAGTTGAATAGGAAAATGAAGCAAGATTTAATTTGATATTTTGCAGTGATGTTGCAGTATTGGATTTTTGGAACATTAGATGTTTTTCATCTATGTTGCCATCAATGCCAATGGGGGAGATTGTTAGGAATGAATGCAAGGTGTTTTGGCAGTCATTCTGTAGCATTTGTTGTTGCATTCATTACCTGGATTGTCATTGATGTCAACACAGTGATATTTTGGATATTAGCAGGAAAGCAGGTATAGTTTTGTTTTGCACACATGTTTTATTGCAGATTGGCTTTTGTGTAGTTGATGGTATGTTCTTTGGTGTGTTATTAACCTATGGTTAATAGTGCAAAAATAAATTCATTCATTTGTAAGAGTTATGAGCATTTTGGTGAAAGCAGTGTTTAAACAGTGTTTCTATGTAGCGATGTTCGGAAATCGGAGGATATCTCTTAGCTGGGATGGAATCTAATTTTGCGCAGTTAAAGGGATGTTGGAGACTCATTAATGATGATGTGGTTCATAGCGCAAACTTTGAGGATATGTTTGGAGAAAGTTACAGTAACTGGAAGCCGACAGTTTTATGTGAATTCTGTGTGTAGCGTGTAGAATTTATTATTTTGTAATTGAGGACCGACTCATTTGTAATTATTTGAGTTTGGTATATAAGAAGGAATTTTTTCCTTATTTTAATGTGTACTATGAAGAGTGAGATGCGAATATATGCATGAAGTGAAGAAAAGAGCTAATTCAGTGATGAAGGAAGACTTGTGAGTACAGAGATCTGGAATTGTGATCTTGTGTAGCAGAGAGTGCAGTTTTGGCACAGTGTGAAGGAGGTAATATATTTCATATTATTCTATTGAATAATTCTAAGATCTTTTGGACAGTGGGTTCAGAGATCTTGCCTTGAAGCTATTTGGGCAGTGGGTCCTTCTGTCTTCCATAAACTCTTAACTGGGTTAGAATCTTTTAACAGGGATTCAAAATCTCCTAACAGGGATTTATATGTACTGAATGTATTTCATAAGACTCCTAACAGGGTCCATCCTCTAACAAGGAACTTTCATATTAGTGCATCATTTTGTGGGCATCATTCCCATCGGGGTTTACTCTTTTCAAGAGGTTCCCTAGTCAACATATCTTGTGTTATTGTGCAATTGTGTATGATTATCTTTCTATGGTTGATCAGTACATTGATTATATTGTTTAAATCTATTGAATGGATAAATTATCTAATAACTGATTCACCCCCCCCCCCCCCCCTCTCAGTTATCTTGGGGATTTTACTTTCTAACATTTAATATTTGTATATCTTGTAGAGCCAAATTGTGGCTAGGATTTAGTATTTAAATAGATGCTTGGGTAGTTGTTTAAGGGGGAACAGTTGGAAGAGAAGTTAGTAGCCTGCGAGCTTAGGAACAGGAAGATTGCTTGGAAGTTTGAGTACAAGTTTAGATCTTTCCTGGGTGCCTACCAGTGTGATGTGTGTTGCAGACCTAGGCTAGCTGAGTACTGATGTTGTGGAGAAGATTTGGATCCTGTGAGATCTTGTAGACTGTTACTTTCTTTTTATCTGGCCACAACCAGGAAGGCCTTACAGCCTGGCACATTGCATGTAATCGATGATTTGATGAATAAAGACTTTAGTTTTATTTTAGATTTGTTGTTGTTATTGTGTATTTTTGTGACATATTGGTTTGGCTACAAGGTCGGTCAGTCCTTAATTGGATCCACCAGCCTTGACTACATCAGGTGGTACCAGAGCAAATTTTGTTCCTGTTTGAGCAAGGTCTGTTCCTATTGGATCCGAGTGGATCTTGTGTGTTTGTGTCTGGATCTTGATTTGAAGATGCCACCGAGGAGAAATCATGAGATCTCAGAAGAAGAGGAAGCTACTGGAGAATTCAGTCTTGAGTATTTTAGGGCTTTGCATAAATAAGTGCAAGATCTGCAAGAGGAATTAAGAAAGAAGAAGCCTACCTTGAAAGAGGATAGTGATGATGAATCTGAGGAAGAAGATCATTTTGAAGAAGTTGTAGAAGAAGCTAAAGATACTGAGGAGAATCAAATTCTAAAAGCTATGTCTAAGATTGGGAAAAGACCTAAGATTGAAGTTTTTGCATTTGCTGGAATTCTTAGGCCAAAGGAATTGATTGATTGGATCAATGAGATTGATGAGTACTTTGAGTATGAAGAAATAGAAGATCCTAATAGGGTTAGATTTGCAAAGACTAAGTTGAAAGGTCATGCAAATATTTGGTGGAGAGAAGTTCAGCCGAAAGAGGTAGAAGAGGAAAAGAGAAGATCACTAAGTGGAACCGGATGGTGGACAAGTTGAAGAAGCAATTCATTTCGGTGGATTATGAATTGGACATGTTTAAGAAGATGCAAGCTTTGAAGCAGACTAACAAATCGGTACAGGAGTATACCGAAGAGTTTTACAGAATCCTGATTAGGACTGGTCATTCTGAAGCTGATAAAGAGAAGGTTTCTAGGTATGTCTATGGTTTGAGACCTAGTATTCAGGAAGAGTTACTTACTGTGCAGATGACAACAATCGGTGATGCTTACCATATGGCATTAAAGATTGAAGAGAAGTTGAATAAGAAGTATGAAGGAAAACATAACAATAGGAACCAAGGTGGTAAAAGTGGTGAAGCAGTTGTTGAAAGTAATATGACAAAGAACCCTAAGTCTGATATGGGATCTAGCAGTAGTCAAGTTACTATGAATGTTGGACAGAGAGGAAGGTGGAAGAATGAGTTCATCGGTACTTGTTATAATTGTGGTGAAGCTGGTCACATAATTTTTTATTGTCCTAAGAAAAGGGTGGCACTGATTGCTGAAGAAGATATTGTGAATGTTGCAGAAAAAGGTGAGACACTTATCACTAGGAGATTAGCAGCATGTGTCCATGAGCTGGTACAGAGAAGAAATCTATTCAGAACCAGATGTAAGTGCAAGAATAAGGTATGTAATGTCATAGTTGATGGTGGCAGTTCTGAACTTTGTTTCAGATGAAATGGTTAGTAAGTTGAATTTGGAAAGAAGGAAGCATCCTAATCCTTATCAGATTAGTTGGATACAAGATGTTTCTAAGGTTAGGATTGAAGAACAATGCTTGGTTAATTTTTAGATTGGATCTTACTAGGATAAGATATTGTGTGATATATTGCCTATGGATGCTTATCATCTATTGCTTGGTAGACCTTGGCAGTTTGATAGGAATGTTTTGTTTGATAGTCGTGCTAATACCTATGTGGTTAGGCATGAAGGAGCTCAGCATAAGTTGATACCTTTATAGGAGATAGAGGTTAAGGGATGTGGAGTTATCAGGTGTTGTCCTTATGACAAACCTCAGGAGTAGAGGGTTGATGAACCTATTCCTGTGAACTTTCTACATGAGACAGTGAATGAAGTGAAGACTACTTGGGATGAAGGACAAGAGGAGATATGGGTGAAGAACAGATTTGGCATACCTGTTCTGATTCCCTTGAGGCGTTCCTAATTTCCTTATGAGAAAATATTTCTTACCTAGGGTGTCTGATGCAGGAGCATCCTAGGATTCTTGGCAATCCTGTATCAACCAAAAATATGTTTGTCTTTGAAGGTAGATTGTTAGTTTTGATCTTGATTTGGTGGAGTACTTGCTCGGTTTGGGAGACTAGTTACTCAGTTTCTATGGTTACTGGAGTGCTTGGTCTCTAAAGAATGCTCGGTAACTAAAGGCATCGGTTGCTTTGGGTGCTTGATGATAACTGTGTTCCTCGGTCATGCTTGGCATGGTCAATGTCTAGCACTCGATTATTTCTCTGTTGCTCGGTGTTCTTGCTTACCGACTTGGATTGTTTGGATGGATCAGCTTGGCCGACTGGTTCCGTTGATTTGGGTCACACTCCTCGAGTGATGGATTGACCATTGAACGTGTAAGGACCTAGATCTAGCGTGTTGCATTCTTCTATGCGGATCTGATGACCATTGGGGCCATCTTGGAGAGTTTATTTATTTTGTAAGGCTATGTAAGAGCTTACTGATGTTTTGGCATTTAATATCTGTATATCCTGTAGAGATGACTTGTGGCTAGGATTTAGTATTTAAATAGATGCTTGGGTAGTTGTTTAAGGGGGAACAATTGGAAGAGAAGTTAGTAGCCTATGAGCTTAGGAACAGGAAGATTCCTTGGAATTTTGAGTACAAGTTTAGATCTTTCCTGGGTGCCTACCAGTGTGTTGTGTGTTGCAGACCTAGGCTAGCTGAGTACTGATGTTGTGGAAAAGATTTGGATCCTACGAGATCTTGTAGACTGTTACTTGCTTTGTATCTGGCCACAACCGGGAAGGCCTTACAGCCTGGCACATTGCATGTAATCGATGATTTGATGAATAAAGACTTCAATTTTATTTCAGATATGTTGTTGTTATTGTGTATTTATGTTGCATATTGGTTTGGCTGCAAGGTCAGTCAGTCCTTAATTGGATCCACCAACCTTGACTGCATCAATATCATAATGTGAAAAGTTCCATTAGTTGTCAAGCAACTTTTCTTGTCAATGTTGTCATAACAGGAAAATTGTTGTTTTTGTTAGTTGTAATTAAAACTATAGATACTAACCATTGGGTAAGGTTGGGAACTTATTAAAACACCTTTTTCCATCAATCAAAAGGGTTTTTGGATGATTGTGTGGAAATTATAAGCAATAGACATCAATTTTTCTATAATTATCATAATAACTCTATTTTTTATGATGTACAGCCTTGTACAAATTCATACTTGGTTAAAAATAATTTTACATGATAAAGGATTGGATATAGTTTGATCATAGTTTGCTTCATTCTATTTCATTAAGAAAATCAAAAGTTATTGCAGATTTACTAAAGATTGCCTAAAACCCTAGGTTACGATAATTGGGAACACAAAAAAATGGTTTTCTCACCATTTCACCAATGAGAAATTCCAAAAATTGGTGAAATATTTGGTCTATGTGTACTTTATGATTACCCAAGCGTGAAAAGATATTGTTGGTGGTTTGATGATATTTTGTAGCTTTGAACGACTAATATCCCTATGTGTCATTTATAAGGAAGCCTGTGAAGAGTGAGTTTTGTGTTGGAAACCAATTGGTGAAGGAACCCTGGGTTGGGAGTAATTAATTTGGACTCTAATGAGTGTGTTCCAAGTGTTGGAAAATAATTTTAAACCATTGGATGAAATTGGTGCCAAGCCCTAGTGCCAGATCTATGCAAAATTGCCAAATTAGGCATATTCCTAAGGAGGAAATTCAATTTTTTGGTCTTCCACTCCAAAAGAACCCCAAACCATTTCCAAATAGGTTATTATACGGCCAAATGGGTATCAAAAAAATCTTTTAGTTTTTTTTATTAATCTTTTGTTCGAAGATATGCTCAGTCAAACCCTTTTGAAGAGCTACTAAGGCAAGAGGCCTAATTATAAAGAAACTAGCTTTGATCTATGCCCAAGATCAGTTGTAAGTGTTTTATTGTGTAGGGAATAAGGTTCTAATATATTCTCTACATCATTCATCTATATAAATGATAATGCATCTATCCACCAAATATTTAAAGGCAATATCCATGGCCCTTTGAAATGTTGCTCCTATGTTAATTAGGCAAAATGGCATCCTTCTGTAAGAAAATGTTCCCCATTTAGTGGTGAAAAATATCTTCAATCTATACTCTTCTTTTACTGTTACTTTATTATAACCTGAATATCCATCCACAAACAACATCATTTGTGATCCATTCACGATCTATAGCACCTCATCTTATTATGAAAATGGATAATTGTCTTTCTTTGATGCCCTATTCAAATTGAAAAATCCACACATAACCATATCTCTTTGTGCTTCTTTCTTACTAAAACCAAATCTCCAACCCACATTGAGTGTCGCATTGGGAATATGATCTTTGCAGTTAATAGCTTGTTTACTTCTTTATATATGAATAGTTCCAACAGAAGATTGACATGTCTCTGACAATGTTAGAAAGGTTTACTTCCTTCCTTAAGGCCCCGTTTGTTTGCAGAATTGGAATTTGAGTCAAAACCTGATTATCTCAAAATCAGGTTTTGAAATTCCAGTTTTGTGTATTCAGAAGATAGTTTGGACCGTTTGGTTGACCCAGAAGATGACTGAGACAATCCATCTTCTCCATTTGGTTGCCAATTTCAAAATTAGAATTGGAATAATTGTCTAAAGAAATTGTATAATTATATAACTAATATTCCTATTTTATTTAAGAATCTAAACTTGTAAAACTCAAATCCTTTCAATTTGAATATATCTTAATAGTATATCCATCTAATATTCTACATTTTAGATCCAATTTATAGTATTTTCATTATAAAAAATAAATGAATAAATTTTCATATTGGGGAGAAAATATTAAAAAATAAAAAATACAAGACGGGAACACAATCAATTGAAACACAATAGAAAAATATATAATACTATATTTAGTCATTAATTTCTTCAATCTTACCCTCAACCCTAAAATATAATTTTGTTTTTTAATAAAATAGCAATAAATTATAATAATATATTTTATTATAAAAAGATATAAATATTTTTTATAGTAAAAATGATCAAAATTATATCACTTAGAAAACGGAGATAACTATAGACAGTCAAACAGAGAAAGACCCTTTTAAGCTACAACGACAGTGACAGAAGGAGACGAAGGAAAATCAGCACAAAATGCACACAATAGAAACAAATGTTCGAAACACACTGAAGATGCATAAAATATGAACCACCATTTTAAACACTTAGAAACTGTAAATAGTAACTCAAGCGCAGAACAAACTTCTAAAGCTATTTTCCAAACAAAGGGCGGTAATAGTAATGGCAATAGTAGTCATGGAAAACAAGGAAGAAAGCAGAAAATTAAAATCCTCAAAAGACTCGCAACAGAGTGTGTTTTTTGTCAATTCACAAAAAACCGGACCCGACGGGATAATTTAAATGGGATCCATAAAATTTCAAAACCAAAATATCATTTCGAATTCCACCTATTGGGTGGGAAGATGGTGTCGCCCATTTTGGTGGTATATTCGGGTTTTGGTGGTATATTCGAGTTTTGTTGGTATAACCGGATTTTCCATTTTAGCGTTCCAAACTGCGGATTCAGCTCAAAACCTGATTATCCATTGCCAATTCCAGTCATCTTCCAGCAAACAAACTAAGGAGTATTGTATGTGTGATGATGGATGGTTGATGTAGGGGCAGGACTTCCTAGAGGCCAACAAGGCCACAATCTTCATAATCAATGTAATAAGGCCATACCAATGCCATAGTTAGTGTTTTCATGTTTGTTTAATATTTTTTACTCTTTTTTATGTTAGACATAAGGCCATTAGTGTCATAGATGTACCCAATTGGCCTATGGAGCCCTCTTGGTGAAAGATGGGTCAAAGTGGTCAATATGGTTAAAATAGATTAAATAGGCATTAGATTAGTATTTATGAGTTATTTGAAGCATATCGGTCATGTTTGTAAAGTCTCCAAAGTCAATTGATGTAAAAATGCAAAAGTTGCACAATCCTTGCAAAAGTTGTCAATGACAACTTTGCAACATTGCACTAATTAGGGAGTTAAGTGTAAAATAAACGTTCAAAATTTAGTTGGGGTTGTTGGGAACAGTTGAGAATTTCTTTGGAGGTTTTTAAAATATCCCTTTGGGTCGTGCATCAAATGTATGGGAAGTTGGATGAAATATTTCAATAAAACTATTACATTTCACTGTCATTTTCCTGCAATTCCTTGTAACAGTCACATTGTATGAAGAGAAGATGATGTCTTTTGATGCCAAACCAATTTGGAAATGAAGAATTATTAATTAGCTTCCAAATGAAACGAGTCTCGAGTATTAATTAGCTATTGAGGGAGATCCATCAATTTTCCTCAAAATTGTCACTAAATCCTCCATTCCTAGGGTTTCTCGGAGATTGTTTTATATCTCAAAAATAAACCGTTGAAAAATTCTAATTTTTTTTAGATTGATAAGTATTTTGAAAGATCTTTCTGTTGATTCAAGTCTTGTATTGAATGGTTATGTGTTGTGGGAGATATCGTACGTTTTTCTGAGACTGTTAACTGAAAAATCTGTGACTGTGACTGTAGTTTTCAATGTTTTGGTATTATCTGATCAAATAAGTGTATGAATTGGATTTAATAAGGTTAAGGGGAGTTTAATAAATCTTCTAAGTGTTTTGAATTTGGAATCTTCATCTTTATTTTGATTGAAAAGGGCTGACTACAGGTTGACAATGATATCACCATTTCCTAGAGACAGTGACAGTCCATTATCGTCTAGGTTTGATTCCATTGAAGAGTTGTGTTCAAACCTTAAGTACACTCATTTTTCCTATTTGGATCCACCATTATCAGGGTATCATCATACTGTCCCTTTAGAGACATTGTCCACCTTTTTTTTTCCATTGTTGTTCTACTGTCACAGTCAGATCAAAATTAATTTGTAACCAAACACTAATGCATTTTGTTGCCCCTTGAAGTTCTAAGTTGATCAGAGTTTTAACCATCTCTATGCCCATTGTGTTGAGGTTCCCAAAACATTGTCAAGTCTTGTAAGTTGAGAACACCTTGATCACTGACATACCTAGGACAGCCCATATTGAGCCAATCCATTGTTAAGTTGCTAATCATATAAGGGCATAAGGTTGTTTAGGGTTCCTTGACACTTGATGGGTGTTGTTACAAAATAAAAGTACCAATGTGGATTAACCTCATCTCCCAAAGTCCATTGAGAGCACAAAGAGTCACACCATGGTAAACAGGACCACTCAAGGGGTTAAGCATGTTGGATCAGCACATCAAGGGTAGTTGGTGAGGCATGTTGAAAGAATTGATAGATGAGAAGGCGGCTTCTATAACTGAGAGCATGTTCCATGATAGTGAAGAGCCTATGAAAGATCAAGACAAGTTTGGTGAATACTAAAGCACGTTGGTTGATCATTGTGTCTAGGAGGGTAAGGTGAGTGTTTGTGGGTAGCCATTTGCTTTCTCTACATCAATGACCTTCATGTATCTTCAAATATTTGTAACTCCATGCTATCACATCTAGGAATTCTCTCATTACATTAATAATGTTCTCCTTTTCTTCTAGAGTACAAACCTTCCCAAAGAATACATTTTTAATCTTCTTTGGTCCCGAGGTTTACCTTTTCACACTCACATCCTTCGGAGGGCCGATGCTTGATCTTGTTAAATTGGTCTACATCAAATATGCCTTCTAGTTGGATCATCCCCTTTGGGATCGTATTAGTCTTTAATTTCATTGTCCCTTCGAGATCAAATTTTGCTTCTTTAATCTCATCATCATCAAGGATTTGTGTTGTGAAAATACTTGTATTTCTTAAGAAATCCAATATATGTTTATCATCATCGAACACTTTGAAATTGGTCACATTATATGGCACTAATGGTACTAATGCGAGTTCCACTCTAAACTTATTCAATTCTTCCAATGTGAGAAGTCCCAACAAACTTGTTGTTTGAGCCAAGGAATTTGCCACCTTGTTACAGGGTCAATACCAAAACTTGATGTTGAAGTTGTCAAAGCTCTCTATCAGATCCCATACTCTGTTTTGATATCTCTTTAGTCTTTTATCATTGCAAGAAATTCTCTATCTAACTTATTCCACTACTAAGTATGAATTACCAAATACATGAATTATATTTGGTCATTTATTTATTGCACATAATAAGCCTAGGACAAGAGATTCATACCCAGTCATATTGTTGGTACAAGGAAATTGTAATCAATGCATTGCTAAGTATGTCTCTCCAGATGGACTTGTCAGTTCATATTCAGTTCATATCCAACTCCTGGCCCTTTATTAGTCTTAGATCCATCAAATCTTAGTGTCCATACTTGATTGTTTTCTTGAAACTCTTTTTAAAGTTTTCTTGATACATTTGATTTAGCATTTGCTTCATCTTTATTCTTTTCTATTGGCGCTCAATTTCTCTCTACTCCCATCTTACTGATTTCTATTATATCTCCTTTTGGGCAATTCTCCTTGGAATTCTCTTTGATATTTTGACTCACTTGTGGATTTTCTAGCTCCAATACACTTGGAATATGTTTCTCCACTTGTTCTAAGGTAATCTTGCAGATGAAATAGAAAAGTTCTAAATGGAAAGCATGGTGAATTCTTCACCAATTGGGTAACAATAAGTCTCTCAGTGAAGTACGAGTTCTAATTTTATTCCTTGTCTTACACTTCTCAAAACAAAAGGTTATGAAATTCCCAAACATTCCTTCTCCTTCATTGAATGATGAGTCTTGATCATTTCCCACAAATACCTCAGTTTAATTTTGATCTCTTGATAGTTCATTTCCTTTATCATTGTGTGATTTTTCTAACATTAATACTTCTTGCACCTTTGGCTTGTAAAGACCAGGATTTGCTTCAGAAAACAAGACCTCATTGTTCTCCCCATATTCTTTGATTGTAAACTTTAACCTTGGCATGCTCTCAATTCTAATTTGATTAGGAACTCCCCTCAATGGTAACCACATATGAAAAAAGATTGAGGCCACATATTTTTTCAACCTTCGTGTCCAACCTTAGCCTAAGAGCATGTCATAGCCATCAAGAATGTCCACTACTAATCTATCAATGAATTGTTCCATTCTCATATCATAAGCTAATTACATATGAATATTGTTCAACTCGCCAATGACTGGGACTTCAGTTTTGTCTATTTATGTAACCTTCTTGTTTGTGCTTGTAGGGATAAGTCCCAACCTTATACATATGGCTAGGGGAATGGCATTGCTTAATTCTCCTAAATATATTAGGCAATTATGTAGTAGCTTCACAAAAATCATTACAAACAAAATGAATGGAGCAGGCTCATCCTTCTCATTGGTGGAAAATAATTGGAGTACCTCTTTGAATTGATAGCTTTTCTTTCTTTTTACTTGCCTTATTAACTTCTTTTATTCTTGTGGAACTTTGATTCTTTATAATTTGCTCGTTCTTTGCTACACCTTGAGTTGTGCTTGTGAACTTTGAGCAACATATACTAGTTATGATTAATCTTGATTGTTGCATGTACCTTGATCATAATAGGAAATACTTTGAGAAACGTTGGTATTTTGAGCTAAGTTGGATGTGTTAAGGGAGGGTTTATTTTCTCCTTTTGTAGCATTTGATGATTCCTGACCATGATTTCCTTGATTTTTACTATCTTTTAAACTATTCAAGAACACATCCCTTACTTCTTCTATCTCTATGAACTTGGACAATGGAAAGTTTATATTTATCTTCTTCAACTCTTTAGTCACATTGTGCCCCAATTTCATTAACCCTTCATCAGATGGAGGACTACTAGTAGCTTAAACATTGTTAGTTTTATAGAGTCCACTATTACTTTGTGTATTGTTAGCATTGTGATTTCTATTGCTACCTTGTCTGTATTCATGGGAGTCCTTTGGATAACTAGGTAAATTTCTAGCATTTGGATGTGGAGGTGTGTTGAAATTGTTAGGAGGAATGGATGAAGCTAATGGTTAATTATTCCTATTATTCCTCTAATAAAGTCTTGTTCCATTTCCTTGGGACTATTAAAATACATGTACCTCCTTTATGCCTTGAACTAAAACACTATTATTCAAAGGTGGGAAAAGATACCTCATTTATTGCACTGGCTCATTTGTTTCTCCTGGTGGTAATTCCAAGCGTGGCTTCTCCACTAGACCATTAGTTGAAGCTAGTGAAAATCTTACATTTTTCTTTTCATATGCTTCAAATTCTAGTGGAAATGAGTACTCTTCAAAAGTCAAGAATTGATCATATCTTGTAGTAGGGACAATCTCATATCCAGTGACAGGATGATTTTATTAATTGATTGCATCATCTACCATTTTCTACAAAATATATGTTTCTTTCATGAATTCTGGACATTGTAGTTTCGAATGTTGATTTAATTCATGTATCCTACACCATTATAGTAGAGCAGCCTCAACTGGGAATATCTTCTCCGTTGGTCAATTTTCAGAAACCGGTGGATTGTTAAGTGGCAACACCACATTTCCATTATTTGGGTTTGTGTTCAACATCTTCTTTTGATATCCTTGATTATTGGTGTATCCTTGGTTACTTGATTGAGTACCACCTTTATAATTACCTACCTCCTTGATTCTTCCTTTGGTGACTACTTTCTTGGTTATTTCTTTGATAGTTTTTTTCTTCATTGTTTCTCTGATAATTTCCTTTGTAATTTCCATGATAGCCCCTTGGTGGCTATTTTGTTTCCCTTAAAATTTCCTTTGCATGCTTTGAAGTTGATTGTTCTAATTTCTCAAGTATGTGACCTATGTGGACAACTTCTTGACTTGATCAATTAATTCTTTCATCCCATCCTTCTCCTCTCCTTCTCCTCTTGCATCCTGGTATATGTACTTGCACCTTACAAATACACAAGTAGGGTTGATGGCAGATGAGAAAGTGGAGCTCCTGGATGTAGTACAATTTGATTTGATGCATCTTGAAATGAAATTTATGGGACCTAATTACTTTCAAGTGTTGGTCCAGAACTTATCATTGGTTTTGATATATTCTATTTCATGTGTTGGCATACTCGCATTGCTCTAGTATAAGCTTCATTCAGATTTTTTGTGTAGGATGTGAATATCTTGTGAACATAGATGTAGAAGAATCCAAGGCATTGTAGTACATCTCTAGCACCCCTACATCTTCAATAATATAGGAAGCTTACAATCTTGTGTATGATTTGTGAAAATGATTGTTAAATGAGTTGATGGGCTCTTGTTCTTTCTTCCTAATGTCCACAAATTGCTTGCACAAATCCAATGGAGTGATAGGGATTCCAAACTTTCCAACAAAAAAATGTAGTCTTCAAATGGTCCCATGTGATTATAGATAATTTTGGTAAATGGATAAACCATTAGAAATCTTCATCTCCTAATGAATGAGGAAAAAGTATGCATGCAACATCTTCATGATGAATCCTCCTATTACACAAGGCATCTTCAAAAATCTTGTTGTGCTCTTACATCGTTCAATTGGGGTCATTTACATGGAAATTAGTATAGAAGTATTCCTTTGGTAAATTATGATAAGTAGAAAAACTAAGCGAAGATGCATTATTTTATATCCAAGGTGTTTCCGTTACTGCTTGACTTGTTTGAGCTAGTGTTTTTTGAGCTTGTGTAATTAGAATTGCTACAGTTACACTTAGATTTGGTTGGATAGGACTCAATTGATTTGAAGAACTTTCTTCTCCTATAATATGGGCTACCCAATGATTTATCCTCTTTCTATGGAACTACAATTATATTAAGTCTTCCTCTTATTTTGGAGTTGATCTCAGTACCCTTCCCCTTCTTTCTGACTCTTTCTTCTCAAATATTTCTGGTGAGAATGAACCAATCTTCCTATCCAACTTGAAATCAATTACATATTTCATCTCCTCATATTTTCTTGAGCTACTCTTTCTTCTCTTTGTTGTTGACATCTTTTGAGGACTTCCCTTTTGCATTGGGTTATTTCTTCTCTTCCATGTTGGATTATTTCTTCAATCTATCTTTCAATTCTAATCCTTTATATTTCTTGTTCTGTACCAACATATTTTTTCTTCTTCCAAAATATCTCAAGCAATTGTGTAGTGTGTGTTGATATTGTGGCGATTGATCATGTAGTGGGTTTTGATACTATGGTGATCGCTCATGTAGTAAAACCCTAAAATGGTCGATTTTAAAGGTTGCCCTAAAATTTTAAACCTCTAAAATTTTATGTGTTTTTTCGGGAAAAGAAAACCAAAATTGTAAAACCCTAAAATGGTTGATTTTAGAGGTTGCCCTAAAATGCATGTTATAAGCGGTTGAGATGCATAATGCATTGTGATGTTGATGTACTATTTTGTTGGATAATAAGAAAGGTTGGACAGCTGTGTAGGTGGATGTAGCCCAGGGTTTGGGTGAACCACGTTAAATCTGTGTGTTATTTGTGTTCATATTGTTTTCTTCTTTTGTTTTTGCATATAACTATTTATTCTTATATTGTTCAGATTTGTCAATTCCTAACAGTGTGTCTCATCCCTTCTCTCATTTCAAATCAAGGCACCCAAATCTGCAATGATATCTTCTTGTGTTTCTTGTGTATCTAAGCTTGGTTGTACAACTGGGTAGTGAGAGTAATGAGGTAATACCATTTCATATCATCTTCTCAATCTTGTCACGTTCTAAAATTTCATGGACTTGTCTTTCAATCCTCTCAACCTTTTCTTATTTTTCTAGCAAATCAGTAATGTCCAAGTATTCTCGACCACTCTTTCTTTGCTTCCAAGACAATATATGAAATGTTGCAAAGATATTGTCTTGAGGTGATTCTCACTTTCCTTTTGGTTCTTGTGGTCAAGAAATACCCATGTTACATCATCTTTAATTTGTTGAAAACTTAGTGAGTAAACTTCAAACAAGGCCCTTCTAGCGCCATTTTTTGTTGATGTGAATTTTATGCCACTACAACATGCAGGATGAGACACTCAATGTTTCAAGATGAAACACATAATACTAAATCCTCTATTGAATAAAGATACCATGTATGCTAAATATTGTATGAAAATATCATAGAGGTGACTCCAAGGTTCCTTCAAATGGTGGACTGGACTTAATTGTAATGATGTCATATGTTGGTATCACGAGGGGACTTGTGACTACTTCACTAAGATGTATTTAATTGACTTTCAAATGATATGGCTTCACAATATGCAATGAAAATATTTTAACTTCCCACTCACAAGATGAAATGCAAATGAACTTAAACTTAATGAACTAAACTACTACTACTACGCTTGGATAGAATAAACTTGTAGATATCCTTATAACTCTAATAGATATGGTTTTTTCATCAACTCTACCAATCTAGTGAAATATTCTAAGGTATACTTGAAATATGTTCAAATCACTACCATTACACTAATGCCATCAATGAATGCATATCAATGTGCAAGTAAGAATTGAAATTAAGTTCATAATAATGTCATTCAACCATGCAAGGAAAGACTTACAATCAGTAAGAAGCTAGTGGTTTCATCTATAAACGAGTTCAACAAGGATACATTCACAATTACTTTTACCCAACTAACTATTCAAAGTAAATCCTAAACTTAAGTACTTGAAATCAAATTTATTATAAATGAGGAATGTAGATCACAATGGAATACTCCAAAAAACTACAAGTATTCACTATACACAACACAACAATGAATATAGAGAAAATTTAGAAGTATATTTACATCAATTCTCCAACAATCTCCCTTTACAATGAGAGGAGTGAAGTTTATATAGGAGACCCATTTACAATGAACCTCCAAGATTAAATTAGAATCAATGGCCCAAATTAAATCATAGTAAAACCTAATTAGGGAACTTCTACAATCATTAAATACACATACAATAATAACTAAGCACCACAAAATGAGCCAATGAGAAAATTCAAGGGCAGGAGAACCAATGAGAAAAAAAGGAATCTTCCTAGTCATCATATAACTTGTCATCTAGAAGATATATTCCTTTTTCTTTCTCTCTTAGAAAATTCCATGAACTTGAACATAATTGCATCAAGATCATCAGTGGAAATGTTGGGTAGGTTGTTATGTTGTAGTTCAATCACCTCTTATCTCTCCATGCAAGTATCAAGTATGTTGTCGCAATCTGAAGTATGCTTTTGTAGATTAGTAATGGAAATCATAAGTGGGAGAAAACCATAGAATTGACTCTTTTTAATGGATTACATATCCCTAAAGTAGACTAATTCCAGCCCTTCTTTTAACTTTTCCATTTTCAATTCACTATAAGCATCAATATCAAGACCAAAAAATTCCTTGATTACAACAAGGACTCTCAAATGTATTTCAAAAAAAGGGCCCTCAATATGAAGACAATTAGACTGTGCATGTTCATATGTAGATCTCCTCATGGACAAGGAATGATACCAATGACCAAAATCATAAGAACTTTCTCACTCAATCACTCCCCCTTGAATCAAAGTTGATAGAGGAACACTCTTTAATGCCCTATGATGAGGAATCATCTTATCCCCAATTTGGCAAAAATTATTTCCATGTATCCTCCAGTTATTGGACTTTATCCATCATAAATGTAGTCCTTCCATAGGATTGGATCATCCTGGTAAGGAAATCCTCTACTTGTTTCCTAATATCATTAACACATTCTCTTATCTCTTGCTAAGTGTTCTTCATTACTTTGTGAGTATACTAGGACTTCTGAGAGGTGGGAACATATGGAACAAGTGCCACATTCTCTTTCCCTATTGGATTCATGTTCATGTGTATGTATTATTTCAACCTCCTATTCTCCAACTCTAGCATTTCCTTTTTCTCTTCTAACCTATTCATTTTCTCTTAAATTGCCTCAATAGTATCTTTCCATTCCTAGATCTCTTATTGTTTTGAGGATGGCCCAATATCATAGGATGCACGATCTAATAATTATCTGTAGAGACCTCATTCCTAGTCTATCTCCCATTGGGACAGGCAATCATATGCAAAGTGTGAGATCCTTATGCATCTCTGGTAATCTAATGGAACTTCTTCACTTTCTTTGGTTTCTTTGTCTTGCCAATCCTACTCAGGAATGTATCAATGTCCTCAATACGATGTACCTCTTCCACTCTTCTTTTTATCTTCATTTTTTCCCTTAACCAATCTAGGACAGTGGAAAAATCCATGCCATCATCTAATTGATACTCCTTATTTAGTTCTCTCAAAGTTGTTCTCATCATCTTCATGTGTGTTGAGACTAGGTTTCCTCATATCATCCCCCAAATCAATTACCGACCACATAATGGGAGATGTTGGTAATATCTCTGTCCCTTGTATTGATTCTGATGATGAAGATTCTCCTTGACCTTCCTGAGGTAGTATCTAAATATGATATCCCTATTCTGAACTATGGTCCTTATCCTTCATTTCCATTTCTCTCATTGATGAAGAAGTGCTAGTGGAAAGAGTTGTGGTAGACCTATGCCTTTAACTTCTAGACTCCCCACCGATTGTTCTCTTACTATTTGTAATGCCTAAGCCACGTTATCCATCTTCTTTGAAATTTTTCATTCCTCAATATTATTTAATCTTGAAATGTTGATTGTCCTTTCATTGTCCATAGAATAACACTCCTCATTTTTCATCTTGTCATATGTGAAGGTAATAGTTGGCCTTATCAATTTGTTTATTTGTCTATCCACTTATGTTCTTGATCTATCAACCACCTCCCTCATCAAAATATCTAACTCTATAAGTTCCTTGTGTAATCACCAAAAATTTGTCTAGTAAAACCTAAACCCCTAATTCAATCAATTTTCCTTAAAGAAAAATTCTAAATCTCAAAGGCATAATTTACTAGACATAATTATGTGAGCAACTTGAATAATCTTCCTTTCATAATTAAATCATCTCTAAAACAAAGGCTTGAAAATTATTTAATTGTCAAAATATTTCCTTTGATATAAAGTCTTAACACTTTTATTAAAAGAGAACATTTCTCCCATAAATGTGCAACTTAATCTTAACTAAATGACAATTAAAAAGGGGATTTTCTATTTTGTCCTATTCTCCCATAAAGCTTGGCCAACCAAAACTCTTGGATCCTTTCACATGGATTGATCTTTCTCACCACTCATCTCTACTTAACATATTTTTCCTCTTAATCTCCACTCTCTATTCTTGGGGCGCTTTCTTTAAAAGGAAGCTCTTCCTTGGCTCAAGGATCCATTTTTTGGGGGTCTTGGAGTCCAAATATTTATCCATCTTTGTGCATTCTAGAGTTACTATGCTATTTTTGAGTTCTTAGCTCTTCATTTCTTTCATCGTATTCTCATAGCTCTCGTGTATTCTTAGCTTATCGCATCTCCTAGAGTAACTTACATCATTAGAGTACTTTCATTCTAGTTTACTTTGATAGATGCATTATTAATCTTGCATCATAGCTTCATTTTGGCTTTGCATTACATTTTTTTCAAATCTTGGAGTGGTGAATGCAAGTATTGTTAGAGTAATAAAGTGTTTACTTATTAATTAAATCATATTGATTTAATTATTAAGTCACTTATTATCTCTTTCTACTTAAGCTAAACTTTAGGCATATAATAATTAATTGCTTTATTAATTATTATCATGCAACCTAGGTTTGTTCACCCTTTTAGGGTTTTGATCTCCTTTTATAAGGATGGATATTCTCTTGTTTTCATAACTTTGATAACTTTGTAACAAATTATTCATTATTGAATTGCAACTTTTGTTTTTGCACATCAATGATTTCTCCTCTCTCGTGGATCAATGCATTCAGGCCTCTCTAGCTTCTTGCTTCTCTCTCTTTCTGTGACAGGTGTTTGCATGTAGGTGTTCTTGGGAGTTGTGGGTTGTTTACTCATCAACTTCAATATGGTATCAGAGCTTCATATCTATTTTCCCATGTCCTCTTTCTGAGAGATTCGGTTGTGTTCGTCATATCTGTGTTTCAGAGGGTTTTCTGTTGAATCTGGGGGTGCCTCTCTTTTTTATCAACTTGGCTTCAAACGGAACTCATAGTTGAGTTCAAAGAATCCAAGAACCCCTAGATCCACATAAAATTTGTCCAATTTGGATAAAGTTGGAATCTATGGCAAAAAAAATTGCAACCGACCTTAGCATGGATCCCGAGGTGGTCACTAGTATTTTGGAGTATTTTTTTCTCAAAGGGACCTCATCGTTGAGCTCGCAACAACCAAGAACCCCCAAATCCATATAAGGCACATCTGATTCAGACGTCCTTACATTCTAAGACCAAAAAAAAAAAATTATGTACCAGGGTTGTACGGCCCTAGCACGCATCCTGAGGTTGTGCGTCGATTTTAAAATTGTATTAGTATTTTTTTCTGTAGTGACGTCCATTTGGCCATCAAATTTAATCCCCTAGCAGATGCAACCTCAGCCCCTGGTCATATGGCGACCAGGGGCCCAGTTGTTTAGCCTTGAGGGCCTTTTTTGTAGCGAAGGCCATATGGTCGTCAATTTTAATGTCATGAAGTGTTGACGTCAGCACATGTCAGCACCCTTGGACATCATTTTTGGGCCCTTAAGCATACCTATGGTTTTTTGCTCATAACTTGAGCATATGGTATCAAAATCGAGCAAACGAGATATTGTCGGAAAGCTGGTTCCAAGCTCTATCCACTTTGGAGATTTGAATTTCTGATTATTATTTTTTATGGTGTTTTTTATGTCAAATTTAGATGTTCAAGTTTGCACTTCGGGAGCTCTATCTTGCACATCAAAACTCCATTTTGGGAAAATGATATATTGTTGGAAATTTTGTTCTGAGACCTTTCTAGTTTTGTGAGTCATTTTTCCAGATTCTGCTCTAGGTGTATTTTATTCATTTTCTTTCATTTTTGTAATCTGTTAGATATCTTGGATGTTACAGGTCCTGGGATCTCTTCCCCTTGATGGATGGCTCGTCTTTGGCTATTATTTTGTTTCAGCAGACTTCTCTCTTCTTTGATTAGTGTATACTTCACTTTTGTAGCATTTTTTTATGCACACGCATAGAGATAAAGTGTCATTCTATTACATGTATGGGATCTTGCACATGTTCATGCTTTATGTACTCACACTCCATTATAAAGTGACAAGGGGGGTTTGATGTTTGCAGTTTGTTTTCCATCTACTTTTTTCATGTGAGCATTCCTCCAACGACATTAGCCTCAGGTATCTCTATTTGTGTTTGTACTCTCTTTGCACCTTTGATGTTTTTGGTATCATGCGGTTCATATTGGATGATATTTTTAGTGTACCTATCATTACTCTCTTGTCAGCATTATGGGGGGGTTTCTATTATTGATTTTACTACTTCCTTGGTTCGAGTGTGAGCTATGTATTCAATATTTGATTCTATGTACTAGGCAGATGCAGTGGATGGGTACCTATGCATTCCGATGAGATGGATCATTTACCATATGGACACTCTTTCTTTCCTATTTTTGGACACACTCTTCCAGCTTTGATTGATCAGCTCTTCATACTTTGGTGTTTTTATGTCATATGTATCTGTGAGTTCAGGTGTTTGCCTTTGTTTGCCTCCTGATTCGAGTAGTGTCATTTGAGGGCACTCGTGCAGATTACATTATTATGTATCTTCAAGTTCAGGTGTTTTCCTTTGTTTTCCTCTTGATTCAAGTAGTGTCGTTTGAGGGCACTCGTGCAGATTAGAGTCTTCTCTACCTAGTCATATTTTAGTGGAGGATCTTTAGATCAGCAGTTACTTCTTGACAGAGTTTGCAACTTCTTGCTTCAATGATGTTCTACATGTTCATCCTTGTTCCTATTTTCTGGAACATCCCTAGTTTTGGAGGCTTCTTCAGTCCTACAGACTAGTCTTTGTCTCCTTTTGGAGTAGATTTTTTCCCATGTGATTTTCTCTATTTCTCCACTTTATAGAGACTCTCTTTTGTACATGGGTACCTGATCAGGCCTTTCATTGTCAGGACCCATTTTCTTTCAGTAGTTCTTTCTAGGTTTTTAGCTTCTCCCAAAGTTCATCTTAAGGGGGTGTTAGAGTAATAAAGTGTTTACTTATTAATTAAATCATATTGATTTAATTACTAAGTCACTTATTATCTCTTTCTACTTAAGCTAAACTTTAGGCATATAATAATTAATTGCTTTATTAATTATTATCATGTAACTTAGGTTTCTTCACCCTTTTAGGGTTTTGATCTCCTTTTATAAGGATTGATCTCCTCTTGTTTTCATAACTTTGATAACTTTGTAACATATTATTCATTATTGAATTGTAACTTTTGTTTTTTCACATCAATAATTTCTCCTCTCTCGTGGATCAATGCGTTCAGACCTATCTAGCTTCTTACTTCTCTCTCTTTCTGTGACAGGTGTTTGCGTGCAGGTGTTCTTGGGATCTGTAGGTTGTTTACTCATCAACTCCAATAAGTATTACATCTTCTCCACATTTGAAATCTTCTATTTTGGATTAGTCGAGTCACTAATCATTCATGCTAATCTAATGAGAATTGTATAAATGATTAAACTCGCTTCAACTAGGAAGCAATAAGTCATTTTTGAGGGTTTAGTTGTTCATTTGATTTGAACTCTTGTAGCTAAATTATTGAGTTAATATTTTATTGAGTGTTGGTTACATTTTAGTTGATTACCAATTTTATACCACACATTCTTTGGCATCCACCGTGGGGCTCAATATAGCAATAAGAACATCAAAATATGAGAAAGGTATAAGCTAAGAAGAGGGGGTATCAAGACTATCTCCCTCCCTCTACCTAATCTCGAGGTGGAGGAGGAGGGGAATCTACTCTCGTGGGCACCGATGTTGGCATGGCTCCCTCGGATTGCATCACGAACTGAGTATAAGATGGTGCCCTAGCTATAGTCGGTACTACCCCAATATATAAGGCATAATAGTACAATGCTCGGGAGGCCAGATAGGTGGTTTTCTATTACAGCTGGTCTTGTGCACTCTAGAGCTCTCATATATGGTGATCCCTATCCTTTAATTGGGCCTCAATAACTACCCTTTGTGTCTAAGCCTCAATCAAATCAGCCTACAGCTGAGAAATCCATTGATATTTGTCATATGCACCCCATGATATTAGTGCCTTTGTCAGTGGTTCCTTAGCTATCACATCCTCCTCCATCTCCTCTCCCTCCCCTCCAACTGGTCTCCCCTGTCTGTCCCTCCTCAGAAGATGCCCCCGATCCACCTTTCGCCACATTAATCTCTCTCCCTCCTCCTTGGGTTGATCCTCCTTAGTAGCAATAGCTACCCCTATGAACCCTATAGATCCTCCCTCTTCGTGTGGCCTCTATTGACCTACTCCCTAAGATTTGTTGCTACTAGCCCCTACATGCCCCTACCTCTCGGCTCTCTCTTCCCTCTCCCTTCTCCTTGACCCAATGGCTCATCAGCTAGCTCCTCCTTCTCTAGACCGGGGACTCTCTCATTAGGATCAGTAAACCTAGGGGTGGGATGATCAATCAGGTGCTTCTTGTAAGCAAGGGTGATGTTGGCATCTGTAGTGGCAGGAAGGTACTTCCAGTCAACACAAACCAAGTCCCTCAGCTCTTGTACTACAACGGCATACACAGGTCATGGCCCCCAATCCACCTCCTCATCAGGAAACCAAGTGTAGACTATGAACTTGGAAGGCGTGTCTTGCCTCTGACCAAACTACTGCCAGACTTTGTTGATACAAAATCACTCAACCAGGAGATTGCACCTACAAATTCATGTTACATGTAAGGAGTTGGGACTAAAGTATAAAGCAATACAAAGATGAGTAATTAACGCAACAACAGTATCTCAAAACAAAAAAATCTTACATGTCGATCAATTGTCGAGTGGTGAACATATAGGAATACTCTTGGGCAGAACCCAACCATCACTTGCAACCTATATACAGCCGCCATATAACTGCAGTCATATCGTCTAACTATCATCACCAAAATAAATTATTTCCCAAATTGGGTTGGTGAATATAACATGTATACCAAAATATGTATGGCATACCCACTCCTCGAGCAGCCTACATAGTTGGGCGAGCTATAGGGATGTGCTCCCAGGCCCATATCTACAAAACTGTGATCCCACTTTCCATGGTCTTGTCATGTCGATACACAATCTCATGAATCTCTCAGTACATATGGCACAATAAACATTCCCCCCAGCTAAATCTATGTGGTCCTCTCAACATCTCATACAAGATACGGCCCCAACCGCACTAAAATCCTTGCTAGCTCCAATCTGGTGTAGCGACACAACCGATCAATCCTACTAGTATGCACTCCAAAGGATAATCCTAGCCATATTGTCTCATCATGTAGTCTCAAGTGATATGTCAATCTAAGATGGTGTCATTGGAAAATATGTGTCTCAACGTTGTGATCCCTCTATTGGATCTTGATCATAAAATACAAGATCCCCAACAATCAGAAGTCTAAGGATCTAATATACATCCTCTGGTGTGATACTGATCTTGCCAATAGGAAGATGGAATATTTTATGCTCAGAATGAAACCTCTCATCCAATGCGGTCAGCAACCCATGATTAACATGGATGTCGGGCATGGTGGTGAGCTTCCCCGGCCTACACTAATCTAGAACAACTAAGTCCTGTTGTGACAAATAACGGACTAATCTCAGTGTCTATAGATATGCACACCAAAATATGGGATCAGGTAATCACGTCTACAAAAGGAACACAAAGAATGCATCAACAATCAACCAGTAGCATGAGAAAAATCTATCTACATTGAGCATCAAAATATCACAAAGTCAGTACTAAGCATCTCTACAAGGCTACAAATGAGCTACCAAACAATGATTATTTCATAAACAAGGCAAAAAAGTGCAAATTTGGCTCGTGCAATGAAGAAGTTGCCTCTAGTTTATCGTGCAATGAAACTCAATCAACAGTGCGATACAATTGCTCAATACGATAAAGTTCCATGTATCGTACAATACAGGGGTATCCTTCATATGATAAAAGATAAAGAAGCGTGTGATGAAACTATTTCATCGCATGACAAACCGAGTTGACAACCTAGAACACGTGCAAAAATTGACAAAAATGATTCAAAATTATAAAATCATTAGATGGGGTCGTCTACTTACTAGTGCACCATATGATTGAGGCTAGTTGTGTCACCTCTGAAGCTCGAATTGGTGATTTTGGACTAGGATCGGCATATTTCGCTCTCTGGAAGGCTCTGGGATGTCAAGGTCAACTATAGAAAATGATTTGAAATTGACCCCTTTGAACCCCTTTTATAGATTTTGACCTAAAATTCAAACTGCTCAAAATGTCGTGAGAATTGCACCCCTAGCTAATTTTGACGTCATGAATCCATTTTTGAGATCGAAACCAAAA
This sequence comes from Chamaecyparis obtusa, assembly GCA_027943335.1. Lineage (NCBI taxonomy): Eukaryota > Viridiplantae > Streptophyta > Pinopsida > Cupressales > Cupressaceae > Chamaecyparis > Chamaecyparis obtusa. The sequence goes on from BSBK01008636.1 coordinate 1,714,327, forward strand.
TTTGGGTTCATTTACCTATTCAAATTGTAAAGTAAATCCTTGTTGGTCTAACATAGTTGACCGCTGACGGTATCGCTTCTTCCTCACTTTCGCCTTCATTTCTCAAATTTCTGAGGTCAATCTCATGTGAATCTCTCGAATCCAAGTGCTTTCAACCCTAGTCGAACTTGGTCAAGCTTCAGACAAATTTGGTCAATGGGACCTCAAAATAGCTCAAAACAAGCTCTAATTTATTATGAACCAGATGATGATCTAATCTTATCAATTTGACATAAATTCTATGTTAGAAATAGGAAATACTAAGAGGGGGGTGAACCAATATTTCACAAACTTTTACTTTTGCCCACTTATGGATATATGTATTAGCGTGTAATTTGCATAAGAAACTAAACTAGATAATAAATACAACCATAAAATAAAATAACTCATAACACCATGTTTGTTCTCAAGGAAACCTTGGCCAAGGAAAAACCCCGATGGGGATGGTACCCACAAATGATCCACTAATCAAAAGTATCTAGTTAAATATATTGACCCTATTAGGAGTCTATTACATCTATATAGTGTCTTGGTCCTTGTTAGAGGACTTTAGGCCTTGTTAGAAGCCTCAACCATGTTAGGATTTGGTATTACAAAATATGAATGTATGCAAGATGAGCCCACTGCCCAAACATGAAATATACAATAATAATCTTCAATACAAAAGATAGAATACAAAAACCTTTTACTGTTGTTGAATATCTTCAATATTTTGATCTAGCTTGTAGGCTCTTCACAAAACTTGCTATCAGTTCTCACTGCTCTGATCATATACCATATTTCTCATAATACAACATTATACATCAATACAAAATCATTCTTACACCTTCACAATGGTCTTACAACTTTGCATTACAAAAATACTTTCATTTATACTAGCTATCACAAATATAGCTTTCCAGTCGGCTTCCATGTTATTAAAACATAATATTAATTTGTATTGCCTTAGGGTTAACATCTAGGATGTCGTCCCTAGTTAGTTAAGTCATTATTTTGATAAACAAAATAATCCCTTAACTCAAAACAATCATTTACTAATCGCTGCCCTGTTTTGGTCAGCTCAACATTGTTTCTGTAAAACATTACTATCTTTGTCTGTACATGTCGTACAGTCTTGCGCTCTTAGATGTAGATTCAATATACCTCATATAATGTGTGCTCAAGTTTGCATGCACTGAAAATACTTATGTGAACTCCGTTGATCAAAATAGTCTCTGTGTAGATAGATAAACACTATTGTACTTACATAATTTTCTTAAGTTCTCATCCAAAACTTTATCCTTGGATCATGTTGTCTTAATACTGAATATATGTTGCCATAATGACAACATCATGATGTCCTACTCAACCAAATTTCCAACATTATAATCTTAATCAGTGCTCTTCCAACTGAATCTCGCTCTAACCTCTATGCAACATTTTCATTTGAATCCCAAGGGGCATATGACAATATAGAAAATATTCTTATGTAATCAATCTTAATCGGTAAATCAATTCAAGCTTCATGGCTTGGGGCATCTCATCTTCATCAAGAACCATATAAAGTTGAGATTCTTCGTATCTCTCTAAAAGAGTGATCTCATCGCTTCATATTAGGTCACTCTAATAGACATCTATTTGATATCTTGGGGCATGTTAGGTTTATCAAGACACGTATCAATCTGTCATCATTCCCAGAGCATATCAGGTTCATCAAGACTCGTATCAATCTAGTATTTTCTCTCAATCGGGTGATTGGATTTTTCAGAATCCTTGTCGAAGCAGTTATCTCAAGCTCTTTGAAACTAATTAGTTTGATCGCTTCCTATCAAATTGGTTAGTTGTCACCATCTATGGACACATTTAGTCTCATCGCATCATATCATGTTGGATACTTTGGTCTCACTCATCAGTCTCCGCTCAATCAAGTCTAGATTTGATCTCTAATCGATCTTTGTTCGATCAAGTTCAGATTTGGTTTCTTCTTATCAGGAATGGTTTCATCGCTTCATATCAAGTTCTTCTCTGATTTAGCTTCAATCTACTATTTGAATCAATGCAGTTCTCGCACATCAATTCAAAGAGGGGCAAATGTAATCACCAAAAAAAATTTCTATTAAAACCTAAACCCCTAATTTGATCAATTTTCCTTAAAGAAAAATTATAAATCCCAAAGGCATAATTTACTAGACATAATTATGTAAGCAACCTGAATAATCCCCCTTGTGTAGTGAAATCATCTCTAAATCAAAGGCTTGAAAATCATTTAATTGTCAAAATATTTCCTTTAATATAAAGTATTAACATTTTTATTAAAAGAGAATATTTCTCACATAAATATGCAACTTAATCTTGATTAAACAGAAATTAAAAAGGGGATTTTCTATTTTGTCTTATTCTCCCATCAAGCTTGGCCAGCCAAAACTTTTGGATCATTTCACATGGATTGATCTTTCTCACCACTCATCTCTACCTAACATCTTTTTCCTCTTAATCTCCACCCTCTATTCTTGAGGCACTTTCTTTAAAATGAAGCTCTTCCTTGGCTCAAGGGTCCACTTTTTTGGGATCTTGGAGTCAAAATTTGTATCCATATTTGTGCATTCTAGAGTTACTATGTTATTTTTTAGTTCTTAGCTCTTAGTTGCTTTCATCATATTCTCATAGCTCTCTTGCATTCTTAGCTTAGCTCATCTCCTAGAGTAACTTGCATCATTAGAGTACTTGCATTCTAGTTTACTTTGATAGTAGCATTGTTAATCTTGCATTGTATCTTCATTCTTGCTTTGCTAATCGGAGTAGTCAAGTCACTAATCCTTCATGCTAATCTGATGAATATTGTATAAAGGATTAAACTTGCTTCAACTAGGAAGAAATAACTCGCTTTTAAGTGTTTAGTTGTTCATTTGATTTGAACTCTTGTAGCTAAATTATTGAGTTAATGGTTTATTGAGTGTTGGTTGCATTTAACTTGATTACCAATTTTATATCACACACCTTGACTTGTGACCAATTAGGTGGTTGAATGGGTTTTCTTTTCTCATACTCATAATTGGGGTGAATATGATTCTCATCATCCTTGACCTAATCAAGAATATAGAAAAAGTAACACTTCCTCATGAAATCCACTAACATCGTGGACCACATCTTCCTCCTTATTGCATATTCATCTACCAAGTTGGCCCAATAATCCTCTATGTCTACCTTGTGCATGCATTTATTTCCCTTATATGTGTGGATTTTATAGAATGGATCATACTCTCTAGGTGACCACACAATACTGGGTTACACTTTTTCGAACATCCTGATTTTTTTTAGATCACACATTTTTAAGAAAACGTGATAATTTAAGCCTTGAGAGGTATCATTTGAAGGAAATATTTGAAAATGGTTGGATCAAAGGTTTTTAGATCAAACTCTCTTTTGATATAAAATCTCTACTCCTTAGTCATATCTACAATGAAGTTTCCTTCAGACCTATCAAAATGTTGACAAAAATTTACTTTGGCATTAGTTTTTCGGGGATAAAATGAATTTATTTGACAAATCTAGATGTAGGATGGTACTACTCAATGAAATTTTTCAAATGATTATGATTTTAATATTTATTGAGTTTAGTATGGCTTTTTATTTTTAGTTTTACTAATCATAGGTTTTGCACCATTTATATCAACGTCTATATTCAATGCTTATGGAAAAATAGTAAACTAAGTAAAAAATATTGAAAAATATCTAGGCACTAGGTGTTTATGTTCTATTTATGACAAATAAAATAAAAATGAACTTTACCATACTAAACAAGTTATGGATCTGTAAGAGAACTTATCTCTAAACTGTAGAGAGTGTCACTTCAGAACTTAATAAAATATAAAATATTCAACATAATCAAATGAAACCAATTGAAATTTCTAGATATAAGTGTTACATATCTAAATTTAAAAGAATCATTTTTTTACACACACACACACAAGGAAAAAAATATAAAAAGTTTTAGTTTACATCGTTATCAAATTCCTAATAGTTTAGCGGCAATAAGTGTCTGATTGCAAAAAAATCAAAATACTTATTTCATTGTCAAAGTTGGAAAAAAAAGTGTAACCCACTTTAGTGGACCTACACCTCTCCTTGCTTTATAGGATCCAAGCTAATAAAACTACAATTTTGTATTAACTATCTTTGTTGCTTGTGTTGAAGGCATGTCTCAAGAATTTTCCCCAAGGTGATAGAGGAATGCATACCTTGTTTAGGTTCCTCCTTCTGAATGTGGTCAAATTTTGATAATTGTCTTACCACCTCAAGCAACACCATCTTATCCATAGGATATTTTGGAAGTTTGAAAGGTTTTGAGGTGAATCCTTATGTAGGTGAGTCCTCCATGTAATTAGAATGTGATAAGCATGGCAAAAGCATCATTAACTCTTCTATAAATTACCCTTTAATGAAGCTAAAGATGAAGATGAAAATCGTATACTTTGAATTGCCCTTAATTTCCTACCACACCCTTGCATATAAGTCTTAGATACAAGATAATCCTTTCCAACAAATAGATCACATAGGAACTCATATAGAATGTCTTGATTTTTTCCAAGTTCCTTAATTGGGTGTTCAAGTTGTCACTGATTATCCTTACCCAATTAATCATCATTGTCCCTGTTGAAACTTCCTCTATAAAATAAAACATCCAACTCTCAAACATAGCACTTTGTGGTGTTCCCGTGACCCTATTCAGCATGAAGATTATGTCACTATATTCATCCTTAAAATTTGTACTTACAAGTTTCTTAAGCAGTTTGTAATGGTGTCTTCTTGATCCATTGATCTAGCCTTTATGGATGATGTCCATGGAACCCTAATATGTCTTTTCAAACAGGGATTGTGCCTCCTTAGTCCTTATTTGCATCCTCAGATAATAGGGAATTCCAAAGATACAAACACTTTCTCCTTAGATTTAATTATCCTAGATTTTGGATCATAATGCCTCGCACATTCCACCAAGAGATCGTTGCGCTAAATAGTTGATGGGAATCTAGCTACATGGTAAATGTCACTTCTCATTATGTTGACTGCCATGGGGAAGGTAGGTGATCTTATGTTCCAAATATTCTACGCATCATTCTTCTCATCTCCAAGTGTTTCATGTCGGTGTATCTGACCTTCTTCCACTTGAATAAAATTTGGGATTCAGAATAGGATCCCCTCGTCAACCTCTGTATGAGCACCTTCCTTGTTGTTGCACCTTTGTTTTCTACAATGTCCCAGCTCAAAGCTCGAAGTCAGCATAGTATAATCCATTAAATAAAGAAACTAATTTCAGACTTTTCTAATCCTTTCGATTTTATCCCTAAACTTGACTCCAAGACAGGACAATTATGTTTGATGGGTTCAAAATGAAACTTAGAACTGAAGCATTAAGGACTATGAGGACTATTGCAATAATGAGCATAAAATTGATCCTTAACTATCCCAAATTTTAAAAAATTAAAATCTTTAAGTCTTGAAGTTTAAAAAATTTCTAAGACTAAGTATACAACTAGGTGTAATCGAACTATTAGGACTTCAAAATCATGATCAAATTGGCTTATTTCAATCCTGGAATGCACTAATCAAACCTCATTACTATTGCACAAACTCTTTTTTTTTTTTAGGACAGGCCTACAACTAGTCTAAAAAACTAGAAATCAACCCATAATTGATGGCAAATGTTATCCTATGATTAACCATATGTTCAATTAGAGGTTAAGATGTGAAAATACAACTTTTTTCCATAAGCCAAAATTCTAGTTTTCCAAGGACATAGTCTGCAACATACCTCTTCTTGATTATTTTTCCCTCAAAACTTTGTGAAAACGATCCCCACAATCCTGACAACAACCTCATATGTGATTGAGTGACCTAAGAATTTTTATTTTTTTTTAAGGGAAAATTATCCCCCTTTGAGAAGTTTTAGACTTTACCACTGTATGCTAACTCCATAGTCACTCAAATTCAATCTTTGCACTCATACTTCTCTTTCCTAACAACATGCAACAAGTGTTGATGAGGATTAGGGACTTAGAAATTAGCTACAATTTTTCTAAGAAAATTGAACTTTCCTGGGAGTATTCAAACTTAAGTTTGAAGACATCAAACTTACTACTCCTTGAATGCTTGGACTTGGTCTATGATTTTTTTGTAACTTAAGCTTGACTTCCTAACACTCTTTGGCACTTGTTCATTGCAATTTATGATTTTCTTTGTAAAATCGCAGCTTATCGTAGGGTTTTAGATTCATAGAAATGTAGTATGCTTCCTCAATTGCCCATGCTTACCCTATTGACATTCAAAACCATCTCTTATTGGAAGTGATTTCAATGACATTCTTAGGCATCCTCAATCCTCCATCTTAATGATGGTCAAATTCCAAGATTGTTGTAGCCTCACTTTCTTCAAACTTTAGCTTTTAATAGCTTCTCCCTTTGTTTCCATCCCTTCAACTCTTCTTTTGACTTCAATCTTAAGTCAACTTCCTTATTGTGTTTTGTTTGTTGTTGTAAGTGATCCTTTAAAGTTGTTTTTGGTTTGCATCTCCCCCTCGCATCCAATATGGGATTAAAATTGCATTTTAAGAATTGATTTTGAGAAACATGCAAAGTTGAATGCTACCCCTTAGGATTCATGCAAAATTTACAATTTTGTTGAATCCATTGATTATTCAATTCCACCTCCAATCCTTCTATCTTTTGATTTACTTCTAATTTTTCCTTGTTTTTCATTCAGTTCTAGTGATGGGTTTTTTTATTTGGAGGAGAATCGCTTGCATTTTCATGGATTTTTGTCTTCATATATTCATCTTGATGGGGCTAGTGGAAAAATGACCTCCACAAGTACAAGTAAAATCCTTGAAACTTCCCTCCTTGAATTTTTCTTAGTATCCATGGTGGAAAATCAATGCATAGGAGGAAAAACTTAGTTTTCATTCCTTCCTCAACTTCGTCTAGTGGAAAACTGACTTGGACAAGGACAAAAGTGCAATTTATATTTGAAAATCCTTCTCTTGATCGCCTTTTATTAATTCTCATTATTTTTTCAAAGGGGAAAATCAATTTGCACATGGACACTTAAAATTCCGCATAATTTCCTTCCTTTCCTTAATCCTCCCTCAAAAGGGAAATTTGAATGCCTCAAGGACTCTCATTTTACTTGTTTCCTTGTCCAAAAAGGGGGAGATCATCCCTTATAGGGACAAATCCAACCCCACTTCTTCATGCCTTCATTTATTCAAAATGGTCCTCAAGGGGAAAAGGACCCTCTCAAGGACTAAGAGAAATTCTATATGCACAAGGACAAAATAGACATTCATTCTTCACGAGAAATTTCACTACTTCACACCCAAAAAAAATTAAGTATGTGACTAGTGGAGAATCGACATGCATAGGGGCTCTTCTCTAATTGACCTTGTTCCTTATGCCTAGGAGGGGGAAAATGACCCCTATAGGGACTAATGGTCCCAACACGTAGTTTTTTCACTTGTCTTGCTCTCCAAGAGTGGAAAATTGACTCCTTTAAAGACTTTCATAATTATTCAAGAGGAAATTCATCTATCACAAATATTTGGATCATATTTGGAGTGGAAGCCCACACTTCATAGGGACTTTAGTCAATTTTACAATGGAAATTCTATTTCCAAAGGGACAAAGTGCAATTTTAAAGAAGAAATTCTATTTCCATAGGGATAAAGTGCAATTTTGAATTCGAAATTCACTTCATAGGAATTTTGATCATTTTTGCAATAGATATTTTATTTCCATATGGACAAAGTACAATATTAAAGTGAAAATTATATTTCCACAAGGGCAAAGTTCAATTTTTAAGGAAAAATTAATATTCACAAGGTTTTAAAATATTCTAAATATGGAAAATTAATTTTTATAGGGATTTAAAGCCCATGTATAAAATGTCATTATAGCATATTCCAAACTATTTGACTAGCCAAAATAGTCATGCACTTGAGAAGTTTACCTCAAACCACTACAACTTGTCCCAGTGAAATCTTACCCTTGACACTCACATTTGCACTTACAATCCTGATGATTTAATCACTTAACCACATTTCAACTATCAAAACCCTACAACTACAAGTGAAAAAAGGGGGTCCCCATTTGCAATGGAACAATGGTGTGAAAACCTCACAACAATACCTTCAAGTGAAGGTTGTGCTCCTAGAACATGTGTGAAACAACATAATTTGGATCTGATGCAAGAGGAGTCTCATTAGCCTCAACCTCATTGTCACCAATCGATGAATGTGGTTGACAAAAGTTTAAACTTCCAAAGATTCAAAGTGGACACATTCGAATTCAATGCAGTTGTCTTAGCCTCTTTTGTTTTGTGTTTCTTTTAGCATATCATACTTAGCAAGAAGGATTTTCATCTTTCTAACCATATCTGGAGTTGAGTTAGGGCATATATCCACAATTTGTCCAAATATGTTTGCAAAGTGATATTATCTATATCATCCGTGGCGAGTCACATGAGTTTGCAAACCATGAAAAATATTATCTAATATTATTATTATTTTCGAGTAATATATAGACCTAATATTTAAAAAAATGTATATATAAAAACATATGTAACAAAAGGACTAAGGAAATATAGAAATACTATTCAAAAGGGCAACACAACTATGAGGAAGCCATTCTTTATATGACAAGGATCATTCCTGCTTTTCCCTATCACAATCATGCCTGCCAAAAATTATAGAGAACACACACTCTAGTATCACATAGTAAAAATGCGTATACTCCTATTGACATTTGTTTTGAAACAGAACACTGTCAAGAAATGAATAGGTCTGTTCAGCTTCTCACTGCTGAAATATTTATTTTTTTAGCCCTTTACAATAATCCACTATAAAATCCCCTCCAGGAAGCAATTCCAATAATTTCTTCGTTCCAGAGAATAAGAGAGGCCGAGTAACATATTGTCATTGAATCCGCATTTAGAAATATTAATCATGAAAAAGGTAAAACAAGAAAACAAACCCCGAGAAAGACGGATCTTTAATGAAACTCAGCTTCACCCAAGCTCTGTTTCCTAGATTGCAACTGTTTCCAGTGACAAGATCTCATTTCAAAACAAAATTCCAGGCCACGAGCAAAATAACAAAACCAAATATTTGTGTTTTATAATCAAGCTCGCATCTCAGTTGCAAAATCAACCTGATCATTCACTTTTTTCACCCTCGCCAATAAAACCTTGAAAGTAGAAAACAAAAGATTCACCCAAACTATATCCGAGAACATAATCCAAGTAATCTCAGTATGTAAAAGATTATGTTGATGCTGAATGTGCAGTAAGGGAGGGAACAGAAATCTGAGCCTCCATGGTCAAATCACTTACAATGCAGACCACAAGGCTAGATGAAATCACAACTACAATAGAGAGGAATAGATAATCCCTGTTTGCCTTATTTTAATAGAATTTGTCAAATTATGCCGTCATATGAGAAATATTCTTGTTTAAAGGTCAATCAACCCTCCAGTGCAAACAGAGCCTGTTAAGGGCTACTAGCTCAGATGCAAATAAAGGATTAGTAGCTCAGTGGGATGCCAAGCCTTAGGTTCAAATCCTAGGTGGTCCATGTTTTCAACAATTCTTTAGTAACAGTTCTGATCAAGGCCTCAGGTTCAAGTCTTAGGTGGTACATGGTTTCAACAGTTCTTGGTAACCAAAAAAGCAGCTATTTCTAAAACTCTGTTGACAAAGATATCTACAACTTTTGCTCAACAAGTGAATCCAAGCACAACACAAAATACAGTCTGCCCTCTCCCAATCTCACATCATCTAACTGTAATTTTTTTATCATATCAAATACAAAAATAGTATTCGTGCAAAAAGAATTCCCAGGGTTGTGATGTAATGGTAAAAATATGCATTTAATAAATAAGGTGACCCTCACCACACAGGAAGGTGTTCCATAACTAGGATTGGGCTGGAATAATAGCATATTGTGTCTAAATACTTGAATAATACTAGACAACGATTCTGTAGTGATACATGAAACTCTTGTAGCAAATACAAAAATTATACCACATCAAAAATTGTTTTAGAGAAGTGTAGAACTATAATATATTGAAGCAGATAGTATATATGCAATGAAATATCAGTACAAGAACAACCGTTCAGCAGAGCATCAATTTGAGCAAAATCAAGCATACCACCTCCAAGAAGCTGACCCATACAAATAAAAATTTGCAATTTTAACAAGGATGATCTTGGTAGATATTACATAATTAAAATTTATAATATAATATGACCTCTAGATCACAGTAGGAGCGACGAAGTGACTAATCAGAACTTGTACTTGATATTCTATGCCTTAAGTTTGATGTTTCCATGTGTGTGCTTGATGAACCAGAGCTTAAACTCTGATTGTTTTCAACATTCTCTGGAGCCTCATCTCTGATAGCTTCTACAGACGAATCAGTTGACAGGTCTCTTGCAGCTTGTGAAAAATTATCATTGCTTCCATGTGATCTGATTTTCTCTTCCCTAAAGTTGTGCAATCTTCTTCCTATAAGATACCTATCATCACGGATGGAGTTGTGGAGGTCCATAAACCATTGTTGAAATCTTCTAATCCAATACCACAACAAGCCTAAGATAAGGCACCCAGACCAAGCAAATCGATAAACAGCAGAATTTACAATTAGAGAGTATCCAAAAAGTGGAAATACACCACGAGCAAAAACATATGGCAAAGAGAGTGCTGTCAAAAGCTTTATTAGTATTGGTGCCACAATTTCACGGAGCACCCATAGCCCACGCAATCGAGAAAACCCATCTGCTTTGACTTGCTCAAATTTTACTCGCCAACTTTCATCTGCAAGTGGAGCCATTTGACCTAGCAATACCTGCACAAACAGCATAGTTTACAAAAATAAGTACAAACCCAATAAGACATGAGACTAATCCCTACATGAACTTTAATGTCACTTAAGAAAGCATAAATAATGTCATGACATCAAGCAGAGATGAAGAGTACCAATTTTGTCCATAGCTTAAGGAATATAAACCCCAAAGCCCAATCCTGGTAGAGAAGAAACACGGGACTTTCATCCACTGGTACTCTCAGAGGCACTACCAACAGCAGCTCGAACAGAAGTCCAATAAAAACAGGAATCACAACAATCTGTAATAAATAGTCAGCATCATATAACATAGCATACTTGATAAATGTACCAAAGAAAAAGAAAATACCCACCCATAGTGATAGGAGAATGCAACTTTTCACAACTATCAGAGACCATTTTATCATGTTCATTAAAAGAACTTTGAAGCTGTGTGCCCTTAAATAGTCTATTGCATAGCCAACTCCAGCAGCCACGGCCCATATAATATAACATCCGATATTGAATGCATATAGATCTGAACGTACAATACAGCAAAATGGTATAACTTACTAAATAATTGGTGGAGAAAGGAAAACACATTAACTGAGAAAATTAACAAGCTACATATCAATCATACACCAGAGAAACTTTTTGATACAACACTTGAATCTTACCATTGCATTTTATGCCATGCGTTATTGGAAGCCGCGGAATTGAAGAAAACATAGCCCGCCCAAGAGAAATAGGTACCACAATCATTGCCGAGTTAAATAAAAGTAGGGTTAACCATGCCCCAAAAAGCAGCAGCACAATGCGAATAGCAAACTTACAGCTACATTCACCAATGCACATTACAAAAATCAGACATATTGGTGTTATTAATTATGAGCAGCTGTAAACTAGCAGAGAAAAGCAAGTCCAGCATGTCGATAAGAAAATCCACAATAACATCAGTACAATATATCACAGTTTAAGCCAGTGCAATTAACAAATCCTTCAGGAAAGCAGCTGCATATGTGCACATGAGAGAAATAAGTTATGTAAAGCTTGAAACAATGAGTCGTATGCCAGGGAAATTTCAGTGAAAAAGTAAAATTTTATTAATATGTGAAATTGCATTTTTTAATGACAAGAAAAAGCATTGAAAAGTAAAAATGAAACATTGAAGTTATCATATATCATCATAAGATTAAAAAAAAAGGAAAAACATGAGTTCTACTTCTAACATCTTGATCTCATCATTTGACATTGAATAATAAGTGACAAAGTAGAGAAGATTAGAATGCTTTAAGAATGGCTGACCAAGGGCAAAGATTGCAAACACTAATCAATGCATTACTGATCCATTCATTTTGACAGCATGGACATTAATCTCCACGCCAAATTTTATAGACCAATCTTAAACACCCCTGGAATGTCTTAAAAGTGGTGTGTATTAATTGTTTTGAAGAAAATGACCGCATCGACCCCAAGAACCACCTTCCCAGCCAATAACTTGTACAGCCCAAACTCATGCCAGCAGCTGAGTTTTCTTGATGAACTACATAGCCACCCAATGTAATAAAATTAAGAATTCCAATAAAAACTCAACATAATCAATTGGGATCAACTAGGTCATCTCCCCTATTTTGAATTTTCTAAATTGGGTCTCTGAACCGGTGAAGAGTTGCACGTTATTTTACTTCTGTGAAAGGCTAACAAATTGGGTCTCTGAACTGATGAAGAGTTGCACCTTATTTTACTTCTGTGAAAGGCTAACTCGGGCTGTTTGAATTGATCTCCTTGCATCATCCCAGAGTTCAGAATTTTATAAGTGTAACTTTTCCTAAAAATTCTGGGCTGCAGATGAGTAATAGGTCATTAAAGGAAAAGAAAATATAATCTAGTTACTATTGCCCACTAATAAAGAAAAAGACGGGAAATTTCTCGGTGGCACATACTTTTCCTATCATATGGCATGTCCAACATACATTTGGAATATTTTTCAGAACAATGCATTTATACTTTCATGGCATGCAAAGAATATTTGCATCTTTTATAGAGTAACCACAGACAGAAAATTGCTAATAAGAAACACGGCATCATCAAACATTGAATTTATAAGACCAAACCTGAAAGAAAATGAGACTAACGATGCTACTCTAACACAGAATGGATGGAGTTGTTCCAGCATATAATTTACGACACAAACGATTATCCACAAAATCATGCTGTTGATTAACTGCTAAAAGGAAATCTACAAGTCATATATTTTAAACAACAAAAAATATACCATTTTTCAAAATTATTAGAAAGCTTACTCTTCTGTATCTTCATCATCTTCTCCGTCATTCTCTTCAGAAGCCATGCCCTCATGTACTGCCCTCTCAACATTCCCAACTGCAGGAAGTGCTAATCTATGTTGGTTTTGTCCTTGGGCAACACGATGCTGAACATCTTGTAATCTTAATTGTTGTCCTTGGTTGCCATTTACATTTGCTTGACCATCCCTGTCATCAGGGTTTGGCAGAAGAAAATCGGACAATCCAAGCATCCAACCAACAGCAGAAAACCAGTGGAAAAGAATTGTCTTAAAAGTTGCTCGTGGTCTGAAGTGTTCAATAGCAAATGGAATACAAATAGAAAATAAAAGTATGTCTGCAGGAATCTCCGTAAACGGATCTGACACCCTGGAATTCAAAGTTTTCAGATAAGAAATTAAATATGAACAAAGAAAATACAATTAGGTAAAGCTTAAAAACTAAATCATAAAGATAAGTAAAAGAGATTGAAGGCATTCACATATTAACATACGAAGTATCCAGTGGAAACATTGAAGGTGCCACATGCATTGCAAGTTTGACCGGTAAAAATACCAGCAAGACAATCAAGCTTCCATAAACCACAACAGACAGTAAAACCCTCCGTGCATGTTTATGTATGGGATCATCAATGAGATCTCGGAATGGATTATAATTTGGATCTGCAGGATCTCTAAGAAAGTATAAGACGCCAGGTCGGAGTACCTGTGAGTTGAGAAAACACATGCTATCACTATTGTTGACAATGCAGAGGACAACATATTAGCAGAATTTTTTCCCAATTGCAAATTTATCCCCATTAAGGAAAACTCTGTGACAACTTTTGAAACAAAAACTATTTAATAAAGTATGAGCATACCTCTCGAAGAAGACTGACAAAGATACTTATTTGTAACATATATACAATCCCAACAAGCCAATGAAATACTGAACTTGTTATGGGTGAAACCCAAAAAAACCCCACCCGCTGAGACAATGTTGTTCCAAGCATGCTAATTGTACATACATCCAGCCACCAGCCACATAATAAAGGGAAGACACCAATCTCAACCAGTAACAGAAAAGCAACCTTCACCATAGTGAAGAAGTATTTCACTCCAGCCAGGAACTGCCTTGCAAGGGAAGGGGCAGCCTCGGCCACTGATGCGATACCATAGATCCTTCCCACTGTCAACGGCTCCCCCCTGTTGTAACGTATCAAAGCTACTAAGCCAAGATAACCAAAGACAAGAAGAAAGATAGACATGTAACCAATAGAAAGAGTTGCGGCATCAGAAAGCTGCAATGATGTAAGCAACACTTGTGTCAACAAATCCACAGAACTCCCACTTGCAATAATGTTTGAAGAGCCATCACTATGAAGCACAGTAGCATTCATGTTCCCGGCAAGACCTTTGGACAGAGTAGCTTTAGACACGTTGGAAAGTGACTTTAGATCATTTGTTAAATTGGTATTACCCATAGCCATAGTCATAGCTGATTCTGACATCCCAGCACTAAGCAATGCACCACTTGTGACTGCAAGTTTGGATGCAATAGACAGGACCATTCTTCCTAGATGGAAAGGTACAAGGACTACAACACCAAGAAATATGGTATTACTTGCCAGTACCTGTATGAACATCAGTATAACAAAGTTATTCGCCTATCAAGTACAACCCTATCAAAATAAAATTGGCATTGCTTTATAAACATTCAAATCAACTGTCTGTCATAATGAACCAGTATGAGTTTAGTTTATGTGAAAATATTAACAGCACGCATCTAATTGTCAGAAAACAATAGAAAAAATAAAACCTGCTTGGAAGCAAGTATGATAGCTTTTATAAGCTGTACTGAAAAGAATTTAAACAATTTTAAGCATGAATAGAAAATGGACTCACTGTTACTGCATTTTCAACCAAGTGAAATACAGGCCCTTGCATTCCCACAAGTTCATCAAAAGGCACATCCTCAACACCATCTGCATCATCTCCGCCATCAAAAATTTGCTCGACGTTTGCATCAAAACGTGCTGCTTGCATTTCTAAATTAGCAGCTGCTGCATTTTGCCCATTTCTTCGGATTACTTGCACTGCACCAACATTTTCCTGACCTGCTCCAGCACCCTCACCATTTACAACATCTCGTATGAGTAACCGCCTTCCTGCTCTTTCTCCATTTTGCCTGTTAATCCCATCATCCTCTCTCTCTGGATTCTGTCTTTCTATTTCCCGCAGATGTCTGAAGTACTCCCGCATAGATGTTGCACCCAAAAATATGAACACAATTCCAGCAGACAGAAGGAATCCATGTAAACAATCTGTAAGGAGGATAGCAGGAGAGATATGAAGCCAACCATCAGAAGATATTCGACTTATAAACAGTTTCCGAGCCTCCATAAAGCTCCTCACAAATGAGAGCCTCCAGATCCAGAAAGTTATGAATGGTATGAACAGAAGCCATACAGAAAGCACAAAGGAAAGCCGAAAAAAGAAGTGCAAGCCCCGCAATGCTTTCATTGTTGTACCAACTAAAACCTCTGTAAAAGGTAACCTTGCTGGGGCATTGTCGGCATAGACTGGAGAGAAAGAAAAGGCATGCTTGCAAACCTGCCCAAAATACACAAAGTGAAGCTGTCATATGGTACAAGCAAAACAGAAAGATGACTTAATAGGTAATAACAACAGCTGTCATGTGGTCCAGGTAAAACAGAAAGATCACATAAATGAATGTAAAGCAGATACAGAACAGTGCAGTCAACAACACCTACCATGACCAAACTACCCTGAAATGTGATGGGCACAATACGTTACTCTGGTTAAATACAAAATTAACAAGATGTCTTTATAAGCTCCTAATATAAATTTACAAATAAGCAGTACTGGGTAAATATACAAGAAAGAAAGGTCATTAACGTAAAATAACTGCTCATGGAAATTGGTCATCTTGTAGAGAACATAAATATTCAAAATCCTACAAATAGTATACATTGGATAAATCTTGCTCAAGTTGTTTTGTGGCTCTCTTTGTTTTTTCAATTGTTTCTTTGTATTCTTTTTTTAGCATTGAGAACTGAGGACATTCCAATGGTCAAATCATAACATTTGTTAACTTTTAAATAAATTACAAATCTTGATTAGAACATAGCAAAATTATATGACTAATTGAATCACATTATTAAAGGTAGTTTCAAAACTTTTCAGAAGCAGGACTGTTCAAAGTTTAAAAAAGTTGAATTCTACTCCGTCTATCATATAATGATGAAGGATTGGTATTTTCTTCTAGAATCAGTATCCTGTATTCTGGCTCTTTTTAAGATTGCTACGACTAACATTTAGAAATAGACTCGTAAATTTAATTTTTGATTTGAACTATTACCTCAATAATAAGACTGTAAAGGAAAAAAGAAGCAGTATGAGGATCACAAGGAATCAAAAGAAAACATCAATAGCCCAATAGAGAACACAGCGGATATGATGCACCAGAAGACATTGGTGTTAGAAGGTAACTTTGAACCAATAGCTGACAGTGAATGTGCTTGTCTAAAAAGCAGAAATCGGCTCACTACATAAACAAATGAAAAAGAGATACACCAACCTAGGAAAGACAGAAAAAACATAGTACTTGTTGAAATGGAAGATGGAACAACACAGGATGGCAGAAGAAAAACAGTTAATGGCAGTTTAAATGGTATGAATAGTGCAGGATAGAATGCATAGCACAATGATAAACCCACATTTATAATTCTTAAAAAAATTACAGGCCAATCAATGTTGTCAGCCACGGTTATGCAGTTTTTGTAAACAAATTGCATGCTTCTAAGCCTTTGAATTTTTTATCAAAGAAAAGAAAATCTTTGATTCTAGAATTAGGGGTGGCCTAGGATATATCTCTTTACTCAAGTTCTGCAAAGCTATCTTCCCTGTAATCAATAAGTCTTCTTTTTTCATTCATCAGTTAATTAGAGCTGTAAATGCCGCCAGTTATGCATGTCATGTTATTTCCTCTTATTTTACACTACTTTGAAGAAGATAAAATTCTGCAGTAAGAATTTATAAGAATCTAGATTGTGGAAATTAACACTCTGAAGAGAAAACCTTAATCTGTTGTAGGCCATTTGCCCAAATCTACTCTCATAAACAATCAAAGTTAAAGTTCTTACAGCATCCAAATCCAAACTATTAAAATTTAAGTATCTAAAAAGAGTGCCCAATAAAGTTAAAATCATATAAAGGTATTTTTCTCATTCTCGGATAGTTTTATCACTTTCACATACCATTGTAAATTTACACTAAGTCACCAGTACTTGCCAATTATCATAGAAGAAATTCAAATTTTGGAAAATTTAATTTCAATCTTAAAAAATCACTTTAAATCACCCATTACATTTGTCCATACTAACAATGGCAAAACAAAAAATCTGTTAACTGTTGTTCACTGTCTGCCATCATTCACAGTCCATCTTCTCATTCCATGCTGGCCTGCAGCAGTGCCAACCCTGTTGTGTAAAAATATTGACCATGCTCGCACCTATGGATTGGTCCACTGCAATGTTATCAAGTTCTCCAGGAACCCTCCCATAACAGTATGGGTCCTGGTCCGATTTGTACCCAGGTTCACCCAGGGTGCAGGGAACCCAAAGGGACACAGCACCTAAAGCCCATTAAAAAGGGGAAAAAAATCATAAAACAGAAAATACCACAAGAGCACAATTTCAACCTAAAGTGAGGACCACTTTGATAAACCCATTTCACAAACACAAAAGACCAAGACCGCATTTTTTTCTTCGAGCTGCTGTTGTTGGCTTTTAAAGATTGCTTCATTTTTTTTCAGATGTGAGAGATACAAGAGAGTTAAACCTACACCAAGGGAGAAATAGCTGCACAAAGAAGATTTAACCATCAAATGTGAATGTATCTTTCACTTTTTTAGGTTTCTTTTTGAGATAAATTAATGTGCTTCTGGATTTGATTGTGCGCTGCCATCCATCATCAGGATGAGAGAGAGTTCAAGGAGATTTGAAATTGGTAGATCTCCTTGAGCTCTCTATCATCCTGGTGATGGATCACAGAGTGTGACCCGAAACATGATGATCAAAAATTCAAACACAATCAAATCCAGTTTCTTTTATTTGTGTTTTAAGTTTGTACAGAATGGAAGTTCTAGTTAGTTGCTCTCAATGCAAAAAGTTTGTTTAAATTTGATGCAACATTACCTCTTTGGCAACATGCAACAATGATTGAATAGCTTCTTGGTGTTGGGTACTATCGTTGGCGATGTAACCAATATGGAACTGGGCAGAAGAACTCGTACTTTCAAGTGAAAACTCATTTCTGTGCTATTACTTGCATGGGTATAAAATATTTGTCGAAGGCCAAAATAGGTTCCAAAGCAACAAACAACATATATTAAAGAACAAGAGCATGCTGACATCATAAGTTGTCAATCAAAGAAAAGAGAACATCCTCTTGCCGAAAAAAAGCTTGCAAAAACCTCCTAGCAGCTTATCACAACTGACTGACCCACATCCTTTCATGCCATTGCTACCATCTTCCAATGAATAAAATGTTTCACATCAAACAGGCACATTGGGAAAGGCCTTCAAGAATGAGGTAAAAGAAGTTGCAGATGAAAGCATTGCTCGTTGCATTTATGGCAAGGACTTCCTTTCAACCTCATCATATCACCATACTGGCATGATATGTTGATGCCCATTGCCAATGCATCTTCTGATTATGTTAATCTTAGGTGTGAAAAGGTGTGAACCACATCATTGGCAATGGAAAAACTTTAATGAAAGAATCATTCAGAACAATCAGGGACACGTGGTCTGAAATAGGTGTGTCTGCCATTTCTAATGGATGGAAAGATTGCAAAAATAAACCAATAATCAATGCCAACCAATAACCAATGCCATCGTTGTGTCCCCTAAAGGAGCAATGTTTTTCAAGGCAATGAACTGTGAGGGGCAAGAGAAGGATGCAACTTTCATTGCAAATATCCTCATGGAATCCATTGAAATGGTAGGACCTGAAAATGTTGTTAAAGTCATAACAAACAACAGTAAAATTGTAGAGGAATTGGTTCTCTAGTAGAGGATGCATATGGAACTTTTTTTTGACATGTGTTGCCTACTCACTTAAATTGATATTGGAAGAGATTGGCACAGAGATTAAGTGGATCAAAGAATTCACACGAAGGCTTGAGGAGATTCAAATGATTGTGGCTAATCATCATATGTCACAAGGCATCTTTGGGACCACCTCCAACATGAAATCGTTGAAGGTAATTTAAATTTTTAACTGTTGACACTTGGTGTGACACGATCTACCTTTTGATATTTTCATTTGTATTTTCTTACACACGTTAATGTTGATGATTTATAGCAGAGAGATGCTGATGTGTAGCGTCGGGAGGCATTCTTCTCTCCTGAAGTCGTATCACTTAATCTTCTAATGCCATATCATATTCCTTGGTCATCATATCTGTGCTGATGACAAATCGTTGAGGATTCCTTGCAGTAGCTGTCTTATCATCTTCTCTTCAGCAATGGTTGTGTTTTCTTTGTAACTGTCCAACTATTCTTTTCCAAGGAGACAATGGAGAGTCAAGTCTTTTATTTATTCACCTTGATGAATTTCTCAGGGTGGTTCGATGGTCATGTCTGCCGTGTGAGTTCGATAAGATTGGGATTCATTTTGTAAGGTGTTTTCAACATTTTCCAGTTCTGATTATTATTATCAGGGATTCAGTAAGATCTGGTAATCAGGCAAATTGTAATTCAAACTTCTGTTCAATAAAAGTGATTTCTATGTTGCTGGGTTTTTCTCCCTCAGGAAGGAGGGTTTTCCCAGGGTAATCTTGGTGTCTTTCTGTTCATTCTTTTATGTATTGCTGTTTATCTATATTTCTGGTATAAATTTAACATGATATTAGAGTGGGTTTAAGCAAGATCCAGAACCAGAATTATTCAAGCAGCGAAGTATTCTTATTTTCTTCTCTTCTAGATTGATTCTTTCAAGTTTCAAAAATGGTGAATGGACTCAAGGTTGAAGATAGGCTGGATGGTGCATCGAATTTCACTTCATAGAAATTCAGAGTTCTTATTGCACAAGAAGAAAATGATCTTCTAAAATTTGTGGAGGAAGATGTAACTGAGCCATCTGATGAGGCTGAGAAAACTCAATGGAAGAAAAATAATATTATGGCTAGGAAGATCTTGATAGATTCTGTGAAAGATCATCTTGTGCCTATTATATCCAATTTGAAGTCAACCAAAGTCATGTTCGAGACTCTTCAAGGCGTGTATGAGATCAACAAAACCAGCAGAGCTCTTGCCTTGAGAGGTCAGCTCCATCATATAAAAATGGCTAAAGGAGATTCAGTTATCTCATTCTTCATGAAGATTACTGAGTTGAAAGATCAACTATGTGCCATTGGAGACATAATTGAAGTTAGAGATCTAGTTATGTTAGCTATTAATGGTCTTCCTCAATCTTGGGAATCTTTTATTCAAAGCATTAGTGGAAGAGTTGAATTACCCAAGTTTGAATTACAGCCGAGAGATTGTGGAAATTAACACTCTGAAGAGAAAACCTTAATCTGTTGTAGGCCATTTGCCCAAATCTAATCTCCTAAATATTCAAACCTAAAGTTCTTACAGCATCCAAATCCAAACTATTAAAATTTAAGTATCTAAAAAGAGTGCCCAATAAAGTTAAAATCATATAAAGGTATTTTTCTCATTCTTGGATAGTTTTATCACTTTCACATACCATATGTGTGTGTCAATGACTTGGTCAACAAGAAAATCTACAAAATGATTCTAGTAGGAAAGGATCATAAGTCATTTGACATGACTACTCTTGGTCAATTGCACTACTACTTGGTTTGCAAGTATAGGAGACATATTACTACATATTTGTCTCCCAAATGAAATATGCCCAAACATTTCTCAAGAAATACTGCAGTAAACACAATAAGCTTATGCAACCATCCAAGGAACCAAGGTTACAACTATCACAATTTAAATCTTCTCAATGGGTGAATGCAACTCTCCAACAATTAATTGGGAGTCTCATTTATCTAACCTGCACCAACCCTAACATTAGCTTTATAATCAATTTATCTTTCATGATCCATGCAAGAACCAAAGACAGGCATTGTAAGGCAGTGAAACAGGGGAGTGTTAAAATAGGGGAGTATGACTTTGAGCAAAAGATGAGCAATCAGTTCTTGTTGACTAGACACATAGATGAAGATTATATAGTATCCATTGATGACAAACCATCCAATTTCGGTCATGTGTCCTTTTTTCCATACAAGCAAATCTATTTGGGAAGCAAGAAGCATAAATCAATTGCTTGATCTTCCAACAAAGAAAAATATTATGCTACAAATGAAGCTGTCTGTGTGACATTATGTTGAAGTTATAGTTGTGATAGAGATCTGTTCGATCTCATTATTATTTTCTTTTTCACGGCAAGTTATGTGCGTTGAAGGCTTCGTGTACATGTGACTTCGTCCATCGCGGCTTCATAATCCCAATCATCGCTCTCTTCCTTGTTGTCATTCTTTCTTACTTGGCATCATGACTTTGCATCGTTATGACTTCTCTCGGTATCGGTTGTTTTCTTTGGTCACATTTTTATTAATGCTATTGCTGTCGGTTAAGACAAAAGCTCAACAGTTTTTGATGGGTCATTCACTTATTATATGTGTCGATTCACCTTTCATCAGCGGTGATGTTTTGTAACCGCTCCAAGACTTATCGTGGGCAAGCAACTGTTATTAGATTTGATTGTCGTGTATTCATTTTCAGTGGTGATGACTTTTATGCGGCTCTTCAAAAGATAGGAGATATCCTTATTTTGTGAGCAGCTTCATCGTTTTGCTGAGTATTGTGAATATTTCTCTGCATGTGTATATCTAGAGCAGCTTGTATGGGTGTGTATTGTGAGCAGCTTGTGAATGTGAGAGCTGTAAGGGTGCTTGTATTTTTTGGGTGCTGAGAAGTAGCTTGTGTGCTGGGAGAGCAATCCAGTTGCTCATGTATTGTGAGCTATCTGAGTGCTTTTATGCATAGTTCATGATGATGTTATATTCAAGTGTAAGATTTTTATTACATGTATGACCTGTACATGATCAACTATTTAGCAATGAGGCTTTTGATTGAAAGGTTAATGTCTTCAATCATAAGTGAGAAATCCTTGTATTGTATTTTGAGAACTCAATAAAAGGATCTACTTTTCGGGTGTGGCTGGGTTTTTCCCTCGAGTAGGAAGGTTTTCCCAGGATAAATAACTGTGTCATATGTTCATATGCTCTTCTGGTTTTTTGTTTATTGTATTTACAGTATTTTGGTTTGAAAACTTTAACACATCATGGTTGACACATTGACAAGTATGCACAACCCATAGAGTAATCCAACAATCAAGGTGCTTTGAAGCTTGTTCACAATCCCGCATCCCATGAGTACACCAAATAAATTGAAGTTCGCTGTCAGTTCATATGCAAGCACATAACAATTGCATTTGCGGCATCTTGAGCTTTCCTCTTTAAGTACCTTTAAGAATATGATGTAATAAGGGGAGAACATTCTCACATCATATTTAGTTAGTTAGCTAGTGTATGGTTAATATGTTTTATTGGCTTCATTGTATTATTCACTCCATTATATGATTAATCTGTGTTTAGGGAAATACAACAGCCACTATTAGGTTTAGAATTGTAAAAACTAAATAAGTTTAGGTTTTACTGAAACTAAATTGGTTGTAACTTACAATCTGTGTGCTGTATAAATAAAGATCTCATCTGTAAGGAAATGGTCGAAGCTATTACTTCAAGTGCTCAGCACACTGATTTCTGAAAATGTAAAGTTTCTCTACAGCATGCGAACACTAAGATCACAGAACAGCATGAGAACTTATCATTACCTTCAATCTTTCTTGCCAAAAGATCACTATAAAGTGTTAAAAATGGATAAATTATAACACAGTCCCAGGTTTAAATCTCAGTGAACATTATAAATTACTTAAAATTAGTAAAGGATATAACCAAATTAATAGACTTTAATGTTTCAAAAGATATAACTCCTTTGTAAAGTGGAAGGAACTCAATTCATAATTCTTTCTGATTTCTATAAGGAAAATCCATATTCAAATTCCAAGGAACAGGGATGGGATAGAGCATCACCAACTAATCCAAGAATTCACGTAGCAAAAAAATCACCAAATTGAAAGATATTTATATTTCAAAAGACATTACTCCTTTGTGAAGTGAAAGGAGCTCAAATCATTTTTCAGTCTGTCCTCTATAACAAAAATCCATGATCAAATTCCAGGATCTGTGATAAAGTATCAAAGTTGGGTAAAGTACAGCATCCAATTAATTGATACACTGATATAGTCTGATAATACGGAAAAGACCAAAATCCATCAAATTACTAAACATAGAATTTCAGAAGATGATGCTTTCTTGTCAAGAGGAGACAAACTCATAAGATACAATCGCTGGGGTTTTCATAAATAAAGTGCAGGCTCAAATTCCAGGAGACATGATATTTATATTAAAGTACTGCATCCGACTTTGTGAGTTGAAAATTATACTGAACTTCAACCCAATCCAAAGGGAATTTGCCCCAACAAACTGAAATCTCCGAGTAAATTACAAACAGATAAATAATGAGAGTCTTTAGGATTCAGCTGCGTTGTATGAGTACGATTAAGAAAACTCAACAAAACAATTTGTACAGCCACGCGTCTGAATCTAGAAAACACCCACTATTTGTTACACTGCGAGCAAACTAAATACACCAAAAGATACCGCAAGATTTCAAAATAATTTATCCCCCAAAAGACCATACAAACAACCAAGGCAAAGGTTACCTCAACAATTGCAAATATACCCCCAACCATTTTAACTTATTTTTTTAAACTATACTTCAATACATTAAAAAACCCTACGATAATTATAAAATTACCTCACACTGCCGTGCATTGCTGTGATTAAGCCACTGAAGGAGACACTCCTGATGCACATATTTGATGCTGCCACTGCACGCGCACGGATAATACAATTGATTCTCTGCATCCCCACTTGTTCTGCAAATCCTGCAAACATCTTCATCTTCCTCCCCGGTTTCCTCCATGAAATTATTATTACTACTACCACCACTACTCCCAGAGGTGGAGGGTTCGATCCCCTCGCCGACATTGGCTCCTCTCATCTGCTCAATCTCCTCCATGAAGATACCCAAAGTTAGGATACTTTGTGGGCACCCAAAATACAGATAAAGAGAACACCCCCTTGTTAATCACCCCTGCTAATCAAAATCATAATGGCATAATGGGTAATCTGCCGGTCTTGAAAATCTGATGTCCCGGAATGAATTGGCATTTTCACGGGTGCAATGAAAAAGGCATTTGGGCGGTTGCAATGGTCAAACACAAAAAAAAATGTATATTATATGGGAAGAATATATCTAGAAATACATTGGGTCGGCAAAATGAAGGTCTCGAGAACTTTCGTTTATGTCTACTTAGTTTGATTGAGACAACGGAGAAAACCAGAAGATTTCGTATTCGGAGTGGGAACAAAAATATGGTCTCATGAAAACGATTTGCACTCCTATATACGTATATATATATATATATATATATATTTATTTTTATTTTATTTTATTTTTTATTGAGTGATTTGAAAATGCAAATTAAAATAATACAAATTATGAGAAACAAACATAAAATAGAATTTGAGATCTATATATAAATTGAATAACACACATTAATACTTATACAAAGATATTAGAAGACTTTATTGTCGCTTGAGATTTGGATGTGGGTTGCTCTTTGAAATAGTATACCCATGATTGTGGAATGATATAATGAAAGATAAATGTTGATAATGTTTGATAGATGTTAGCACTTGATTGAAAAGTTTAGTAAATACTAGTGATAATATGACTATTATGTAAGTACTCAAAAGCACTAGATGAAAAATGAGGGGTGTTGGTCTTATTTATACATTTCACTTACATTTGAGCAATGGCAGAGATTAAGTTTTCAAACGTGATGCCCTCTACTCCTACAATTTTCATATCTCATGTGACTGTTGCATCAAGTTGGTGTCACAACTCTAATGGTTCCATGGATATTGGTGCTCAAGCTTCGAGGTGGGTGACCATGGTTCACCAAGCAAGGGAAAAGGAAAAGAACATAAATGTGCAAGGTTCTAGTGCAAATTGACCTTTCAGTTCTCGTGCAAACAATGAAAGTAGCCTCCCTGAAGTGTCTTAAATTGTATCTCTATACAATTTTGGTCCTTAGTTAGTCCCCATTTTAGTGTCCAAGGCTTCCATGCTCGTTTTGCTTGATACATCCTCAATTCTGCACACATTTTTTAGAATTTCCATATCAAAATTGACCCTCGACCTTAATCTAAGCTTGAATTGTCGTTATAGAGTGATTGGGTGGGTATGGGGCGAGTCCACTCACCCCTTACCTAGGAGTCACTCCATGTCTTGAAAAGGGGGCCCAAATTTGAATCTGAGATGGGTCTTTTGATATTGGTGGGATCCTTAAACCCCCATCAGCATTCTTTGATTTTTGAGCCTTGAAATGGCTAGGTGGGGTATAAAAGCAAGGCTACCTCCCTCGTTTTGAAATTCATCCATGTTCGATCATGTACCTATCTTATCAACATGAAGCAAGCATTTTCAATCCTAAGCATTCGAGGAGCACCAAGGCAATTCAAGCAATCAAGTTCATTCAATCTAGCTTCAAGCATGGAAGAGAAGGAGTAATGTCTAGATCTAAGCATGTGTGAAGGCATTCATGTTCTTCCTATCCTAGATCCAAGGTAAAGACAACAATCAAAGATAATTTCAAGTATCTTCATGAGCAATTCAACACCACAAAGGTTTGTGAGGAATAAACATCTTATCAAGCCTTTGTTACATACTAGCATGCTTTCCTTTCAAGCATTTCTATTTTAATTTCAAGGTTAATTCCTTAACAGAGGTTTGACTTAGGCAAATGCATTTCCTCAAATATCTTGCCATTTTTCTATGTGCAAGTGACAGGCGGCGTAGCTCTGGGGGAGGCTACAAGAAGATCTGACCAAGAGATACATATTGACAATATTTTCATCAGAAGTTGTAGGCTCTAAGGCAACTAAACTCAACCCTACCCATCCTAGTCACTCCTGACTTGACTTTTCAAACTAAAAATTAGATCACAAGTGAATCTTTATCTTGGCTCACTAGATCCACTTCCAAAACACTTAAGAGGCAAAATCAATGGTGTTGTTTAAGCGACAAAAAAAGTAAGGAATATTATAAAAGATTATCTGTCAGAAGGATACAGTGGGTTAGACAGTTTTGTGAAGGAAAACAATTGCAAGATCAATCAGTGACTGGTACAGAAGATTGTGGAAAGATTGGAAGGAGAGGTTTGAGTCACATATAGTATAGAAGTGTGAGAAATTGCATGACATAAAGGATCTTACAAGAAAGGAGTGCTATTAGAGATCAATTACTTGTTGTTCTCTCATAATTGCAGCAAGTTAAATCCTTTCACAAGGTAGACTCTTACAGGTCTTAGTTGCTAAACCCTTTTACAAGGTGAATCTCTAGATTGAGTTTTTATCTTCACACAAGGTAGACTTTCAAAGGTTTTTATTGTACATCTCATGGTGTACTTGGCATCTCTCACAATATAAATAACTCTCAAAAAAAGTTTTTGTAAGCCTTTCACAGGGCACCTTCCACACTGCAATAGAGAAGATTGTAGGTACCATCCCCACCATGGTTTTTCCCTCTTATAGGGTTTCCACAATACCAAAATCATTGTGTCAAATGTGTTTATGGTTGTGATTTTTTGGTTTTCATTTACTACTTTACGTTTATGAGTGTGATCAACAATAATGGTTAATGCATCAATAATCAGTTTATTGTTTTGTTTGTAACTGGTGATCAAAATTAGTTTAAGTTATTGAACTGGTTAGTACACTGATTCATCCCCCTCCTCTCAGTGCATTACACAGTGCTTAATACCCAAAAATTGGTATCAAAGCATTGGTACTCTAAAGGAAAGTCTAACAACTTGAGTAAAAGGTCCTAAGTTGAGCACTATGGAAAAAGGAAAAACTCTTGAGCAAGTAATTGAAGATTTGAAAGAAAGATTAAGGAAATCCCTTGCTATAAGAAAGCAGTTGACTGAAAGGTTAAGAGATACACAAGCCTATTGTGACCAAATGCCAGAAGGAAGTATGTATGATGAAGCACAAGAAGCCCTCGATGAATTCATGAAGGAGAATGCAAAATTGGCAAAAGAACTATCAAATGTGAAGAAGGAATTTGAAGGACAATCAATACTATGTGTGAATATCTTGAACAGAAGAGAGTTGTAGAAGATGCAAGGAAAGAACTTGAAGAAGAAATGAAATTAAAGGAAGAAGAATGGTATCATATCAATAAAGAGAATGCTATAATGTATGAACATTTGCATGATGCACATGAAGAAAATGAACAAGTTATTAGTGAAAATGAAATTCTGAGAGAAGTGAATGGAAAACTGAGAGATGAAAATGAAATGTTGAAGAATGAATTGAAGAAAGCAAAAGAACAACTTAAGAAAGAAAGAGAGGCACACGAACATCTTAAGAGAGGACATGATAGTACCCTAAAGATCCTTGAACAACTTAATCAGCAAAGGAGACCTAATGACACATCTAGATTGGGATACACTGGAAGGAGTACACATGAAATAGGATAATCATCAAAGACTGAGGAGAAACAAGAAGAATCTAAGTCACTTATCAGTATTCAAGGAAGAAAAGAATCAAATCCTACATGCTACAACTGTGGAAAGCTAGGACACACAACAAATATTTTTAAATACCAATCGGTAAGTCCTAAAACTCAATATTTTTATGGATATTGTTATAACTATAATCAATTTGCAAATAGAGAAAGTGAATGTAGTCCTAATGCTAAGTATGGAGCATGGACACAAATCTACAAGTCAACATTGAACAATTATGGATCATCTAAGCCACCAGTGAACACTTATGGTAGAGAAGAACAATTTGGTGTAATTTGTGCAAATTGTGGAATTCATGGACATATAGAAACAAATTGTACAAGAATGAACTTGAGAAATTATTATGGACCATGGAGATCAACTGGCATGATTTATTATGCATGTAATAGAGTAGGTCATCTAGCAAGAGGTTGCAGAAATAGTCTAGTGAACCCGTCACCACAAAATAAAGGAAAGATGATTGTAAATGTTGAACAAGTAAGAAGTAAAATGAAGAAAAATTGGATTAAGAAAGAAGGAGGATTAAGTTCATCTGAATTTGGATCTCAACGATCGAGTGTTGTGAATTCATCTTCTAACTAGGTCAATAATTGACTTAAGGGGAAGAATACAAATGTCCTATCCACTGGTCCCCTAAAAATTATTGGTAAATAATCCAAATTAGCATACTAAAATGTGAGGTGATGTTGTTGTAGTTATCCTTAATGGTATTATGAAAATGTTACAACTATTGTAAAAAAATTATTGTTGTAAGTGAACCGAATGGTAGAATTATGCATTTAATGAATGAACAGTAAGATGGTTAACCGTTTGAACATGTAACTGTAACTGGAATGAATAATAAAACCCCAATGGAATTATAAATACATGATACGATATCATTTACACACTTTTATTTCATGAGAACTATTTATGAACGAGTGTGAATTGAATTTGAGAGACCGTCTACTTGAATTTCGTGAGTAACAATTGAATTTGAAGAGTGAGAGAGTGCTAAACCCTACGTAAATAGAGCAAGGGTTGAAGTGAAGAATTTGACCGATTGGAGTTGAGTTTGTGATTTTGATTGTTAAGGAGAGTTGAAGATGGCACAAAAGATTGATACTCCTATCCTAATTGTACATGTTGAAGAACTACGACCACAATTTAAGCTGCATCCTATGAAGGTTGTTGAGGTTGACAAAGCTGGAGCATCATAGAAGAGAACACAAGACACAAAGATTTAATGTGGTTCATCCAATCCCTGGGCTACGTCCATGAATAGTGAGTCCAATATTATTATTATCCATTGATTACAACCTGATTACAATCTTCAATCCCTTACAACTCAATACCGCCACAAGAACATATTAAAAACATACATACTGAAATCCCTAACCCTTCATAGGATGCAACTTATGCTGGAGTGATAACACTTATGTTGAAGAACTGCGACCATAATTTAAGTTGCATCCTATGAAGGTTGTTATCACTCCAGCATAAGTGTTTCCATAAATGACAACCCTTAAGTGATCCATAGTGCTCTCAAAACATCACTTTCCAACATGTGAAGCATAAAGTTTTGAGCTGGATTAGGTGTACCCGCCTTGGTTTTGCAGAGCTAGAAGTGCAGAGGGTAGTCTTGTCCCTATAGTTGATCCAATTACCTATAGATCTCCTTGTTAGGATTAACAAGACATAAATAATAGTTACATGCAAAAATAACCAATATCAGAAAATAATAAACCACATAGAAGAGAACACAAGACACAAAGATTTAATGTGGTTCACCCAATCCCTGGGCTACGTCCACGAACAGTGAGTCCAATATTATTATTATCCATTGATTACAACCCGATTACAATCTTCAATCCCTTACAACTCAATACCAACATAAGAACATATTAAAAACATACATAGTGAAATCCCTAACCTTAAGCCATTTTGTACAAGCTTTTTGTCGCTTTAGGGTTAGAATTGGTTACAAAATGTCGGGCCCTAAACCCCGATGAGGGCGGGGGGAAAGTGTACAATATTTCCCTGATAAATCACCACAAGATAACACTCCCCACATTTGGAACTAACCCCTCCTTAAAATATGTCTTAGGTATATTGGTGTCTCTCTGAGTGTAAAATCCTTTTCAGGAACCAACACACTCCCATCGTGCTGAGGAGATAACAACAAACCCCACTCGAATAAAAAAATTAATTAAAAAAAACTAAGCAAAGGTCCTGAAGGATGTCTAACTCAAAGGTACCACCAACTAAAGATAAAGAAAAGATAATAAATATAAAAATTTTAACATGTACCAGATCACCAAATACTAGAATAGAACAATTACAAATCACCAAATAACACAAAGCAAACCATCAGGTAATAATGAAATAACAAAGATACACCACTAAAGGAAAATACAAAAACTACGGAGGAGACTTAGGCTACATATTATGGGAGTATCATCACATGGCCATCTACTTGAGTTACCCTAGACTGGTCACACTAGACCCCAGACTCTCTAGCATTGAGTTACCCTGGACTGGCCACTCTGGGCCCCAGACCCTCAATACGACCCACGCAGAACTAGAATACCCTCTCCTGAATATGAGGAATTCTAATCATACCTACTCTCTATTTATAACTGAATATGGACCTCGAATTCAGCCATAGAGCTCAACATGGTCATTGCTCAGTGATCATATATGAAGATGAACATGAATTTTCCACTTCACACACTCAATTGAATCAACCTATCACCTCCTATTTAGATGGGGTTTTGAATTACTCTCAGAATTGAGAGCCCAACAACCATAGACCAAGCTAAAATGGAGGATTTAAATGCTAAGAAAATGATTGAATTGAAATGAATTAAGCTAAGAACAACAGTGCAATTGTAATCTAAGAATGAGAATGCAAAGTAATTTAAGAAGCTTGAAAATGAAATGAGAATTAAACTAAGAACATAATAAGCAAACTAGATTAAAGATGAGAGTGCAAGATTATGCTAAGAAATTGAAATTATTCTAAATATGCAATGTAAAAAGCTCAAAATGCCAAAGATGAGACAACAATTCGCTATAGTTTCGATACTCAAAAAATTGCCTCCTTAAATGAGGAATGAGAGTCATAATATAGAAGAGCCCGGGTGGAGACTAAAGAGTTTCTTGCAAAGAAAATGTCATCTCTTCATCTTTTTGGTGGGAGGTGAAACAATTTAGAGAGAATTATCTAATTAATTAAATGAAATATTGCCACATGGGTGGCTTTTCAAATTATTTGAATTATTAAATCCAAATGAGGGTATTTCATTTAAAGAACTAAATAACTATTTAATTCCTTTGATGTGTATTAGCTAAAGGGGGTGGAATTAATTTAATTAAAGCACTAGGACTTTAGAATTGAATTAGTTAATCATAGGGTTTATTTAGCCAATAAATGTTGATATTTAAGAATTAAATATAGTATTTGATTAATGCAAATTTAGGTTTTTTTTTTGCATTTGACACCAAGTCAAATAAAGTCAATTAGGAGATAGAATTACCTAGTACAATAGGACTTTGATGATGTAGAAATTTGGAGAAATGCACCAAAATTGATTAGAATTGCAAGGTGCCAATTTTGGGGTATTACATTTTGCCCCTCTTTGAATTGATGTGCGAACAACGCGTTGATTCAAAGAATATTCTGATGTGACAATTGATGAGGTTTTCAGGATTATCTCCAAAATGAAGCTTAACCCTCAAAAGTCGAGGTTAGATCGCCAAGACACCAATTAGATCGAGTTGTAGAACCATCTCCAAAACAAAGCTTGATTCTCTGAAGCCTAAGTTAGATTGCGAAGACATTGGTCAGATTACCACTTGAAGGAAGACTATCCCCAGAACGAGGCTCAATATTTAGGAGTCAGGGTTAGATTACCCCAATACTTGTTGATTAAATGATAACTGATGTAGATTTCAGAACTATCTCCAAAACAGAGCTTAGTCCTCTGAGACCTAGGTTAGATTGCCTAGATAACAGTCAAAAAGAGCTTTTGAAAGCCCTCTCCAGAATGAAGCTTGACTTCCAGGGATTAGGGTTAGATTGCCCCAATACCTAGTGAGATTTTGAGAACCATCTCTAGAATGAAGCTTGATCCTCGAGGATCCAAGTTAGATTGCTCAAATACCTAACAGATAGATGACAAGATGTGAGATGTGAGGCACAAAGATGCCCCTAGTGATGAGATGCCCCAAGCGATGAGGACTTTTGATTCAGATCAAACTAATTCGAGAATGATTCGACAAGATTCAATGATGCAATCATCCTGTCCCCTCGGGAGTGAAATCGAAAGATGACATGTTAGAAAGATGATTGACAACAAAAGGTTGCAAATAGAGATAAAATCAGAGATCCAAAAGAACTTAGAACATATTAAGGAAGCATTGAGAGGATGCAGAAGCGATTTGGAGGTCCTGTTGACCAAGTTTGACCAAATTTGACTAGGGCTGACCAGAGTTGACTTTTGATGAAAACACTAAAGATCTCAAGAAAATCATGATGAGATAAGATTCTGGCAAGAAAACATCATCAAAAGACTGACTACACAAGCATTCGATCACAATGGTCCCAAAAATTTAAAACACGATTTTGAGTTGTCTAGAGATGTCAAATTTTGATTTTGATCCTGAAAATGGATTCAAAGTAGTCAATTTAGTCAAGGGTGAATTTTCATGCAAAACGGAGCACTTTTGAAAATTAAGTCAAAAGCTATATAAGGCCCGGAGGGGTCATTTTCAATTCATTATTCACTTTTTTCTTTAGCGAATTTGAGAGCTCAGAGTGAAATGGAGAGCGTTCCAGTGTGATCGCATTGATTTGAGCACTCCCGATGTCACAGCCGGCCACCGGAGTATGACACGCCTGTAAGTAGTCGAAAACCTAGATTGCATTTCAATTTTTACTTCTTTCTAGAGTAGATTTGCTTGATTTAGGTCAATTTAGGGCATGTTTAGGGAGTTTGCGTCAAATCTTGCGTGAGTAAATGGTTTCCTTGTGTAGGATTCAATCACCTCTCGCGCAAGGAAGTACCCAAAGAGGGCTTCCTCACACGGGGCACCTCCACGAGCTCGCGTGAGGTGCATGGTGATGTCGTGCGAGACTTCATCCTCAGTGATGAACTCTCATGCGATCATAGATATCATCTTGCACGACAGCGAAATCTCTCACAAGGGAGCAGTTTCCGCGTGCGGGAATTTGGTGCAACATTTTAAAGTCTTTGTCCAATTTTTCATAAAATCAGCCAATTAGAGCGTCCAAGAGTCATGTTCAGGATAGGTACATAGTTCCAGTTGCTTGTTATTCCTTTGAAAAAAATCATCATGATTGAGATATTGATCAAATGTCATCACTTCTATTGTAGGTTGACTTCCTAGACATCATGTTTTGATCTCATCACCCCCTCATAGGGGAGCTGGTGCGGTGACTAGATGATGCAGAGGGGGCACACATCGACAGATTAGGCTTATCTTACTTGTGTGATATACCTGACATTCATGTAAATCATAATCTATTAGGTGCAGTGGTTGAGCGTTTCCACTCGGAGACGAACACATTCCACTTGCCTATGGGGGAGATGACCGTCACCCCAGAGGACATTTACAGGATTCTTAGGATACCCTTCTACGGTGCACGCGTGGAGTATGATGTGCAGCCAAGAGCAGGCACTTTGGCGCTACGGGCGATCTTCCAAGATGAGCTGGTGATGGGTCGAGCTATCTCTTGGGATGAGTTGGTCGACCGATATGGAGCAGGGCATAGATTAGTCATTATTTTAGCAGCATTTTTGGGCTGCTATTTGATTTCGGATCAGGGACAACATGGGCTAGAGTGTGGCTGGGGGCGCATGCTATAGAGGATGATAGATAGGCCAGCAATGAGATTCAGATGGGGCGAGTGTATGCTAGCTCAGATGTACCATGAGATGCACAAGATCGTGTATCGAGGTTCTCAAACCATGGCCATAGGGGTTTTTGTATTACAAATATGGGCCTGGAAGCATCTCCCCGTATGTAGGCCAGTTTTTCATGATACTAGATAGCCTTTAGAGCCCTACATATACAAGTATGCCAGACCGATGACCCAGCCAGCGCTGGGTAAGACCGAGTAGTGGTGGGCACAGTTTGATGACATGATAGCAATGGTTTGGTGACCATGGGTAGCTATAGAGGTATGGGATGATGCCCAACATGAGCTACCACATATGTTTTTCTTGTGTCCTCTGATAGGGTGCACTATTAGCATCATTGAGAGATTTCCTCTTTCACAGGTCTTGAGGCAGTTTGGGAGGCCACAGGATGTCTCCCAGGAGTATTGCACCTATGCCCGCTTTGCTGATGAGGTGAAGAAGGGTTGGTAGACAAGATTAGATCAGAGGTGCTGCATGATTGAGGCATGAGTAGCATCAGCTCGGTGGGACTATATGGTGGCAGCTACAGATACAGGTGTGACACTAGCTTATCAAGCACATTTACTAGCACACCCATACCCATGTTTCACAGATCCTGTTGGTATGGGCCAAAGGGTACAACAGGTGGTTCAGTGGCAGCCTATGCAGTAGCAATAGGTACCAAAACAATAGCAGAGGGTACTAAGATAAAGGACCAGGCAGGTAGAAATTCCTGCTAGACCGATGGGTTTAGACTCAGGTGTAGGTAGTAGTAACGCACAAGACAGGCCCACCAGGCAGAGGACTGGGGATTCATCACAGCAGCAGCCTCCTGACAAGGAGGCACAGGTCAAGGATACAAATATGCAAGATCAGGTTGCACAGGGACCGCCCCCAAGAGATCAGGTTGCACAGCTACATGAGGCACTACGGAGGAGCCGGGAGAGGGTACGACAAGTGTAGAGAGAACTAGTGGATCGGGACATACAGGTCACTATTTGGGATACCCAGATAGAAGAGAGGGATAGAGAGATTCGAGAGTTGTGAGAGGCTATGGCTAGGTTACAGATTAAGGCTCAATATGAGGCCGCTCAGTCAACTTACTACTATGCAGCCTATGTCGGTGTAGTTCCAAACTTATCGAAGCAGGTTCCACCGTTTTCAGAGTATGTTGGGGCACGGGCAATTCCACAAGGGCCTCCACCATAGGAGCCACCTCCATAGGGACCAACCCCGCAATAGGATGCACCACCCCCTCCACCTCCTCCAGTTGGTGATAGGCAGAGTTAGATTAGGACATATGATGATACATTGTAGCCCATTTTTTATAGTCTGTGCTTGAGTAGCACCATTATTTTGTACTGACATTTGGATCAATATATATGTGTGTGTGTGTGTGTGTGTGTGTGTGCACTCATCTTTTTGGTATCATTGTACATGTTATATATTGCTTTCATGTTTATGCTTTATGAGATGTTTCCTATATGATTAGATGTACGGATAGATATGAGATGTACATGGTTTCTTTATGAATAGGCAAATGAATGTGCACATGCTTTATATGTATGCAATGTGAAATGCAATGATAGATAGATGCCATGTACAATTTGACTTATTCTTATTATGGATGCACATGTATATGGATATGCAGATGTAAATGTATGTAAATGAGTTCATGGTAATTCACTTTGTGAATGCAATGGAAATGCAATGTATATGGTACTAATCATCTCGTGTAGGATGTTGCAATATACGATAGGTACTAACCAAAAGAATGTTTGAAGATCGAGAGTGAGGATCAGACACTTATGCAGCCAAGATGAACATGGGACAAAAGATGAGAACCCTCGGTGAATAAATCCAGAAGAGAACAATGAAGTGAGCATCAGAATACTGTCTCAAATGCAAGCCTAGAATGAAAATGCAAGCCTAAGCTAGATGCAATCCCTAGGACTTGGTTGTTGGACCCATTATATATTTATCATCATAGAGTTTTTAGTATTAGACAGTCATAGGATGTCATGCAACCCTCACTGACATTGCAATCATGAGAATATGAATATGACATTAGTCTTAGATTTGTCAAAATGAGGTGTAAGCATTAAGGCACAAGAAGCCAGAATGACCTGAACACCTATTCTTTTTGATCTAGAAAGTTAACATAAGCATCAAAGCACAATTGCTAATGACCTAAATGTTGCTTGCATACAAACACACTAGACACGCAAGAGTTCCTCCTTTTGCTAAAGAATGCTTGCAGTGACCCTTACGTTCACTTAGGAGGATGAGCATTTGCAATTTCACTTGTAGCAGAAAGAAGTCACTCAACCAGACAAGGAGAAGAACCAACCTCACCAAAGTTTCCATATAAAAGGAGTCGAGGTACACATGGCCATCCAACAAGAGATGAAGTCTCTCATAGTGGACACCCCTCTTATGTGGATCCTTTGGATCATTAGAACTAAACCAACAAACAAAAAGCAAAGAAAAGATCATGCCCCTAGTCTTCGCTTCTCTCGGTCAAGATAGATGTCTTAGAGTTGCTTGAGGAGGAATGATAAAGCAAAAAAGAACAAGCACACAAAAGAAAAGCTTAGCACACTTCGGAGAGTTACAAATCTAGTTTTCAATTTTAGTGGATTGATCGTCGGATTGGAAGTACATAGCGCAAGAAGTCTCAACAGGATGGCGAAAGTAAGCAGACGCGGTGAGAACCACTGGTGACTGATGCGAGAGACAGTCTCAAGGAGAAATCAAAGTGCTAAACAAAGTATCAATAGGTAGACATAGTGAGAACCACTAGTGACTGATACAAGAGATCCTCAAGGAGAGAGATCTAAGAGTGAATGAAACATCAGTAGGCAGTCGCAGTGAGAACCACTGGTGACTGATGTACGATGGATCCTCAAGAGAGAGATCCGAGTGATAGCTAGGTATCAGTAGGCAAACGCAGTGAGAACCACTGGTGACTAATACACGAGAGATCCCCAAGGAGAGAAATCTCAATAATAGCTAGGCATCAGTAGGCAGACACAGTGAGAACCACTGGTGACTGATGCAAGAAAATTCCTCTAAAAACATTAGGACAATGCCTCCTAGACCAAGAAGGTGCCCCTAATTGTGACCAGTTTCAATCCATGTAGAGTCGAGCATAATCTCGAAGATAGATAAGAGTGAATGCATGAGCTAGCAAACTAAAGTAGGAAAGCAAACTAAAGCAAGAACGCAAGCTAAAGTGGGAAAGCAATGAGTATTTGTACAAGGCCAAGCGGTGTTGTGATGGGTATAGCTTTGGGGAACAAGAGGCACCTGTTTACCAGGTTTTCACCATCTTGGTAGAGATTCTATTTTTGCTACCATGACGCCTGTTTGCCAGGTTTTCATCAATGGCACTTTTTTTTTTCAATTTTTTTATACTTTTCTCTTTTTTGATTTTTTTGTATTTTTTCATTTTTTTGTATTTTTGTATTTTTTGTATTTTTGTATTTTTTGTATTTTTGTATTTTTGTATTTTTTTTGTATTATCAAGGCACCTATTTACCAGGTTTTCACCAGGATAATAGATACATCAAAGCGCCTATTTACCAGGTTTTCACTAAGATGATCATTTTTTTAAGGACATTTTGCAATTTTTAGGATTTTTTCATAATAGAGTATGTACAGGAGCACACATAAAATGTCTTAGCTGTAGAACTGCTTTAGGTGCAGAGCGTTGATCGGCTCTTTGAGTTGTTCTCCTTCAATAGTAGAGAGTTGATAAGCACCAGACCCAAATGTTGCAGTGATAACATACGGACCAAGCCAATTTGGTTCAAACTTTCCCTTCTGGATCCGTTGTTGTTGATTCTTGGGGTTTTCTCACGGGACGAGATCACCCACTTGGAACTCCCTTGGTCTGACCTTCTTATTATAGCTATTAGACATTCTTTTCTGGTATGCTCAAAGATGATCGAACGCCACTTGCTGATGTTCATCCAGTAACTCTAGCTCTTGTAGCCGAGATATTCTAATATCTTCATCAGTAATGAGACCCTTCAGAGAGACTCGCAAGGTAGGAATCTCGACCTCAATAGGCAACACAACATCTACGCCATAAACTAAGGCAAAGGGTGTGGCCCCTATTGGTGTTCAAATGCTTTTTCTATAGGCCCATAAAGCCGGATTAATTTGGAGGTGCCAATCTCTACCAGATTTGTGAACTGTGCGGTGTAGGATTTTGAGAATCATCTTGTTGGATGCTTTTGCCTGTCCATTACCCTAGGGATAATAGATAGAAGACCAGTGTTGAATGATTTTGAACTTAGTGCATAATTCTTCCAGATCCTTGTTCTTGAATTGCCCTGTTGTCAGTGATTATTAAGGAGGGTACACCATATTTACAGATGATGTAATTCAGTATAAACCTGGCTACAGATTTGCCATCAGCTATAGTCAGAGGCACTACCTCAACCCATTTAGTAAAATAATCTATGGTAGTGATAATAAATGTGTGTCCTCTAGAGGAAGACGGATGAATCTGACCCACCAAATCAAAGGCCCATTGTTGAAACAACCATAAACTGATGAAGGGAATGAGCTCCTTAGCAGAAGTGTGAATTAGATTTTCGTGGAGCTGACACTATTTGCAAGATTTGGCATATTGTGTAGCCTCTTTTTCCATATCTGACCAATAGTAACCAGCTCTACTAAGTTTATGATCCAATGTCAGGCTGCTCGAATGAGAACCACAGATGCCTTCATGCACCTCAGCTAACACACGTTTGGACTTGTCAAGCTCTAAACACCTAAGGAGGGTATCATCTAGACCTCACCTATACAAGTCATTAGCTACAATGACATAGTGTGAAGCACTGCGGATCAGGTGACATTTTTCATTCCAAGTGCAAGTGTTTGGAATAATATGGTCTCGGAGGTAGGAGTAGATATGATGGTAGCGGGATGAATCGTGTCCAATGACTAAACATATCATCCTAGATTCAGGGGTATTGTAGGCTGGGTAGCATAATGTATCCACTAGGAATTCATGTCTGAAGTTATTTTCTGGCATCTGTAGCATGGAGGCAAGAGTTGCCATGGCATCGGCTATTTTGTTATCTGCTCTTGGAATCTACTGGAAAGTAATATGAGCAACATACTTTTTTAGATCATCAACCATTTTTTTATAAGGCACCATCTTATCATCCTTAGTTTGATATATACCATTACCTGATTGATGACCAATTGTGAGTCTCCAAAGACTTTAAGTTCATCAACATGCCATTCAACAACTATCTTCATGCCATTGATGAGGGCTTAATACTCATTAGTGTTGTTTGATAAGGAAACAACATTTTGTATGCCTTAGGTAAAGAATATCTCTGTGGTGTGATGAACAATATTCTGACACCTGACCCCTGATGGGTGAAAGATCCATCAAAGAACATGTTCCATGTTTGATGTGTAAGAAGCATTATGGATTCATCTGGAAACTCAATTTTCAATGGTTGATGATCCTTGAGGGGAGCTTCTGCCAACTGATATGCAATTGCTTGTCCTTTAATGGTCTTTCTCTCTACATACTCAATGTCAAACTCATTGAGTATCATGACCTATTTTGCCAGTCTACCCATGAGGGTAGCTTTGCTGAGCAAGTACTTTAATGGATCAATTTTAGCAATGAGTCTTGTAGTGTGAGCAAGCATATAGTGTCATAATTTCTATGAAGCAAACACCACTGCTAGACAAGCTTTTTCAATGACTGAATAGTTCATCTCATAAGAGACCAAAGTTCTGCTGATGTAATAAATGACTCATTCTTTGTTATTTTGATCTTCTTGAGCCAACAGGGCACCCAAAGATGTGTTTGTAGCTGCGATATAGAGGATGAGTGGCTTCCCATGAATAGGAGGCATCAAGATTGGTGGATTTGCAAGATATTTTTTGATTTGAGTGAGCCCTTTGTCACATTCCTCATTCCACTCATAAGTCACCCCTTTATGTAGAGTCTTGGTGAATGGTTGTGACTTATCGACCAGTTGTGCAATGAAGCGTCAAATGGATTGTAGCCTACCTTGAAGTCCTCTCATCTGACTGATGTTCTTTGGTGGAGGCATTTCCATGATAGCTTGAAATTTCTCAAGATCTACCTCTATGCCTTTAGTAGATATGATATAACCCAATAGTTTGCCAGAAGTGACACCAAATGTGCACTTTTTTGGGTTGAGCCTCAAACTCAATTGTTCCATTCGATCTAGTATAGGACCTAGATTTGTAAGATGTGCTTTCTGTTGCATGCTTTTAGCCAAAGTGTCATCTACATAATCTTCCATTGTTTTTGTGCATCATGTCATGAAAGATAGTCGTGACAGCCCTTTTATATGTAGCTCCAACATTTTTAAGTCCAAAGGGCATGACATTCCAACAAAAATTTCCCCAAGCACATGTGAAGGCAGTCTTTTCTTGGTCTTCTAGCGTTATCTTTATCTGATTGTAACTAGAGAAGTTGTCCATTAGAGAATACATTTCATAGCCTGTCGTCATATCCATAATCATGTCAATATTGGGTAATGGAAAGTCATATTTAGGACATGCTTTATTCAGGTCCCGAAAGTATGTGCAGACTCGAATGGATTTATCATGCTTAGTAACTAGAACAATATTGGAAATCCATTTTGTGTAGTCAATGGCTCTGATGAAACCAGCTTTGAGAAGTTTTTCTAACTCTGCCTTGACTAAGAGTGCCACATGTGGATGCATCTTACGGAGCTTTTGTTTGACAGGCTTAAAGCTTGGTGTAATAGATAGATGATGCATGATTAGATTAGGATCCAATCCAGGCATATCAAAGTAAGTCCATGCAAAATTAATTTTCTTGCTTCGAAAGAAACTAGTGAACTCTTCTTTCTCTTTTGTAGATAGTGACTGCACCAAATGAATAATCCAAGGTGCAACTTTCATACCCAAGTTCACTAGTTGGGTTGGCTTAATCAACACTGATGATCTTTCTTGAAAATGACTAGGAAGTGTATCAAGTATCTCATCCTTGGGCACCTCAGAGAGGTTTTCATTCTCAAATACGTCCTTTATTTTTACTTTTTTTGGCTCTAACACTGCCACAATGTGGTTTTCACCATCAAAGCACCTATTCTTTTTTCTTTTAATTTTGTGATTGAGATACTTGATATCAGCTTCAGTCATGTTGATATTGTCTTCACTAGTGGAGAACATTACAGGTTCGACAACGTTGAGATAACAGGCAAGAGTGTAGTCATTCTGGAAAATAAGGACTTTGCTAGATGGAGAGGGAGAGTTCTAGTTAATGAGATCAAGATGTTGGAGTGAAAGAGAAATGGTAGGTTCAAGTGCGTTCATAGTATAGCCATCAAAAGCATGGACAAGTAAGTCAAGACCTAGAGCAATCTCATCCAGAGGTGTGTTTGATTCCTCTTGAGTCCTCATAGTGGAAGTAGAAGGAATGTTAACATTAGTGGAATCGCACTTGGTCATCCTAACACTAGACCCTTCACCTACTTTGAAAAGGTTTTCATACTCATGAACAACATCTATATCTTTATCAAAAGTTGCATCAAACAGAGAATCAAACTCATACTCATGTGAATCAGTGATGCTTGATATGGGAATTCCATCAACACTTGTTGTACCATCTGACTCATTTTCATCTCTTGTAGTATTGATGGTTTGTTGAAGTTGATCTTGTTCAAACTGCTCTTGGAAAGCTGACTGTATGTACCGTTCACCCTGAAAATCAAGATTGGCAATTTGCATTGCCCTGCACTGGTCGTATGTGAGTAGATGCACTGAAGGGTGTCATCATAATCACTATCACTCTCTACTAGATTGACAGGTATAATAGGATCATCTAGTTCTTCAAAGAATTTAGCAAAATCTAGAGGAATAGGATAGGGAAAGATATCCTCGTCTGAAATGTCCTCTAGATTTGCAATTGTGGCAGTGTCTTTAGGTTCTGGCTGGAATTCTGGTTCTGGTTCTGGTTCTGGTATAAACTTGTTAATCCCTAAATGAAATGAGATTTTCTTAAATACTAGACCTATGGTGTCCTTGGTTCGATGACATGTGGCTTCAATTAGTTCAAGAAAACCATTATCATTCACCCCTATAGGGCCACTCCCTTTGTAACCAAGGTGCTTCATGAGCTTGAAACCTTCACTATTTGGTTCATGTTCTATATCATGAGCAGGAGTGATTTGTTCAGATGTGTTTTTCTCTTTGTAAAGCCAAGATGTAATAGCTCTTTCCTCATCCTCATCTTATAGTGGCATTGTGGCCCGTACAAAGGCACCATCATAGACTATTTGAGGAGAACTGATAGAGGGTTTTTTGTTCTCTGAGGGTCTCCTGTAAGAATGCAGAGATGGAGGCAAAGCTACTAATAATAACATAGGTTCTATCTGATACCTCCCATGCTTGTATCTTTGCGTTTTAGAGTCTGTTCCATTTCTTTGAGTTTGGCATCATAGAATTCAGTAGACTCTCTATTAGTTGGAACAAAACTGTCAGCAGATTATGTGAGTGTATTGCAAGAATACTTTGTATTGGTAGGTACTATCACTTCTGCTCCATGGAATGGGAACTTGATACATTGATGATATGTAGATGGAACCGCCTGCATTTCATGGATCCATGGTCTTCCCAATAGTATGTTATATGCAAGGGGAATGTCTAGAACTTGACAGATAACATCCCTCTCTACAGGTCCAACTCAAATTGACAGCACAACCAGACCTTTGGATTTTCATTCCTCTTCATCATATGCCTTAATGGTAATTTTCTTGCGGGCATCTATGCAATCTTCAGCATAGCCTAATTGGGTGAGTAGCTTAGTAGAATATATATTAAGGCCAACACCATTATCAATGAGGACGCGATAGACACGCTTTGGGCCTATCATGACTTCAATATGCAAAGGGGCATTGTATAGATGGCTCAGCGAATGGTCATCTTCTTTGAAGAAAGATAGATAATGTAGTGAGGTCAGGTAACCCACCATGGATTGAAACCGATCAAGATCCAAATCTTTTGGGACATTTGCCTCAGTGAGGGCTTTATCAAGAATCTGCTTATGAGCAAGCGAGATCTTCAACAACTCAAAGATAGTGATCTAAGTGTTGGTACGTTGCAACTGGTCTAGAATGATATAATTAGCAGTATTAGGCATGGGGACTAATTTCAAGTTCTTGTTGGTAGGACCAATAATAGCTTTATCCACAATTTGTTTCGATGCGAATGTAGAAGGGTCAGGACCCTTAATGGTGATCTTCGCATGTGATCAAGTAACAACATTCGCACAATCCTGAGATGGTTCTGGTTTGGAAGAATGAGACCTAGGGCCTCGCAAGGCAAATGAAGTCTTAGGCTTAGGAGCATCCCCGCTCCCCTTGATGGTGATCACATCACAGTATTCGACCCCAACGGGTTCAATCATATTGATGATGTTATTGTTGGTATTGTATGTGTAGTTGACTTTGGCATTGGAATTCTTGGGTTTGGATGATTCTCCCTTCTCATGAGGAGGAAAGGGGTCTTTAAATGCCTGATGATTTGAATTATTGTTATGGTTGTCCACAATAATGTCACCATTATGGATAAGATCTTGGATCTTATGGCGTAGCTAGAAGCAAGTAGAAGTTTTATGACCATCATTTTGGTGATAATTACAGTATGCATTTTCAATCCATCAAGCAGGTCACTGTTGCGGATCATAGAGATGCAAATTGTCCAAAGGAGCAAGTATTTGGTTTTGCACAAGAGTCTTGTAAACCACATCAAGGGGTTCTCCTAAGGAAGTGAACTCACGCTTGGGTCAAGAGGCCCAAGGTTTGTTCCTAGAAAATCTTGAAGGCGGCTGAGTATCTATCATAGCCTTTTCAGTGGCTTTGACCACCTGTATACTAGAGGTAAGATTAAAAATAGATTTCGAAGGTTTTGGCATCACATTGTCAACAACTCTGTCATTCACAACATCTTGATTTTTGTTGACAAACTTACCCTTGTCTTTGTTTGAGGAGGGAGCCCCCTGTTTGTTATCCATGTTTAAAGTCAAATCTCCTTTCTTGACCATAAATACTTATATTCTCGCACCTTGTTTAATCATACTATCGAAAGTTAGGGGACCTTGCAACTGTACTTGATATCCAAAATTGGGGACGAGATTATCTAAGAAGATGTCAAGTTTTTCAGACTCAAGTAGTTTGTGAGGATATTTTGTACAGATTTGTCTCCATCTCTGGAGAAATGCTAAGAAAGGTTCCCCTTGTCACTGCTTCAGATTACAAAGATCTCAGATATTGACTGGATGATGGATATTATGCGAATAATGCTGGAGGAACAGATTAGCAATCTCATCAAAGGACTTGATGCTTGTGGGTAATTGAGAGAACCACTCCATAGCTGACCCACCCAAGCTACGAGGAAAGAGACACATGAGGTACATCTGGTCATGTATAAATTCCATAGATAGA
This sequence comes from Chamaecyparis obtusa, assembly GCA_027943335.1. Lineage (NCBI taxonomy): Eukaryota > Viridiplantae > Streptophyta > Pinopsida > Cupressales > Cupressaceae > Chamaecyparis > Chamaecyparis obtusa. The sequence goes on from BSBK01008636.1 coordinate 1,758,701, forward strand.
GTGCCAAACTCTCTCAAGTGATCTTGGGGATCAGAAGTACCCAAGTATTTGTCATATTTAGGTAGCTCTACACCTTTGGGAAAAGGTGGCATGTGAAGAATTTTATCGAAGGGGAAAGGACAAATGCTTTCCATCATGAGATATTGTGCTAGTTTATCCTTATCCTTCACAAGTTGACTAATCTGATCTTGCATGTCTCAGACCATCTTTTGCAGCTTAGCGGTTTCAGTTTCCTCTTCTTTGGCCACAAGTGTCTCAACTTTGAAATCTGGGGGTAACTTGTCTCCTTGTTTAGCCAGTTCTAGAAAATATTTCTCCTTCTCTTCTACAAGGAGAATTTCCATCATCTTGAGAAGACTTTTATTGGCTTTCACAACATCTATGTCATTTTGGGTTATCACTTCATCGTCATTACCAAGAATTTCAAAAATGCTTTGGGCTTGATCTTGATTCTGGTCATTTTGAGAGTGATAGTGATATTGTTGTTGTTTGTTTTGAGATTGATCATGGCATTGGTCATTTTGAGATTAATCTTTCTGAGGTTGATCATGAATTTTGTTGTATTCACCTTTAGAGAATTGGAATGGGTCTCCCATCTTGTCGATGGGCGAGTTTGCAATGTGCACAGACTTAGTATGAGTGTATGTAGTATTCCGAGAGGTCATGGAAATAGGATTGAAAGGGTCGATAGGTTCAAAAGAGTCGATAGGCTCAAAAGGATCAAAAGGGTCAATAAGATCAATAGGATTAATTCTAGAAAGTGACCCTTCAGAGTCTTGTTGATCTTCAAACAATGGGTTACGATGGTCTGGAAATAATAAGTTGTAACACTCTTGGAACACTAGATTCTGATTCGGACTGATGCCTATATGAAATGAACATCTAGCTCTAGGAGATGAGAATCAAGATGGGTCCTCTTTCGAGGCAACAAGCGAGATGGACCGTAAGGATCCCTCGCAGCACTCAGATTGTGTGATGGGTTCAAGATGACCTCTTCCTTGATTACGAGATCTACCCCTACCTTGTCCAATATCACGAATGGGGAATGTGTTGCCACTTCTAGTCATAATAGTCATAGACAAATATTAAGTAACAAGAGAGGACTTGGGATTATGTTTAGAACTCTATCTCTAGGATAGCAAAAAAAGAGATAAAGGTGAGATGCACCTGGCACAAATCGTTGAGAGTATGGCTAGAACAGCCGAGATATGACTATCACGTTGCAAGGTACAAAAGCACAGTAGGAAAGGATAGATGAAATAGAGACAATGTGAGTTCAAGCAATAATCATTTAGTTCCCAGCCTAAAATATCTAGTTTCAAATAGTAGACAATAGGAGAACATGCAGACATACCCCAGACAAGAGCCAAATCATACAAAAAGTTGACCAGTCAATGGGAATAAGCTCATTATTTTGGAAATCAGGGGACAGTCTCGTGCGAGGAAGTACTAGTTCATGCAAGGAAATGCTAAACTGGGCGTGAGAAAATGTTGTCTTGCGCGAGGAAATGCTCAGGAAACTGAAATCTTGTGCAGGAAAAGACCAAAGTTTGATAGTTTGACATAGTTTTCGAGACATAATCAGGTTTCAAGACACATCATAAATTATTCTCAGGCAAAAAATCTAGTTTTCAGGTTGATTTAAGATAGCTTTGAATCAGAAATCTCAGTTTGTATGTTGCAAGCAATCGTTTACAATCATAGAATTTTGGACCAAGCAATAGTGATGCAATCAGTAGTCACAAATAGTTCTACCAAGGACAAAGCAACTTGATAGAATCATGGGAGTCTTTGACAAGTTTAATCATGATGGATGGTTTAAGACTTGAAACAATCACTCAATTATCCCTATAAAAAAAATGGCAGAGAAGACAAAATTCGTGCCTCACAACTTATGTGCATGTGTTCACCTCACACATCTATGTCACCCCCTAGAGGGTGCCCATGTTTTTGGTGTTTCCAAGGACTCAATAATATATGTTCAAAGGTTACCCTTGAAGTATGGGTTAGTGTCATCTACCACCTTCAAACATCCAGGTGCATGCATATGGTGAGAATCTAGGGGATAGATTATTCCCCCTCCCTACGCAAAGATTATGTCTCCTTTCGGAGGTGATCCATGTAGGCAACTAGCTAAGAGAGTGTTTAGTGGGCTTCCATTCACACTAACCTTTGGTTCCCTTGATACAGGGTTGGGGCCTCACAGCCACACCAACACCTGAAAGTCATACACCCCCACAAGCAGGGCTAGAAGCAGCGCCGCTCAGTACAATAGACAGAGCTTTCTCAAGATGATAGTCGAAATCAAGAGAAAGAAGTTAACATGGCTTTTGAGTCTTTAGACTCAACAAAGCTTTCTTTATTATAGTGAGGTGGAATCACTATCAATAGGTGTGTACTCACTTAGGTCATTCCCAAAGGTTCAACTTTTGGCAGGCCCTCTATAGGTGACACAGACTTTGGCTTGGATCCAAGGGTCAGATTTTTTTATTCTCTCAAAGAGAGAAGAGCATACTTATCTACCTCTTCACCTTACCCAAACACACAAGACATGTCTATCACCAAGATAACTCCTCTTCAACCAATCCACAAGCTTTTGGGTTTTTGGTTCTCTCAAAGAGATAAGAGCAAATCCCCTAATAGGTAGACGTGCTAAAGATTCATTACCTTTCCTTGCTTCCCTAGGTATCTATCATGCTAGAAAAATTTGGGTCTTAGATTCATCCATGGACATCACTTCCATGTAATTAAGAGCTTATTACCCTATCTTGTTATCAAGACCCTTAAGAAATCTTCACAAGGCCCTAGTTATACTATGTGAATAAAGCAATAAACAAGCATAATGTTTTTGAGTATGTCTTCAGCAACCATCCAGCAAGCAAACCATTAGTATGTTATGTCTTCATCAAATTCTTGCAACCCATTGTTATGCTATCAAAAAAATAGAGATGTAAAAAATAACAACATGTAATAAATGTCAGGAAATAGTGTAGGAAATTTGTAGAAACTGATTTTTTTTAAAACTGATGGCAAGTCTCGCATGAGGAAGTGAAACGCTTCGCATGAGAAAGTATTGTGTTCCGCATGAGAAAGTTCTACTGTCAGCAAACCTTCACGTGACATAGTCAAAAACCTCACATGAGATTCTGTACTCAATTGTACAGACCGTACGGATAGAGCTTTAAATTCTTGTCAGAAATTTTTTGAAAGTGAGGCCAGAAATGATTTTTCTACCCCACGATGGGCACCAAAATGTTTATAACTGAATATGGACCTCAAATTCAGCCATAGACCTCAACATGGTCATTGCTCAATGATCCTATACAAAGATGAACATGAATTGTCCACTTCGCACACTCAATTGAATCGACCTGTCGCCTCCTATTTAGATGGGGTTTTGAATTACTCTCAGAATTAAGAGCCCAACAACCATAGACCAAGCTAAAATGGAGGATTTAAATGCTAAGAAAATGATTGAATTGAAATTAATTAAGCTAAGAACGAGAGTGCAATTGTAATCTAAGAATGAGAATGCAAAGTAATTTAAGAAGCTTGAAAATGAAATGAGAATTAAACTAAGAATATAATAAGCAAACTAGATTAAAGATGAGAGTGCAAGATTATGCTAAGAAATTGAAATTATTCTAAATATGCAATGTAAAAAGCTCAAAATGCCAAAGATGAGACAACAATTCGCTATAGTTTCGATACTCAAAAAATTGCCTCCCCAAATGAGGAATGAGAGAGTCATAATATAGAAGAGCCTAGGTGGAGACTGAAGAGTTTCTTGCAAAGAAAAGGTCATCTCTTCATCTTTTTGGTGGGAGGTGAAACAATTTAGAGAGAATTATCTAATTAAATTAAATGAAATATTGCCACATGGGTGGCTTTTCGAATTATTTGAATTATTAAATCCAAATGAGAGTATTTTATTTAAAGAACTAAATAACTATTTAATTCCGTTGATGTGTATTAGCTAAAGGGGGTGGAATTAATTTAATTAAAGCACTAGGACTTTAGAATTAAATTAGTAAATCATAGGGTTTATTTAGCCAATAAATGTTGATATTTAGGAATTAAATATAGTATTTGATTAATGCAAATTTAGGTTATTTTGCATTTGACACCAAGTCAAATAAAGTCAATTAGGAGACAGAATTGCCTAGTATAATAGGACTTTGATGATGTAGAAATTTGGAGAAATGCACCAAAATTGATTAGAATTGCAAGTTGCCAATTTTGGGGTATTACACTCTCGAGATATCATCTCATTCCCATCCTTAGCCTAAGCAAATGCTCAAGGAATAGGTGAGGCATAATCTCTAAATTATTTTTTAATGACTCTCCAAATTTTAATTACTATGTTATCACTTATTTACAAAACTTACAATAGGTTACCCTAGTTCTGACCACTTCAGGTCTCATACCCCTATTGTAAGCCACTCCCCTAAGATGCTCCTAATTAACCTCCCCTAGGCTCACAATCATAAATAACCACATAGGTTCCAAAAAAGTATAATGATCAAATCTTGGTCCATAAAAGACATTAGGGACACACACACTAGCCCTAAACCAAAACATCATAAAAAGAACACTCTCAAGGAGTTTCACATGACCCCGAACTTCCATAGAGTGAGGTTGGATCTAAAAGACCAAATCGATACAATAAAATAATGCATGATACAAAGAAAAACATATATGCAACCATCGATATACAACCTCTAAAATAGTTCTTAGATAAAACATAAACAAAACTCCAAAGTGATAATAGTCACTTCCCAAGCCTCTAGTTATAACAATTTCCCCCATAAAATTTCACTGTCCATAAAATAAGACATATATATGCTTAGAAAGTAATAAATTTAAATAAACAATAGTGCTTAATTAATAAACAATAGTATAAAATAATATTATTAATTATAAATAAAGTAAAATAATTAAATTAAATATTAATTAAACTAATTTAAAACTAAATTAAATTAAAGATTAAATAAACTAATTTAATAAAATAAAATAAAAAAAAATTAATTAAATTAAAAAGAATTTAAATAAACTAATTAAAAATAAAATAAATATTAATTAAAATTAATAAAAATAAAACAAAATACATTGGGGGGTCATGCCCTCCCCACGCCTCTTACCAAAGGGGCGGCGACTGCTAAGTCGTACCCATTCTGGCGATAGCAACCGTGTTGGTAGTTACAACCATGGTTGTGGCAGCAGCCATGCTGCTAATCGCAACCCTCGGGTTGCAGCAACAACATGGTGCTAGCCACAACCCAAGGGTTGCGGCAGCAGTCAATCTACCACGAGGTAAGGGATGGGGTCCCTGCCCCCTTAAAAAATATATATTTTTTTATATTATTATTTTATTTTTTTTACTTTTCTTTCCTTTTAAAAAAAAATACCAGTAATTAAAATTTTGAGAAAAGAATATAGCAACCTACCCCTTTTTTTATAAAAATAATATACTCGAATAATGATTTTTTTTTTCTTTAAACATATCTACACATTTTGCATTAATTTTTCCTTAATAGAAAACTAAGGTTTTTGACAAAACTAATATCTATTTATTTTGATTTCACATGCAATTTCTAATTAAATCTTTATGCAACGTATTGAGAACAAAAATCAATCTTTTCTGGGTAAATACCCTAAATCTTTACCATCGTGTTCCTTTTACCTATTCCAACCCTCTTCCAACTGTGGTTCCAAGTGTTCCACCAGTTGTGTCTTCCATTCCCGCTACTTCCTACACTTTCCATAGTGTTTCTAATGTTTCTATGCCTCCTATTTCTTCTAATGATTCCACGATCATTAGTCTGGCTCAAACTATGTCCTCTTTACAACAACAACTTGCATCCTTAACTCAATCCAAGTTTAGTATTCCTACATGTGACATGGGTAGTCCTTTATCCTTACACATTATTCGTGCTCCTGTTCCTCAGCAAGCCAATATGCCTCATCTTGAGAATTACAATGGTAAGGGAGACCTTGTCACTCATGTTAAAACATTTCAAATCCTTTGTAGTGACTATGCTCATGACCATAGGATTTTAGCCAAGTTGTTTGCTAGAACTTTTTGTGATAAGGCCTTGCAATGGTATTGTTCCTTGCCTCCTTATTCTATTGATTCTTTTCCAAAAATTGCTAATGCCTTTATCCAACAATTCCAAAATAACATTGGTCCACAAGTGTCCTTAACTGATTTGATGCATTGTAAACAAAATACTAAAGAAAAATTGACTGAATTTATTGGTAGATTTAAGCATTTGTATGCTCAAATTTCTTATCATGTTCCTTATATTGATATTCAACATATGTTTATTTCAAATTTACAAAAGGATATTAGAGATAAGATTTTGCTTACTAAATTTACCTCTTTTCAACAACTTTGTGCAATGCTTCATCATTATCAATTACAAATGAGTCAATTTGAGAGCAACACTCAAGTGGCTCTTGTTCTAGTTGATAAGATTGATGTTGCTCCTAATACCAACAAGTTTCAAAACCTAACAACTATGTCAAGATAACTAAGAAAGAAAATGCAATTTTCGATCAAGTTGTTGTTGCATCCAACAATGCCTCTTCTGCATCCACTGCTTTTCGTCTGAACCATATGTTTACTCCTCTTTCAGAATCTTTACATTCTATTATGAGTAAATTGTTGAATGCTAATATGATTACTTTGCCTCCTATTCGACCTCTTCTTCCTACTAGGATGGCATCCAAATCCTTTGATCCCAAAGCCTTTTGTCAATACCATCGTCAGAATGACCATGATACTAAGAAATTTTATTCTCTAAAACATAAGGTTCAAGACTTAATTGATTCTAATGCTTTATCTGTTGATAATTTTGATGGTAGTGGGAACAAATCTATCTCTTATCCTAATCAAAACCTCCAAATCTATATGAATATTTTCCCTACACATGATACTAATACCATTGTTCAACCATCTTCTATGGATATTGTTTATGATTCAAAGATGGATGGTCTCAATCATATTGTTAACCCTGTGGAGCATGTTGTTTTGTCTCAATTTGTATCTCCACCCCAACCTCAATCTCAACCTCAACTTCAAGTTCCACCCCAACCTAGGCCTAAACCAAAACCTCAACCTAAACCTCAAAAACAACCTAAGAATAAAAGACCTAGGGAACTCTTCATCACCTTTGATGATTCTATGACCATTAAAGCTCCTAATGGTCCCCTCTACATTTATGCTAGGATTTCTAAGATACCTACGTGTTTGTCTTGTTGATCCTACATCCTTAGTCAATGTCATTACTGAAGAAAACCTTTTTATGAAGAACTTAAAACGTGATCGTTATGATACATCTAATGTGTGGATCCAAATTTTTAATGTTTTTCTCTATCTGTCATTTGGTTCTATTAACTTTCCTATTGAACTTTGTGGTAAAGTTGTGGACACTACCTTCGTTGTTGTCCCTAGTTTCGATTAGTTTCAAGTTAAGCTTGGTTTGCCTTGGTTGAATTCCATGCATGTCATTGCTTCTCCTATCCATAAGTGTATTAAATTCATTCATGATGAATAAGTGAAAATGATTAATCATAGTTTATATCAACCTTCTAGGCCTAGGGATTGTGCTACCCTTGACTTATTTTGGCCTTCATTACCTAATTCATGTTCTTCTCGACCTGATAACCTTTTTTGCTCATATCAAGCCTATAAACATTGCAATATTGTTGAGTTAAGCATGCCTCAGATGGATCTTAACCGTGGTCTTTTTCCTACACCTTCCATACCTCCTTTATCCATTACTTCTAGTTCTATTAATCAAGCTCCTAGTGTTACTTTTTAGCCTACTAAGAATCCTACTAATCCTTCTATAGAACCTGTGAAGGAACTGTTGGTTGTTCCTCCTAGTTCTCAACATATTTCAAACAAGACAAAATGTAACCGATTTGCCAATGAATGTCGTAAGAAGCATCGAGCTCAAGCTAAGGCCTATGCCTTTGTTCTTCAAATTTCTTTACCTTCTTTTGACTAGCCTATGCCTAATGTGTTGGAAGAAGTTAATGATGTTAAGATGAATTATTATGGTGATTCTATTCGTATCTTAGATTCTATTTTGATTAATCTTGATGAAGAAGATACTCTTGATGATCTTAATGATGCTAATGATGAATATGAGACTATTGAGATTGATATTGATTTACCTAATATTCTTTCAACACAATTGATAATTACACCTAGTATCGAACATCACGATTCTCAAGAGGATCCTTGTTTGGAACTGGCTATTATTCCTACTATGTTATATATAGTCTCTCTTATGAGTTTCTCACCTTCCCTAAATGATATAGACCGAGATGGGGAGAGTAGGCGATGTGCTTGATTGGTTTGTCCTCCATGGTAGATTTTTGTGTGTTTTCCTATTGTAATGTATTTCTCCCATAATGTGTTTGCTAAATGTTTGTTAGATTCTTTTATACGACCCTTGTTACTTTGTTGGTACAAGGTGATAAAGGAATTAAACCTATTGTACTATTCCTTTATATGTATCTCTATTCTTCTATATGTTGTTTTCATGTTATGTTGTACCTGTGCTATTGTTCATAAATCTTTTCCTTGTGTAGTTCGCTGGGATTTGTGACTTGGTAGCATTGATTCTTTTTGGTCTCCATGTTGTGGTCTGAAAAGACTCTTCTTCGTAACTCTTGCGTTTTATTTTCTCCATTGTGATTGTAGTTCTACTTTCTTTGGGGAATGATGTCAATTCATTTGCATATATATATATATATATATATATATATATATATATATATATATATATATATATATATATATATATATATATATATATATTAAGAAGGAAAAAACCACAATATGAATAGCTTATGTGGTATTTTCCTTGATTTGTATTCACTTGGGGGCATCTTGTAGTGGAAACATAATCAGTGGAGTTTTTTATGTTTCCATTTAAGCCATTGCTCTTGTTAAAGTGTTAGCAATGACTTTAACATGGGGGCATACACTCTGATCACTTTTTGCACACACACACACTTCCAAAATATTTTCAGACTTAAAGCTCTTTTTTTTCTCCCTTTATGGAATAGAGACTAATCCTTAAAGCATGGATTTTTACCTTATAGGATCTCTTGATCCCTCTAGTTTCAATTTACAAAATTTTGATCCCTTAAGGTCCGAAGGTGTCCTTAAGACTGGATCTCTCTTGTTTTGGTTTTTCTCTTTTGGAATAGAATATTCTTGAGGGTGAATCCTTGATGGATTGACTAGTGAGTAGCCACATTCACTAGGTAGTTCAACTCCATCTTTCCAGTTGCAATGTTTCCTTGTGTGATTCACAATGGGACATAGGTTCTCATTGGGTGAGGTAATAACACCCTCTTCTCTCTTTTTTCTAGTGATGTATCTCTTATTGTAATCTTGGGGTTGACAAAGACTTGAGTCCCTGGGGGCTTGAGGATTACTTTGTCCCTTTGATTTCAATAAGATTATCTTTTTCTTTGTGATCTCCTTTACCAAGAGTTTGCATCGAGTCCATACTCTTGCTAAAGTGGGGGCTAAATGTATCATCAAAAAATGGAAGCACTTCCATTTAGGATTGGTTTAGCCCTCTGAGTAAATGGTTTGGGGTCATGTCAAATGCCTTGAATGGGTATTTAAATTGGATCTGGTTTTTCCCCTATCCTTCCATGTTTTCCACTTCTTTCCTACCTATTTTTTGGTATCTTGCTCTGAGATTTTGAGGTTCTTGACCTCAAGGTCAAGGTCAACCTTGACCCTAACCTAGGTCAAGGTCGACCTCAACCTTGACCCAGGGTCTAAATTTCAAATTCCAAAGATTTTTGAATGTCAAGGTTTGGAAAGAAGTCTTTCCCGCTTCCGGGTCTACTACTTTGGGCTTCGAAATGGTGACTCTTAAAAGACATTTAATATAGGTCCACTTATATGGGTATGAGCCTAATCAGAATTTATTTCTCATATGTCAGCCTCTCTAGAAGCTTGTGTCCTAGACTAGTATATAAGGAAGCCTTCTCCTCTCATTTTAAGGAGAGGAAAGGGAGAAAAAGGAAAAGGAGGAAAAGAGAAGGAAAGAAAAGGGAGGATCATCTATGCATAATTTATCAAAGTGAGCATTCAAGCATTCAAGTATTTCAAGCATTCAAGATTCAATTCATTAAGGAGATTCATTGGTAGCCATTGAAGGATTCAAGCTCTATGGAGCTCTCTTGTTGAAGATTTCTCCATCCATATCCATTCAAGCTTCTTCCCATTCCAAGATCCATTCAAGATTGGTGTTGAAGATCTAAAGACAATTGATTTGAGACATCCTACATCCTATAATTATACATCCATTTGGAGCATCCACACTTGTGGATTCAAGGATTCGAATCCTCCACAAGGGTTTCAACATAAGCAAGGTGAATTGTTCTATTTACTTTATTTATTACTGTAATTTCAATTCTATTTCAAGGTTAATTCCAAAACTGGTGTTTGACCAAGGTAAACCCCTCATCCAAACAATAAAACATTTTTCTTGTAGGTGCAGGTGTGGAACAAAAAATTACTGAACAAATTCAAATACCCTTTTCGGTAAACATTCGGGATTCACAAACATAATTTCCATCAAAGTAGTGCAGGTCAAGGTCGACATAAAGGGGCATGATTGCGCCCCCGTATTTGGGTCAAGGTTGACCTGGCTCAGAAAAGAAAAAAGATTTCTAAGTTTTCTCCGTCTCCGTGTTTCTGTTCCAGATTTGGTTGCAGAATTTCCAAAAACTCAGTACAGACACCAGAAAATAACAATTTCTAGATTTGCTATACTTTGAGGTTAGTATTTTTCTTCAATTCATTTCAATTAAGATTTTAACACTCTCTTCCAAAATGGAATGTAAGGTTTTCCTCTTTCTTCTTATTACTAATTAATTGATTCATTTATGCATTGACCATTTTCTTGTGGTTAATCAATTTGGATCTTTCCTTTGAGAATTTTGGGTTAAGAAGAGAATCTTACCTTCCCCAATTCTTTTATATGTAAAGAATATTATTTACATGTTGGGGAACACATCACAACATAACCAACCAATCACCAATCAATAATCATTTTTTTTATTCTTTACAATAACCATTGGAAAGGACCCCAACAATGGCCTAATCAAAATCATGGTTATCAGTCATTACCACCTCTAGTGCCTCAACCGACACTTATGCCACCTCCTGCAGCCACAAGTCCTCCTCCATGACCAACACAACTACCTGCTCAGCCAAAGCCCAATCCTAACAATAAGTAACCACAATAACTAGTGTATGCTATTTATGCTCAATAGTACCCTGCCTATGCATTAGAGATAACTGATATTCACTTGAGATCTGGTACTACTCTACTTGCACCAAAACCTCCTATTACAACATAAGTTCCAGACATTCCTGCAACATCAACACCACTTCCAGAAACTACTTTTCCAAATACAGTCCTACTAGCTAATATATCGAGTCAAACTGATCCTCAAACCTTAGTGAATCCTCCTGTTCCTCAAAGGCTTGGGATGGACAAACCTATACACCCTGAAGAAATGTCATTTGATATCCTTGACCAATTGAAAAAACATGCATATCTAGATTCCACTGCTTCAGGCTATTAAAGATGTTCCTCTCTATGGGAAATCCATTAAAGAAGCATGTCTCAAGAAACCTGGAAGGAAGAAGAAGGATCCCTAAAAAGTAAATGTTATAGGTCAACTTGTAGATATAATGTTGGGAAAGATAGTCATTCCAGAGTACTCTGATCCTGGAAGCCTAGTTGTTGATATTACAATTAATGGATAATCTATGAAGAATGCTTTGATAGATTTGGGTGCTACTATTAATGTTGCGACCAAAGATACCATGCATAGGTTAAGTATAGAGGGATTAAGGACCACTCCGACAGTCTTACAACTTTCAAATAATTCCACTATCACCCCAGATGGCATAATAGAAGATATAGTGGTTACATTGGATTCCTGGGAATATCCTACTGACTTCATGATATTATCACCCAAGGTAACTCTAATTGGTTATCCGGTTATCCTTGGAAGACCATGGTTAGCCACAACTAATGCTAATATCAGTTGCAGATTAGGTAACATGACAATCTTAGATGGCCAAATAATTAAGAAGTTGGTGTTATATCCTCCAACCCAGCCACAACCTGATTTAAGTACCCCTATTTGGCCAGATTTGGGAGATGATGAAGAAGAGATAAACTCTATTTCTCAACTAATGATGTTACACATGAAATTTTTCCTAAAACTGCAAAAAGATGATGATGTGATTCAAAGCATCCTTACTAATGATTGTGTCACAGTAAAAGATATCATTAACAACTTTGTTCTGTAGTTGACTACCTATGACAACTGTGTTCTACTAGTGGAGCCTAAAATCATCCATCAATTACTACCCTATGAGATATCTACAAGCCCTATATCTAATGTATCAATGCTTGAATTGACAACTACTATGGAGATCTCACCTAGCCACAATCTTCATGTTAACAATAAACTACCACCACAATAATTAACATTGTTAACCCAACTCCTCTGTAAACATGAAAAAGCTTTTGCTTGGGACTATGGAGATATAAAAGGATTGAGCCCAAAAATTTGTACACATAGGATTTACATCAATGAAGGCAGCCTACCACTCCGCCTACCTGAGAGAAGAATAAACCCAGCCCTAGAGAGAAATTGTAAAGATTGAGCTACAAAAACTGTTGAACGCTAGTTTCATTTATCCAATCTCAGATAGTAAATGGGTTTCACCTTTGGTAATAGTACCTAAAAAGGAGGGTAAATGGAGAATATGTGTGGATTATAGGGAACTTAATAATGCAAAAAAGAAGGATCATTTTCCCTTGCCATTCATTAGTCAAGTTCTATATACCTTAGCGGGTAAGAAGTACTTCTCTTTTCTTAATGGATATAATAGATATAATCAGATTAGCATTGCTCCAGAGGATCAAGAAAAGATAACATTCACATGTCCTCAAGGAACATATGCATATTTTGTATTACCATTTGGTTTATGTAATGCTCCCACAACATTTCAAAGGGCTTTCATCAGCATTTTTGCTGACATCTCATATGATTGCATGGAAATTTATATGGATGATTTCACCACATTTGGTGTTACTTTTGAAGAAGCTTTGGAAAACTTGGAGAAAGTGTTGATCATGTTGGCGTACTTCCAGTCCCCCAATTTTAAACTTTCAAATTCAAAGTCTTTCATTAGATCCTCCCTAATGTGTTTCAGATGTTTCTCCTAATAATATTTCTGTGAAGGATGAAGATCATGTAGAAACTGATGAAATGTCAGATTCAACTCCAAGATCCAGCTGCATGCAATAAACCTATCACAAAGAATGAAGCAAAAATATGGAAAAAGCAAAAACCCTCTTATGCTCAAAAATGTCAGAGCTCAAAATGTATTAAGAGAGAATGAAAGAAATAATTACAAAAGCGGCTTATAAGGATAGAAACCCTAAAGCCCAAAAAGCTAGGTTGTGCAATAATAATTAATAGAAATATTAATTATTATGCACCTAAAGGAGATAGCTTAAGTGAAAAAGAATAATAGAGGACTTAAGTAATTAAACTGAAATGATTTAATTATAAAGTCAAATATATCTATTAATCTAACACCCCCACTTAAGCGTAGCTCGGGAGGAACTAACCTAGCATAGCTAAGAAAGCAAGAAATAGGTCCCAGCAACAAGGCCTGATTAGGTACCCAATACAAGGAAATCTCTATGAACTGGAGAAAAAAGGGAAAACCTCATGGGAAAAACCCTTCTCCAAAAAGAGATATGTAAAAGCAAACAAAGCCAGAAAATGACTTCAAGAGACTCTCTCAAAGCCATAAGTACAATGTATGTTGTATGCTAATAACCCCCCCCCGTGAGAGAGGATCGGTACTCCAAAGCCCCCCTGGAAAGCAAGAACCCCTGGATCAATGAACAAACCACTGTGACTCCAATGTAGAGGAGTAAAATTCAGTGGACATTCAAGAGGTAACCTCAAAAGATGAGGTGTCACTGGAAAGCCAAGCTGATGCTCAAAGGAGTAGACATGAGGATCCTGAAAGGGAATCCCCAATGTAGGTGGTATGATAGGTGTGCTGATACTACCATCAGAGAGGAGATGAATGTCCTCTATAGAATCCCCAACAACTGCACCTGGTGGCTCAATGAATGGAGCTAGAGGATCAGGAAGTGCTGAAGAAGAACCTTGCTGAATAGAAAAAAGCTCAACAGGAGGTGGCATGGCAGTCACAACAGTAGTCTCAGGAACTATATAGAGGTTTAAGCGACCTGACTGTACCACATGATGCTCTCTCAAAGGAGGAGAGTCGTGCTTTGGCAAAGGTGGACCAAAGTGTGAAAAAGAGTAGAGACGGGTGGAATGATCAACTATCCCTATAGCAACAATACCTCTTGTCATACTATCCCAGATGAAAATTGAATCTGGAGTGAACTCAACTATCTTCCCTGACCCACTATGAGTAATCTGATAAATTGAGAGAAGGTTTGCAGACAGAGATGGAACATACAACACATCATTGAATGTGCCATCCTGAATGCATACAGTACCTTTCCCACAGACTATCATAACAATGTTATTCCCAATGATAATATGGGGAATAAGAGAATCTTCAAAAGAAGAGAAGATCTCTCGAGAAGATGCCATATAGTGAGAAGCACCTGAATCTAGTATCCAAGGGATTTTTGAAGGGGATGCAATAGAAGCTCGTAATGCATGACCCTTTCCAAGATCCTGTCCAGCTGTAGAATAGATAGAGGAAGACTGATAAGCAGACCCCTGTGAGCCAGAAGAGGATGGAGAGGAAAGATTGCACTTCTGAAGAAGAGCTTGCAAATCTGCTATCTGTTTCTCATAACCATCAAACTTCTTCTAATAGAAAAGTGAGTCATCATGTGTTCCCTTCTGACAATAGGAACATGTAGGGCTCTCAGTCTTCTGTTTCTCCTTCTTAGAAGAAGATGGTGGCCCAATAGAGTGTTGAGAAGAGGAATCATATATTTGCTTTGGCTTCTACTTCTGAGAATCCTGAGGTGTCTTGGCAAGCAATGCCTGTGAATGTGAACCTGCAAGTGAATCCATCTGAGTGATCTTGGACTGCTCACGAGTCAACATGTCACAGAAAGTCTCAAAAGAGGGCATAACATGTCTGTAACCCAAAGTATCCATGGTGGAGTAGAAAGTGGAAGAAAAGATCTGATACTGTCCTCGCAACTTTGAGAGTATCAAATAGATACACTCATCATCTGTCTTGATTTTCCCACATCCTTGCAAAACTATACATAGAGACTTGAACTTCATCAAGAAGTCCTCTATAGTGGGGAAATTAGAAGGAGTCAAAGAGGTCAACTCTGCATCAAGTTGAAGCTTCCATAATTTGTTCACTATACCAAACAAGGTTGAAAACTTGCCCAAAATAGCCCTAGGAGTGGTCAAACCTTCCAGGTGAAACAAGAGACTGTCGAAGATGTTCAGTGCAATCAAACCCATGGCTTCATCCATTTTGTTTCTATGCTGAAGAATCTCAAAGGGACGCTGCAGGACAGGTTGGTTCTCATCCAGACATGACTATAAGCCACGTGACATAAGAAGCCTGGTCATGTGTACTTTCCAGGTATGATAATTATGCGGTGTCAGTCGGGCCACAGAGGGATCTGACATTGAGAGAAGAAGAAGACAAAAGTAGAAGGGTCTTTTTTGAAGTAAATTACATAAAGGAAAAACACCCCCCCACAATGTATAAATCAAACCCCCATGCAGCAAATAATTGAAAGCACAAAAAAGAGAGGAGAAAACCTGGACTCCAGATCCAAAGGAGGAAAATAAAAGCCTCGACTTTGACACCAAAAAAGAGAGCATAAATGGCCAAATCATAAAATCAAACTAGCACCATCACATTTGGCTCAGAAAGACCTTTTCAACGGTATATCATATGTCAATTTTTGAGTCTGTATGAGCCCTGTAGGAGCAAAAATGCCCAGGTACCCCCAAAATGCAAGCTCTCTGGAAAAAATCAGTGACGACAAAAAAATTGACGGTTGTTTGACTGTCACGGGCCTGTCGCTGACGTCAGAATGACATCATCACCAGAAAAATTTTGAGTTGCAGAAAAATTTAAAAAAACTACCGAAAAAAATTTTCGGTGCCGGTAAAATATGTTGGCAAGTGATGTCACAGGGTGACGTCACCTGCTGCAGGTGAGTGGCGGCGAGCGGGCGGTGGGCGGTAGGTGGGCGGTGGGTGGCGGGCTGCAGGCGGCGCGGTTGCGCTAGGGTGTCACCGGGGTGGCGTGGTGGTGACACCCTGGTGGCGCGCTTGGTAGTGCTCAAAATCAATGAAAAAATGCACGAAAAATGATATTTTTTGGTTTTTTTATTTTTCGTGCCATACGGCTCTTGGAGGCTAAAAAATTCACCCAGAAGCCCCGGAGGCCAAATAGGTCAAATTTTATATGGAAATAGGGGTTTTTGGGCCTTTTGGATGCAACCGTGAAGTCAATTTTTGCCCAAGGTACTCCAAAAAAAATAATCCCCAAGATCCAATAAAAACAATTGAAAACCCTAGAAAGAAAGGGCTTGATCCACAGCTTCAGTAAACTTCGAACAAGCTGTAGCATAATGGATCTAATACCATGTAAAAATTGATGAAATGTTAGATTCAACTCCGAGATCCAACTGCATGCAATAAAATTGTCACAAAGAATGAAGCAAAAATATGGAAAAAGCAAAAACCCTCTTGTGCTAAAAAATGTCAAAGCTCAAAATGTATTAAGAGAGAATGAAAGAAATAATTACAAAAGTGGCTTATAAGGATAGAAACCCTAAAGCCCAAAAATCTAGGTTGTGCAATAATAATTAATAGAAATATTAATTATTATGCACCTAAAGGAGATAGCTTAAGTGAAAAAGAATAATAGAGGACTTAAGTAATTAAACCGAAATGATTTAATTATAAAGTAAAATATATCTATTACTCTAACAGATCAAAGGTCTAATGCAGATGTGAGAGTTCATATGTCCTAATTCATATTCATTGTTTCAAAATCAGAGTTTCCTAAAGCACACTCAAATTTGGGATTTCCACCAAAAAGAAAAAGAGCATTGTGGAAAATCCATTTTCTGCTATGCTTTTCGCACTCCATATCGAATTTTCCACAATGGAGAAGTGAGATGGTCATTTTCCGCTAAGAGAAGTCTATTTCAAGTTTTCCGCAATGGAGAAGTGAGATGGTCATTTTTTGGCTTGGAGAAGCTCTTTTCCAATTTTCCACAATGGAGAAGTGAGATGGTAAGAAATGCATAGCAGAAAATCCATTTTTCGCTACGCTTTTCGCACTCTATATTGAATTTTTCGCAATGGAGAAGTGAGATGGTTATTTTCCACCAAGAGAAGCCTATTTCAATTTTTCCATAATGGAGAAGAAGTAAGATGGTCATTTTCCGGCCCTGAGAAGCTCTTTTCCAATTTTTCGCAATGGAGAAGTGAGATGGTAAGAAATGCGCTACGCTATTCGCAGTACAGATTTCTGAAAAACTCAGTCTCAGTGCGGGGGCTATATCTTCCAAACTAACTATTGGATCTTGCTAAGATTTATATATGTTGGTTCTAGACTAATTTTGGCCATCCTCATCGGAGCGATCAAAGAGTTTATATTCAGTTCAAAAGTTATTCATCTTTGAGTAATAGCATATCTAGAATAGTAAGAATGTCAAATTGAATTATGTTTTGAAGGAACTGGTATGGTGTAGAAAGACAGTTAAAATGAAAAAATTCATTAGTATCTTTAGAGTATATGAAGATTGAAAGAATTTTACACATAGTCATGGGGATAATGACACTTGTCAAATAATTATGCCCGTTCATTAACAATTATCACAGGTAATGAGCTGTGGAAATTTTGGAAGATCAAGAGATATGAGTAATTTTATGAAAAGCTGAAAAGTCTTAAAGGAGGAGGTTGATTGAAAATCAAATAAATATTTTAATACTTTATTCCTTCAGATTCAAATAGAAAATGAGGAAAGAATTAGTTATGAAACTAAAAAGTTGCCGGGAGAAACCGAACAGTTGCTGGAGAATGCTATTTATTGTAAAATCTTTTCTTGTAAAAGGGTTCTTCTTTTCTGCAAGAGTAGGAATTGCTGGAGTAGAAGGGAGGGCATTTATTTTTTTATGCATTTCATTTTGGGAGTATTGAGAGTTCTGATTTTTGTAATAGATTTGGTAGAAGTTGTGAGCAAATAAAATTGGAACATTCTTATTTGTTGTGTTCAAGACAAAGAGAGGTTTTATTCTGAATCAAAGCATTTGGTTATTACTCTTTTGATTATAATAAATCAGAGTATTGTTGTATTCAGTTTTGGGCATTATCTTGCATCTTGTGTTAAGTAATGGATGGGCTATAGATCAGAGTATTTGCAGGCATTCCTATTACGGAAATTAGAATTATTCAACCTTCTTTTTCATTTCATTTCAATTGCATTGCATTCACAACATTCTCTGCATTACCAGTATCAAGAAGTCATAAGATGTGTGGGTTCTTGGGATTGGCTAGGTTTAGGAACTAAATTCTGCCTAAGTTAGTTCTGTCTGGGGATGGCTTGGTTTTCCTCTTCCATTCTTAGGTTAAGAATGTACCCAGTTAGTTTAGGAATAAAAAAAATTCATTGAATATCATTCATAAGGGAGCTGTACCTTTCAATTCAGAGGAAATCTATCAACCTAGTGATAGATTATCCAACTATTGGTATCAAATTGTTTCTCACAGATTTGGGCATTTGAGAGTTAAATTGAAAAGAACAATTTGTTTACCAACATATCAGATGTAAAGAACACAATCTGACCCTAAACAGTGACAAATGTTTCCTGATGATGCAAGGAGTCGTGCTAGGATATTTCATCTCAAAAGTTGGCATACAAGTGAACCCTACAAAAATTGAGGTAATTCTAACATTGTCTACACCTACTAAGCAAAAAGATGTTAGATCCTTTCTAGGACATGCTGGTTATTATAGACGCTTCATTCAAAATTTTAGTCAAATAGCCAGTCCACTATACACCTTGCTTACAAAAGAGGTTGAGTTCACATGGACACAAGTCTGTGACAAATCATTATTGTAGCTCAAATCCCTTCTTACAACAACACCAGTACTTAGAGGGCTTGATTGGTCTTTACCATTCCATACACATATTGATTCTTCTGATTATCCAATAGGAGTCATCTTAGGCCAGAAATCCAATAGGAGTCGTCTTAGGCCAGAAATCCAATAACCTTGAAAATGTTATTTACTATATCAACAAAACTCTACATGGGCCATAGCTCAATTATACAGTCACAGAAAAAGAATTACTGGCAGTTGTCCATGCTTTAAATAAATTTCATCATTATGTAACATGATATCCAATATTTATTCATACTGACCATGCAACCATAAAATATCTTATGAACAAACCTGCAATTTTAGGTAGGTTAGCAAGATGGCTTTTGCTACTACAAGAATTTGATCTAACAATAATTGACAAGCCAAGTAAAGAAAATGTTGTGGTTGATTATTTATCAAGATTCCAAAATGTTGATGTTGATACCTCTATGATAGATGACACATTCCCTGAAGAACATTTGTTCCACATTGTTACAAAGAGCCCATGGTATGCTGATATAGCCAATTACCTTGCAGTTGACAGGATGCCTACACATTTCTCTCCTAAAAAAAGAAAATTGCTCGTTGAGAAAAGCTTTCAATTTTCTTGGATTGACAACACATTGTTCTATACTGGTCTAGACCAAGTCATGAGAAGGTGTGTACATGAAGATGAAACTTATGACATGCTTCATTCTTGTCATGATGAGCCCTGTAGAGGACACTTTGCAGCTATGAGAATAGCTATGAAAATACTAACAATGGGTTATTACTGGCCCACACTTCATAAAGATGCAAAAAATTATACTAGGAAATGTGATAAATGCTAAAGGATGGGTCGTCCTACAAAATCAGATGAAATGCCTCTACATCCACAAGTTGTTGTTACACCATTTGACAAATGGGGCATGGATTTTATTGGTCCTATAGAACCTCCATCTAATGGAAAGTCATACATTTTGGTATGCACAGATTATGTAACCAAATGGGTCAAAGTAAAGGCAATGTAGCATGCTCGAGATAACAAAGTAGCAGAGTTCCTATGTGAAGAAATATTCACCCGCTATGGTGTGTTGAGAGAGCTAGTAACAGATCAGGGAGCATAGTTCACATCCAACCTAATCACAGACCTCATGAATGAATAAAACATCAGACACAGGGAGTCTAGTCCCTACCATCCATAGGCCAATGCCAAACAGAAGTCACCAATAGAAAAATTGAAGCAATACTTACAAAAATAGTTCAACTCAACCACTGTGACTAGAGCAATCATCTTTTAGAAGTAGTCTAGGCATAAAGAACAACATGGAAAACAATGACAAGATTCACTCTATTTGAATTACTATATGGGAAAGCAGCCATGTTTCCCATTGAGTTTGAGCATAAAACATTGCATACTATCTTGAAGCTAAACATTGATCTTCCTGCAGCACAACAAGACCATCTACTACATCTCAACTCTCTGCATGAGATGAGAAAATCTACATTGGAGCACACAAAGATAGTCCAAAAGAAAAGGAATAAATGGCATGAATCCCACCTAAAGAACAAAAAATTAAAAGTATGTGATTGGGCACTATTATTTGATTCAAGATTCAAAGAAATATAAGGCAAGTTACAAACAAGGTGGTTAGGACCATATGAGATAGATCATGTCTTTGAAAATGGAGCAGTCCAACTGACAACAATTAATCCAGTTCATTTCAAAGTATTGGTCAATGGTCATAGACTTCGTCTATACCACCAACCCCATACCAAGAATGATTTCATGTAGCAATTCCAAGATACAATTCCACAAGCACAACATGTAATACTTCCTACAGCAGAAGGTACCCACCTTCTTCCTGTAGCTTCAACCTAAAGTCCCTTTAGGTATGACAAGAATAAATGCTTTATTTTCAATAAATTTTCATTCTCCATTCACTTTCTATATTCTTCTTTATAACCCACTCTACTTCTCTACCTTCCACCCACACATACTCCATGTCATCACATTTTATCTATTTCAATGTTTTCAATAATTACCACATCAGTCGATGCGTACATCCAACGATAGTATAATTATTGATGAATTCCATTCTTGTCACCTTCCCGTGCATCTGACAACATAATGAGAGGTACAAATCTTCAATATTTTCCACTTTTAGCACACACATTTCAATAATTATATCTAATACTGCATATATTTATACATTTTGGCATTACGCCAGTTCTTTACCTCTTGCTAAGTACGAAAAGTGTGGACACTTGTCTTTATTTTGTAGGGGGAATGGAAGTGTATTAATTCCTTATGTCATTATTATTGTACCCATCATTCCTAGTTAGATTGTTTTTCAGTTCAAATCTATACTTATGTGTTGTTTCATAAGTCCATTTATTGTTCGCACAAGTATCGTACCTAAATTCCCAAATTATCCTTGATTTCTGATTGACATAACCCTAAGGTGACATGATCAAATTATGTGAAATTTAATTGCATTTAAAGCTATAATTTCTTGTTGAAAAGCATCATTATTGATTAATTTTTTAAAATGCAACATAGAGATTGCAAGGAAATCTGTAGTTTAAAGTGCAGTTAGGAGCTTTATTTCAGGAGGAATTAAGAAATTGGGAAATTTTAGAGTAGAAAGAAATTATAAATTGGCAAATTGTAGAAGGAATTCAGAGAAAGAATTTGGAACAATGGGAGGATAGTTGATGCATCATGAGCCAGTGGTCCATACCATACTGCTCACTAATATGGAAGCAGTCCGACACTTCCGTGCTTGTGGATGGCTTGGGTATATCTTAAAGCTGACAGAATTTGATGAGGAAGTAGCTACTGAATTTATGAACACATTTGAGGAAGGAGAGGCAAATGTATTGGGTTTGAAAGTTTTGAAACTAGAGGAATGCATTACATAAGTGACCAGGTTTCCCAAAATTAGAGAGCATTATCCTAATGAACACGATGTCAAGTCGGCTTGAGCTCAGTTCACTCTTCCTTCAAACCCTCCGTTGGAGGTGAACAAACAGGGTTGCAAGCACATATCACTTCCTACCCCATTCAATGAGTTGTTGTTGCACATTATAAGGTACCTCACTTGTGAAGGAAGGTTTTCCCATTTGCATGCATGCCATTTCAAATTGCTTAGCTATATCAGGCATAATTTTCCAGTAGACATTCCAAATTTTCTATATAATATGTTGGACATTAGTGCTGAAGAAACCTAGAAAGGAAAAACAAATTCTATTTCACACCATGCCCTAGTTAAATTACTAGTTGAAAGATCTCTTAGAGATGTGTCTCCCTTGGTATGGGATGAATTTGTTCGAGTCAAGACTTTGCAACCTCAAGATGAACCTGTTGAATAACATGTTCATGAGAGTGAAACTCCCTCTGAGCTAGATACTGAAACAGCTACCCAAGAAGGAGAACCTAAAAATATTAAGGAGAAAGAACCTTCCCCTACTCCAGAGGACAATGTACCTACCTTTTCCCAGAGGAAAGGAAAATGAAATATTGGTGAAGGAACTTCAGTTCTTGAGAAAGAGCCCCAAAACCCTATAGTTTCAAAAAGCAAGAAAAGGAAGTCGGCTCCTGCAGCAACTACTCCTGCAGTAGAGAGACCGAAGACAAATGTTAAGAAGAAAACTTTGGAGGTAACAGAGACTCCCTTGTGGAGAAGCTCTTGGATGAGAGGGAAAATTCCACAAGTATCCCCAAATAGCCAAGTTATTCCCTAAGAAAAACTTGCCACAGAACCCCATGTTGATTATGTTTCAGATAATTCTCCACTTCAACCAAATGTTCTAGATCCTCCCCATAATTTAAATAATTCATTTGATAATGAGCCTCCCACACATTAGAGTGAACTTGAAGAAAGTCATCAAGCAGTTCAAGAAGGTAATCA
Organism: Chamaecyparis obtusa; assembly: GCA_027943335.1. Lineage (NCBI taxonomy): Eukaryota > Viridiplantae > Streptophyta > Pinopsida > Cupressales > Cupressaceae > Chamaecyparis > Chamaecyparis obtusa. Next base: position 1,781,802 of record BSBK01008636.1, read on the forward strand.
GGAAGAGCCTCAGTTGCCTCAAACATCAGCTCATTCTTATTTTCAGAATGCTATTGTACCTTTTAGGAGAACCTGGTTCACTAATTACTTAGAGTAGGCCCATAGTGCAAAGTAAAGATAAAAGAATCATCTAGAAGAGTTTGGCCCCCCTACTCTACAGTCCATTCTTTTCAATTTATACACTCAGTTTCTCTTTAAGAAAACTTTGTAGAAAGAAGAGAGGAAAAAGATGCAAAAAGAGATTGATGATCAAAAAGAGGAAATAGAGGACTTGAAAGAGAAAATAGAGAAACATAAACAAAAGATGGATCATGCCTTAAAATTGGATGATCAAATCATAGCTTGTAGGCCTCCTCTTAGGGTATATGCCATTTACTTGAAAGAACAATTTCTCTTGTTCCAATTGATGATGACTATCAAAGATAAAGAGTCTGAGTTTAGGACATCTCAAGAATTTTATGATATATACCAGACCTTTGTTGTTTGGAAACAAAACTTACTTTGTGAGATGTATCTTCACAACTTCATCATCCTGGAAGAGAATAATTGGAATCCCTTACTTTACATAGGTGACATACATCTAAGAGCTTTGATGTCATGGATGCACAATGAAACTAATTATGACAGACAATTATATAATTACAGGGATCAAGAAAAATTAAAATAGTTACCCTTGAGGGCTGAATGTAGTAAGCCTGATGTTCTACTAAGGGACGAGTTCAGTCTCACTTATATGAATACAAGAATAGGAACTAGGGACATGATTTTCATTGTCAGAGAAAAAGTTTATAAAGAGTATCAAGGGATACCTTATTTTACATTTCAAAGAGCCCTAGCTGGAGTTAGAAATAGATGGAACAGGTTGCCAGAGGCTTTTAAAAAGTCTGAACCACATAGTCCTATCAACCTAGAGGCAACAATTAATAGAGCATAAAAATACATGCAGTTGGGAAGACAAATCAAGTGTGAGCTCTAGTGTCCCTTGACATTCTAGCGACTGATGCTTCTATGGCCTTTGTATGCCATTAATGCTACAAAATTGGACCAGCTATAGGAAGACTACATGATGGACTATTGGGAAAGAACCAAAGGGTTCTCCTACACTTTCAAAAGAAAATGAAGAGGCAAGAGTGAAGTTGGAGAGTTCAGAGGAATTTCTAAGAAGTGTAATGCTTGAGGACAAGCATTATGCTTATAGGGGGCAGATTTTGGGGCAAGAATTTTTCTTTGTTTTATACTATTTTTATGCTCTGTTCCGAGACATTTCCAAAACACTTGTTGTGACTTTTAATTACTTGAACTTGTGTACATACTATAAGTACAGTCAAATCCACAAAACTTATGGGTAGATAGTAGTTGACATACCTTGCTAAATATTATATATACGTTGCAGTATTTCAGATAATTATTTTAATGTATGTCCTAACATTTGGATTAAGTTGAATACTCGAATATATATGCATGTGGTACTAACTTGCTAGGGAAGGAGGAGTGGCTAGAGAGTGTATTGACAACATTGATGAAGAAGTGATAAAGTTTCAGTCACAGTGAGGAGGACCTTTATGACACCACGTAACATGCCTGAGGAATTGAAGGAATGATCATTTCAGGGAATATAGGAGCATGCCTATGCTATATTTCCTCTGCAGTCCATATTCTGTTGAAGTAGTTATTTAGTCTTTATGATATTCTGTCGTGGACTGTTACATTATCCTTTCTTTATGGCATGAATCAGTCATACCTTATTTTTATGTTCAAATAAATATCAAATCCTCTATATAAAGGGATATGATTGTTAGAAATGGAGTTAGACAAATGATTGTATTATTGTTATAATTGGAAGGAAGTTACTCTTTTAGTTCTGTGTACTATTTTATGATGATGTAATCAATTTCTCTGAAATACAATGAAGGAGTAATTTTGAGTTATATTTTGTGTTTATAGCAGAAGCTGACCAAGGGGGCCAACTTGGGAGGTGGATTATAGTAGAATAGAGTAAGTAGTTTAAGTATTTTTAGTATTTCAAGTAGAACTCACTATTTTCTCCTGTAGCAGTATAACATGTGTATGTTTCTACACCACCTATAGAGATAGTCATAGTAAATGCTTTGGGTTAATAGAATAGGTTAAAGTCAAACTTATGGTTGTCAGCATCATTTTCATTTAAGTAGTTGTGTGTGTTTACTTTCCTGCAACAATAGTGTAGTTCATTTCATGCATTTTTCCTTGCTGCAGCTTAAGTAAAATGACTTTATGAGAGACTTAGTGCACAAATTGTGCTATCCCATTTCAAGTATACGTCCCTGGGTTGACAATTTAAATGCACTTCATAATAGGGAAAATGATACTTAGTTTGAATACACTATTCCTAGGAAAAGCTTTGGCATGATTATTATTACCTATTATGGGGTTGTTCAGAGGTGCCTACACCTGGGTAAATTAGATCAACCCTGACCACCTTTATAATAAATGTGAGGAAGTGCTCCAACAGATCCTGAATTGTGGCTCTGATATCTTCTAAGACCCTAACCAGTTGCTTGTTTGTCTTGACTTGGAATGTAAGTTTGGAGTACTGGGTCTTCACATATTGACATGAATGGTTGGCCAAGATATCCATTGTAGCCAACTTGTCCTCTCCTAAATTCAAAATATCCCTGAGGCATTCTTTCCATTCTTCGCATTTTTCCTCTCGGGACTGCCATGCTGAGATGACATTATAAATCTTATCTTTCACTTTTCATGCCTCATACACCTCTAGTAGGGACTTTGTAAAAAATATTTGGATTGCCCTTGTTGTTCGTCCATCCACTCATCCACCACCAACGCTTTCTTCTTCATGATCCTGAGTGCATATGCATTGCCTTGTGGGAGCGACATTCTAGAGGTGGAGGCCTCTAGTGTATTAGAAGAAATGGAGGATGACAATTCCATCAAGAGCCTTCAGAGATTTAACTCTGAAGCTTGAAGCTCTTTCTTCTTTTGGTACTCCTTGTATCTTTCATGGATTACCCAGCTTGCATTATCTAAGAGGTCTAGTTCTCCTCTTCGGTCTTGTTGGACCAGGGGAATCTTCATTATTGTGTAATCACCTACTGAGACTTGTGATTCTTCCCTATCTGATGGTGGTGCAACAACTGATGTGACCACATTCCCATCTGGATCCCTTTGGTTTGTGTACAAAGTGCGGGCCTTCTTTGGCCTTTTGGGTTCTTGTTGATCTGCCAGCATGTCTGCCAGTAAAGAGGGGCAATCACTTCCATTGTCCTCTTCCTTCTATGATATTCAATCAACCATTGGGGTGGGCCTTGGTCGACAACTGGTGAAACTTCAGGGTGAATAGGATCCCCGATGATTTCTTGTCTGGGATCTTTCACAAGTACCTTTTCTTCAACATTATCATGAGGATTATTTTCTACATCTTCATTTGCCCTGCTATCACCTTAGGGGACTTCTTCACCACTGCCAAAAATATTTTCTGCCCTAGTATCACCTTCAAGGATTTCTTCTAGTGGTGTAGTGGCCAGAGGATCTAGCTCAATGGGGACTTCCTTGTCCTATAATTACAAAGGGATCTCAACTTCATTGGCTTGATGAAGGTCATCTTGAGAAGGTGGAGCAGTTTCTGAGGATACAGTTGTTCCCGTAGGTCTAGTTTCCTCGTGGGCCAGGGATTGGTCACCAATCTTGTTATTTTCTTTCCTTGGTCCTTCTCTTTCTTCTCCCTCCATCTTTGCGGTTTCTTCTTGTCTTCACCCTTCGGTGGCCTCTTCTTCCTCGAGGTGTCCATTTTCTGCAACCCTTTCTTCTTCTTCTTATTCTTGGTGTTAGAGTTCTTCTACTTGTACACGAGTGCTTCTCTGCACCTCTTCTATTTCTTTGGCCTCCCAGAGTATATCTGTATATGGTTCCAGAACTTTTTCAGTCACTTCTTCCTCTTCTATAGCATGGTGTAGACTTTCCTTGATCGTTGATGTGAAAGAAATCATCGACATTTGTTTGAGAGATCTCTGGTGGATCCTCTAGAGAATTATCAGTCTTAGGGAAGTAAAGAATCTCATAAATATGGGTCTCTTCCTCTTCTTGGCTTCTTTCTATGGAAGGCTTATTTTCCTTTTGTTTCTTCCATCTTCGAAGGGGTGGTCCAACAATGGCTATCTCGGTTGCTTCTTCTTTTATAAGTGGCATGTTGAATGGGGCAACCGTTGACATTGTGGTACTTCCTAGAATTTGGGAGCCGAGAGGAAAAACTCTCAAACCAAAGGTCATGCCAGACATTGATGCCTCCTAAAGCTTCCTGGATTTTTCCACACATTCATCTAACTATTTAAACAAAACTTCAGGCACTGGGCAAGACAGTTGACAGGATTCGCCAATTTTCTGCTTCCCACAGCCTAGGTATTGTCCTCTTGTCCAGGGTCCGGGGACACCAATTATCCCGAGTTGCATGTCTAGGCAGACACTTCTTGGATATAATTTGTCAAAATGAGTGTGGCTTCTCTCAATTATTGTTTTGGTCACAACCCCAATGTCTAAAATCTCTGGGGTATCCCAATCCATTGGAGGAAGGTTGGACTTATCAATTCCTGCTTCTTTAAACTCAAGGTCCACCAATGAACCCAAATTTGAGTACTTGGGAAGGAATGTTCAGAGACCTAGGCGGTCTATCATTCTTTTTGACATACTTACATATTTTATGTTCCAGACATCAAAATCATCCTAGCAATCTTCCCAAAAATCTTCTATGTGTGGCTCATGGGGTTCGGATCCTCGAGGCATTGCTTGGTTGAGGCAGCCACGTGGGTCATACTTCTGGTGCCTTAGTGAAAATTTGTCTAAGCTTATGTTTCCCAACTCGTTCTTTTCTTCTTTGATAGCATCAAGGGAGAAAGTATATTTCCCACATGTGATAGGAAAGGAGATCGAAGCAATCTTCTTCGTTGACAATAAAGTGTGCAACTACAAAATTTGCTAGCAAAATTCCAACAAAATAACCTTATTCCTGCAATGTTTCGGCAACAACAATGGTTCTCCTGAGAAACCCATGACATAGATGTAGGTAAACTATGAAAATTGGATGAAGTAACACCCCCAAGGGGTGATTATAGCCATTTCCTCTTGAAACAATCTAAGCCCTATATCGTCGATGAGCACCTTGATCCCAGTATATACAAAGACATTGTTAACTCTACAAAAATTATGGAAACAGTCATCCCATCAAATTTGAGGAAAATGATTCCATGGGGTAGACTATCATGCCTGAGTCCCAAGAACACTAACTTTGCTCAATCCCTGAACTCCTGCCAATTGTCAGGCCAATGTCCACACGACGAAGGAAGTCATGTAAAATTTATTTTCTCCTTCCACCCTTCTCATCTATGCATCTAGGTGGTTGGAGATGATGGCTTCCCAATCGAAGCACATCTTGTTGGTGGTCATGGTATATTAGAAATAGTACATCCATGGGGAGAACTCTCAGGTGTGAGGCTCTCTGAAGATTTTACATAAATAGATGATGTTGGCCTAGATCGACTCTTTGAAATCTGCATGAGAAATATCCATCTTCATTTTCTTGTAATCTCGGTGGGGAGTCTGCAACCATGTTGTGTTCAAGTGATATCAGGCTACCTCTTGTGTCTCAGTGAACTATTGTAGAGAAGAAGCCCTAGCCATGAAAATGGTGTCACTAAACTATACGATTCTCTAGACAGTGGCCATAGTGTCACGATCCAAGGAGGAAATGGGAACCCCATTGGATAGCATGGAAGTTCAAATAGCCGCATTGTAGCTCCTGGCCATTAGCAATATTAATTTTGGGGCCTGCACAAATGGAAGGAAACATGCGGCTTGCATGATCTCGGAGGCGGATAAATTAATAGATAAAGGGTCATTAGCTCTTTTTAGCTGATATATTGCTTGCTGCAGACTTCTTAATTTAGCCCAGGTGCCAAAATCTAAATCTAACACCTCTCGAAGTGAAGTCTCTACTTGGGCCCTGTGAACTACCCCCTCTTTAATATATTTCATCACCAAGGGGAGTTTCTCCAAGGCCCTTTCTACCTTGGATTTCTTGCCTGGGCTGATGGATGTGATCGAGAGATTCAGGCTTCCAGGAGGAGATCCTATTACTGCCATCTTCTCAACCTATTTCCTGCAAGACCAGACAACCGTCAATAATAATATCAGATTATTGTTAAAACTCCAGATTCTGGAAGCCCAGAGATCCATATTTCAAATGGTGGGAGGTACAATGGTTAATTGATGTGACATTTTTTGGTGGCATGTCAGTCTCAAGTTGTGAGTGTATGTACACCTACGCATGCAAAGTTATAATATTTTAAATGACAACTAGTATGACAATAGTGACATTATCCAACTAGGATGAATGCAAATGCAAATTCATGAGAAATTGGTACGACCGCCAAGATGCAAGATGATGGGACATGAAATTGCACTTTGGGATGAACCATTCACGAGACCACTAGGACTTGAATTGGTAACTAGCTGCCATAGGTGACTTGACGTGGCTTGCCCTAATGACAACATACCATGTTTACAATGACTTCATGAGACCAAAACTAGTTTATTGCTTACACGTGGCCCAAGTGGCCTCATAAAGAATTTCAAAACAAAACTGAACCTACAATAGACACTTGCCACAAACACTTGCAACTCTTTTACCTAGTACTATTTGACACCTTCAGACTAGTCAGGATAGGAAAACTAGCCTAGTCCTTGTAAAGGGGACTCTAAGCCGACACTCAACACTACGCAGAAAAATGATAATACCAAATGCGAGGGAGTCGAACACAACCATGTGTGCACAGGACACAAACCAAGCATTATAAACAAAACTCTACACGCACTGACTACTAACGCTACTCTACCCTGTACTTGCAATTTAAAATTATTTCTGACATAAACATGAATTTACATTCGAAAAAAATGCCTACACAAAGATATAAAAAATCTACAAAAAAATGCATTCACATGTATATACATGCATTTACAAAAACTTTACAGAAGTGAGGACACATATATTACATGAAACCTACAAATTTACACAAATTTACACGAATGTACAAAAAGGAAAGTCAGGCGAACCAGGCAGGCCGATAGTGACCCAACTCACCAGGGCTTCACACCGACCCTATTTATAGGGTGAATCCACTGGTGCAACATAGAAGAAAAAATGAAAGAAAAACTAGAGAACAAAAGGAGCAAGACAAAAGAGAAATGAAAATGAAAAGCAAACAAAGGTCAGGGCGGGCTTACTTGGGATGAGAGAGCGCTGAAAGCTGGTAAGGACACTCACCCAGTTGACTTTCGAAGAACCAAACTACCTTCCATGATGCAGGAGCATGAAATTTAATGCTTGGGAAACCAACACAGAGAAGTTAGCTTGGAGAGGATTCACACTTGGAAGTTTTGTAGCTCTTAGAGGTAATTATGCTTTGGGTAATTGTAAAAATGATGGGTAAAAACCTTATATAATACCTAAGTGAACTCATTAATTATTGATTAGACTCTCGAGGCAAGCAAGCCCTAAATTACGATCCTGGGAACATCCAATGTTCACTCCAAAGAAGACAAAAACAACGCCATCGGAGTCTGAAATCTGGAGTTTAACACGATCTACAAACAAAACTTTGGGAAAAGAGTCCCGAAGGAACAAAAAGGGGAAAGAAACTGAAAACCACAAAGGAAAGAAAAGCAAAAGGGAGAGAAACAAAGACAAAAAGGGGGGGGGGCTGACATTTTTCCAAACAAAATGTAGGGACGAGTATGTAGGGCATAACATATTCCTTTGATCTTGGTCGGTCTTCATCATCATCACCATCATTTATAGTAACACTATGGTGCAATTATGCCAATATAACTCAAATTATGCTCAATTATGATAAATTATACTAGGAATTCAAATCTAAAATACCTATAATATGGATGCAATTAACAACTAATAAGAGTGGATTATTTTCTCCCGATTTTGCCCTCTATTTATAGATTTTCCCAAAGTTTATGGGCAAAGTAAGATTAATCATGATGAGGTTTGAGTCGAGTTAATGGTTTCAAATGTTGGGACAAAATAAATATTTTGTTCTGAAAGGCTCGAACAAAGAGACAAAATGAATGGTCAAGATGCATCTCCAAGATGTGTGAATATAAATCAACCTATATTTTAAAATCATCAACAACAACATG